>OZ023163.1:17835340-17837840 GCA_963678695.2 Diplodus puntazzo
GGGGGGTAGTGAGACTAGATGAGTGAAGGTCAGGTGGGAGGTTTCATAAAGCAGCTGCTCACTCTAATAAACATGCAGGCAGGTGGTTCCTGGGCTTGTAAAGATGGTGTGTGAATGAAACATTGAATCAGAACATTTTGATTTAAGTTTTAATACATAATAGGATAACTCATCATTCTGTTGGTTTTTTAGTTGAAACTTTTACTCATAAGCATTTTTATCTTTCAGTATCCTAATGAAATTAGCTTTTCACTGCAGTTTTCAGTGCATGTAATATTGATGGTTATGGTGCAAAATAATTCTCATTCCTTTCTGACGTTTTAAGCACATTCACATCTTATGACTTCCTTATGACCAGGGATCTCTTGGCTCCAGCCAAAAGGGAGTTTTTGTTTTAACAATGCCTAACGATATTAACATTTTTGTCCTGCTGATGTTGCCTGTTATGTAGTAAAGATGTCCCGAGTCGATCCCAAACACGACAAGCAGGCTCTCATTTTGAGCCGAGACAGACTGTCGCTTTTAAAATGACAACCGTTGCCAGCAGCAGATCACATCAGCTGTCGCAAATTAACTCTGCGAGTAACTTAATAATGGGACACAATTAAACTGTCTGTCGCTGGTTCTGTATTCTCTGTGCCGCCAGTGTCTGCACTCAAAGATTGTTTATGCGGGAAGAAGCTCCACCTGATACCTCTTCTCTCTAGATTTAAGAGTCACATTCTTCCAGTTAATCTTTCTTAAACAGAGAACTCATCATTTTAGCTCATCAAATTTATATTTTTTAAAATCCAGTATTTGGATCAATGAGCTTGCGAATAATAAGTGCAAAGTTTAGTAGCACGCAACAGTTATTTCTACTTTAGCAAATTTAATCAACATTTAGGTAAATATAAGATCAGATCAAACCCAGTATTAAAGGATTTGGATTGGAACATCCCTAGTAAAATATCGATCTAATGTGCATGAGTTTTTTTCCTGATTTGTTGGATAATATGGTTATTAGGGTGTAGGTTGTGAAATGCCATCAATGGAAAGTATTTGTGCATTCATGTGACAGTAAAGCTCAGTCAGCATTACTGTAAATGTTGTGATGTGATGCCAGAGTTCTGCATGAGTAGTGGAGTTTTCCCGCCAGGCCCCAGTTGGCACCAGCATCTCAAAACAGATCTGTATCTCTGCCCCCCCCAGTATACGGGCTCAATGACTTACTAACCCTGGGAACCCCCTGTTAACATAGTTCCTGTGGGCCCAGACTCACTCATTTAAATCACATCGTGCTGCTGGGCATGCACCAAAGCGCTGGCTGAAAAAACGCGCACACAAACCGTCACCAGTAGTTCTTTCTAATGAAGGGCAACTCGTTCTTTCACAAAATTTGAGTTTGAGGTTCAGAGTGTTGAATCACATCCTTAAAACAGCCATAGATTTTTTTTTTTTTTTTTTCCTCACTTTTCTCGAAAGGACATTAAAAAGATGTTGACAGCAGTAGGATATCTATCTGGTCACTGCTGAATATCTTCTTGTCATTACTCTCCCAGTAGTAGTGGTCTACAACTTGGCTATAAAGGTTGAAGGATCAATGCATCTTTATTGTTTTGTGATTTGTTGGATTTCATTTCAGTCTGAGGGGTCTGGTCATGACAGGTGCGTTCAGTGCAAAATCAGTGTAGTATGTATGTGTAGTATCAACAGGTGGGTTGAGCATCATCAACATTAGTGGCATTGGCAAACTTCACATTAACATGCTTGATGTTTTTTTTTTTTTTGTTTAAATGATGCTTGGAAACTAGAACATAAGAGGAAAATAAAGTCCAGATGAGGAAAAACAAGCTGAAACCCTTTCACAATCTCGAAAATCGCCAAATCGAACCAGCAACTTAATCAGCGATCATATGCGTTATATTTCTAGGTGAACCAGAATGTCATGAAAAGTCCAAGCAAATCATTCGGACTCCCTTAAGAGCCTTAAAGGAGGGAATATATGACTGAGAAACAAGCTGGATTTTCGTTCTACTTAACGAAGAAGTTGAGATTTCACTTTACGAGAGAAATGCTTTATGTGAGAGTTAGTCCTAGACGAACACTATCTAGGGAAAACATGACTTATAATCAGAATTGTCTTTTATTCAGAGCGATACAAGAGTCTGCTGGAATTTACTAACATACCATCATGGTTACACTCTCAGTATATGAAGTCTCTTCTTTAAGGGAGAATCGAGCCAGAGTGAGTATTCAAAACAAAGCTTTGTTAGCCCAGTGAACTGGCTTGTTAGCCATTAGCTCATGTCCAATGTATGTTGCAATAGTTTAATATTGAAACTGGGTATTAGTGATGCATTGTGTGAATCCTCTCCACTGGAGTGTTATCCTGTGCTAAGTGAAGAAGGCTCTCAGCTCCTACTCTGTTGTGGTGCTAATGGACAGAGCATTATGCAGGAGAACGCATCCTCCCACCAGCTGCATTCAGAGCACATCCTGCCACTGAAAAGTTCATTAT
>OZ023163.1:18445340-18867840 GCA_963678695.2 Diplodus puntazzo
ACATTCCCTAACTTCACAGAGCTTGGTTCATATTGCACGGATTATGTGCCACATACGCAGCTTCCTTCATCTGAGTCTGAATCATGTGACGGTTTCATCTTCATCTAGAACCTTCCAGTGAACTCTTTCTCTTCGTCCCTCCCTGTGGAAGAACGAGCGCAATAGAAGTTATTAATTGACCAGGCACAAGGAAGTTAGCGGGTCAGAAACACTTGTCCATCAGCCAGCCACACCCATCTCCCGTGCTCTCATTGGATGCCGTCAGTTTCCATGGCCACCTCTGTTTTGCACTTCTGCTCTGTCAAAATAGTACCACTCACAGCCAAACCACTCAGGCTGCGTATGAGTCATGGAGATAGAGAAAAGAGCCAACTTGTTTGCTTTAGAAAAAAGGCTTGGTTTAAACGGGGACATTAGCATATTGTTTTATCATCGCGGCAGCTGGATAACACAGAGATTGACGCAGCGAGTGGCAAACCTGGTTTTCCTGCTCAGCTATCTCAGCTTTTGTTCCAAGTTTGACAATACGATTTAAAGTGCTGTGAGCAGACACAAACAATGTTAAAGAGAACAGGTCAATGGAGTGCACACTCTTGACACCTGTCAGCTCAGCATGCAGACGCATAAACCATTTGGCTGCAACCGATTTACAGCCCGATGTGCATGTTGCCTTGAGACACATTATCCTTTTTTTCTGTTGCCCTCGCTTTAACAAACAGATATTCATAATGAAGAAGAAAGCCTAAAGACTGCAAGGAACTTTTTAAAAACAGAGCAGTAACACCAAATACCTAAGTAGCTGCTGACAGCCAGTATTGTGTGCCTTTATGGCCTGTGACCCCATAAAACGGGGCAATGCACACTTGTGATCCCCTGTCACAAGCTGCTGCAGAGTCGTAAACACGACCCCGACACGTTTAACGGATAAGCCAAATTGGAGGCCACAAGTTAGGAAACTTCAAAACTGTATTTAGCATTTTTACATTCACTGTTTTTAGAGGATAATGCTGGGAATGTTTTTGATATTGTCAACAGTTCCCACGAGAAGACCAAAAAACAACAATGTCTCAACACAACAATGTTTCTACTTCCCTACCCATTTGGCATTTGTATCAGTGTGACTAATTGTGATAAATTATTATTTTAAAAAACAGGTCACAAATGTATTCTCTTCTTAAAAGGCCAAACAGTTTCTTGAAACAACTGGCACATGGCACAGAGGAATATCAGGTTTATTAGGATTTGACTACTGAGGCGAGACATAGTAAGATCAGAATTAGTTCATTGGTGGTTTTGCTCTTTTTCGTAGGATTATATGACAGTAAAAAATACAGAAACACAAATATCTCAATTTCAGTAAGAAAAAAAGATGTATATGGAATTCATTGATTTCTCGTCAACACTGTCAGTTTAAGGGAATTTTTTGAGGTCTTTGTCATACATTTTGAATTTTTCATCTATTTCCCTCTTTGAGGCAGAGTTCCACATTTCCGTACGGCCATAAAACCCTCATCTTTGGACTGATTGCAACGCAGGTGTTGATCAACACTCCTAACGCATGTTTAATCAATAAGTAAACACTGAAATGAGAGCAAGAATAAGCTTTTTTTTCTTAGGTGATCAATATTACAAGCAACCAGTAGGAGAGAGGTCAAAGGTCGGTGCCACAGCTGCCTGACACGGCGTGAAGTAACCCCTGAAGTTATCAGTCCTGAGCATAACTACGACTCTGCAGGAGGCTCAGCTTTGTCTCCTATAGTCTGAACACGAGCCGCCATTTTTCACCTCAATTGGACAAAATCATTTATTCATGATCCTCGTTCACTTTCTGTCTTGTGTAGCAGTAGAAAAACTATTTTTAACTCACACAGATGAACACTCCCAAAGCCGATATGCTTTGGTGTATTTCTAAGAAGACGTATCATTAAAAAAATAATGATTCCACTCCGTGACGCGTGATTGCCTGAAATTGGTATTTCATGCTCAAATCACACTGTTTTGGCATACATTTTTCATTATAAATCCATATTTAACTGTTTGGAGAACTCACTATGGTTAAACAAGGTGAGCAATGCTTCTGTAAAGCTAATAAAGAGGAGAGTTTGGAATATTTATGAATATGATCATTTTTCCCCTCAGCCATCAGGCTGAACAAACTTAAGGATTTCCTGAACCAGCATTTCCCACTCATTTATTTGTTTTTTGTAAATGTCTTATTTTTTTTTTCTTCATGCATATTTTTCTGATTGCTTTTCCTGTACTGTTGCATCTCGAGCTGTTGTAAACAAGTGAATTTCCCCGTTGTGGGATAAATAAAGCCAAATCTTAATCTTAATCTTAATCTTGATCTTAATCTGTCACGTACTTTTCCTCACAGGTTGGCAGCACTTCATCAGCATGAGCGTGCGCTTCCTCTAACAAATCTCAACGTAACGACCGTGATTTAAAAGTAACCAAGCCCTCCATTGTCTTTCCTTCCGGGAGCAGCTCGATCGCAGTGTATTAAATATTGAGCAGCAGCAGGTAGGGAAGATGGAGCTGCTCTGGCTAGAAAATGTCTCCTCTCTGCTCACCAGGTCCGGGTCACACACAAAGGAAATCAATAACAGGCAAGGATGGGGAGGGGGCAACAGAGGATGCATCGCACACGTCCTGACCGTTTGACAGATACAGTGGAAAACATAAGCTTTGACAGATGAGCTGTCAGAAGTGGTTTCATGTGATGAGTGTCCTTTCAAGAATGTGTACAAAGGACATTCGCTCAACAGGGTCAGGGCAGAGCTGCAAAAACACCATCATTATTCAATAACATATTTCATGTAACTTTGGATAAAACATGTGACAATCAGCTGCCTTGGTCCAGTAACCTTTCCCCCCTGAGAGAGGTCAACATGGGATGTCAAAGGTGGTCCATCTGCAGGGCCAGCTGAGTCAGTTTGCATGTGTTAGACTCAGCAGGACATACAATGAGGCAGTCTTTTCAGAGGCCTGCACCCCCCTCCCTTCCCCATCTGTGGAATGGATCAACACATCCATTGATCATGACTGCAACGCGTGGATGTCACACACTCATGCAAATTAACTCTGAAAAAAAAAGCACACGCACACATGTTCTCATGTAAAATGCGGATATGTGTTTGCACACGATGTTAAGCAACCGCAAACAAACAATGTGAGGTTACGCAAACCTGTGGCATGCGGAGTGGGATAGTATGGATTTGAATAGCGATGATGCGGCCAGACAGCCTCGCCTAGAAGGAAGACAGGCTTAAGAAAAACAAACCAAATATCTATGAGGCATTTGTCTTATCTTTTTACATACCTTATAGTGAAGGCTTAACATTTATTTTGTCAGTGATGCTGACTTTTTAAAAATATTTTGAGTTGCACTTTTGATAATAATAGTACAAATACTTTGTTACTTTACCAAGTAGATTTTATAGCCATCTGTACCTTACTTGAACTTTATTCTTTCTCTCCCTACATTTTCAAAACAGACCTGTTACTTCAGTCTTAATGCATTTGAGGGGAATTAGTGATTGCTTTTATTTTGGGTCATTGCATGCCGCCTTCCAAACATAACAAGACTGATTTCAACCGATCAGTGCACATCACGCGCAGCAGACGCAGCAAGACTGAAACAAACAGAGGGGGAGACTCGAATGGGGAGAAAAGACGTGTTTGTGTCTCATATCTGCAGAGACCCTGCAGCTCTCTGCCTGGAGTTTCATATTCACTAATTGTTTTTTCTATGCTGGAGACGATTTGACAACACAAAATGTCGATATTTGACATCCTGGTAATAAGACTTAACCAATCAACTATGTTTTGGAGTGTTTAGGAACAACTCAAACAAATCCTACTGATTGTACCTTTAAGTCTAACAGTCTTTGTATGACGTCGATGTGACGTGAGGTTCAGTTAGTTTTGCACAGAAATGGCTGGTAGAAATGTCCTTCACATGGATGCTTTTTACTTCTACGCTCTGAGAACATTTCAGAGCCTGAACTGTCTTTTTTTTTTACTTGAGTCAAGAAGTTGAATCAGTGCCTCTACTTTTACTGGAGTAAAGAAATTGTGTAAGTCTGCAACCTCTGAACAATTCTAAGAAACTTAAGTAACGCCTGTTACGAGGTCCTTGACATAAAGCGTTACTGCACCTTTAATACATCTCAGGAATAAATCCATCAAAATGTGCATAAGAAATACTTCCTGAATGGCTCAGCTGCTTTGGTATGAAAACCCTGCCGGCCTTACCGTTTCCTGTTTCTCCTTTTGGTTTGTAAACCTCTTTTTCTCTCCCTCGCTCCATAAAAAATGCTTGAGGAATGTGGACGCCCACATTTTGTTTTTCTTAAAGAAGGTCAGTAACAGTAAAATGACAAGAGAATCCCACCAATTCCATCTGTTTATGTCCTTCAATTCTCAGGAGCACTTGAAGGAGCACCTAACATTAGGCATGTCATTAATACTTTAACCCGGAACACGCTTCTATCAAATGTTCAGTCTCTTCGGAAGGACAGAGTTGTTGTTTTGCAGTGCAACAAGCCAGTGTACATCCAGTCCTCCTTACCCTGGTAGCGTGGTCTGATAATGTACAGACTGGATATAAAGCCCCACTGTTCTGCACAGATGAATAGTCATGATTCATAGAGGAGGATGAACTGAGTCTCACTCTGGACGGGCATCTTCATGGTCGGATCAGTTTCACTGAGTCTCTCTTAACTTTCTCTGCTCTATGATTCTTCCTATCACGCTTTCAACTCTTATTAACTGAGATAAATTAAAACTCTTTTAGTCGTCTTTGTCAGTTTAGGGCACAAAGAGGGAAGTGAACCGTAAGTGGTTAAATAATTAAGGAGGGATGGTCTGGCCTTAAAGTGTGAAATGAGGTCCCCTTTAAATCCATCTTATGACAATGATTGTGTTTTCCACATCGTTACACCAAAGCAAAGCGAAGGCACATTCATCCTTTCGTCCAGCGCGGCTTTCCCTGATTTGTACAGACTCACGCCAGCAGAATTACTGTAATGTAAACACACTGTTTAACCTTGTAATGCACCGTGACACGCATGCGGTCATTTCAAATCAACTGTCGGCGAACATTTTCTGCTCCGATGAATCTCATGCCCACCGCCTGCGTCCTCTAACATTTATTCAGAATTCAGACCACATCACTTCTGTCGACCACAGGATTGTTTGCAGGAAAGATTTACTCTTCCCGGTGCTCAACAAAAGGGTTCACTCAGGTCACATCTGAGGTCACTGTTAAAAAAACAGGTTACAGTTATTTTACATTCATGTCACTGAATATCTACTATTGCAATACAAGTTATATTAATTAATATTATATAGTCATAGCAGCCATTTTCCTCTGACATCTCCATCAGGGCGGTAAGCTCAAATATGGAGCAGCTTTACTCCCGGTTGTAAGTCCTGTAGATGTAAGAAATCTGGCAGTTGTCATCATTTCACCACTTCCTGATTGATCAGCAACTGAAAACACAATGTGCAGCAAAAAATCGAGGTAAAACAATGTTATTGATAATCAAATTTTCACCATTCATCATCTTTTCCTAAGTTTATAAGAATTACAACCAGCATTTGGCATGGCACATGATTTTTCATGTCGTTAAGACCGGATCCTGCAGTTAATACTGCAGTATCTTTCGGGGGTGGGTGGTAAGGACTAACTTGAAATGACACAACCTGTGACTCTGACTTGTTATTTTGACTTGGGACTTGCTAAAGACATGAATCAGATGACTTGAGTCACGGGTCTGTTTGCTAGTCAAGAGGTCTGTCACATTTGCTGTGTTAGATTTGTTAAAGTCCGTGTAAAGCAAAATCAGCCATTTTCTTCTAAACACATTAAACAGGTCATAAATGTGTTTATTTAAAACATGTAAAAGCCATTCGACCATTTAGAATTTAATTTTGGAGCTAGGCTCACAAACTGTTTTTCAACATTTCTGTGTTCAGGATTTAATGGGCGGGTCAGAAACCATGGCCGCGTTACGTAATGCGGCCATGATTTGCATAAACCCCGCCCTGCTGCAGAAGTGGTATAAATATGTGCAGCGCATCAGCTTCAGCGGTTCTCCCACTCGCTCTTCAGTCTTGGATAGCATTGCTTACAATAGTTTGCATCTAGCTAACCAGCCAACCAGTCAGCTAAACAGTCACATTTCCTCCTCATCGCTCCTGCACCTTTCCTGGATGCCACAGTGTGCAGGGTGACGGCGCTGTTAGCTTATTTAAGTTTCCTTCAGATGACAACATAAAGAAACGGTGGATCGATTTTGTCAAGAGGAGCTAACGTTACTGTGGGGAGTTAAACACCACCACCAACACCGTCTCTGCAGTGTCCACTTTTCTCCCTGATCGTTTCAGCAACTGTCACCAGGTAAAGTCTGGATTTCTGCAGAGTCCGTTTAGGCTGGTCACCGGGGCCGAACCGATCCTCTCCTCCCGCTGACAGCAAGTGCCAACGGCCTTATGTGGCCGCCCCCGGCCCCCCTTGGCCCGCTGATGGCGGGTGCCACCGGCCTTGTGTGGCCGCAGCCGACCCTCTCCGTCCTGCTGACGGCGGGTCCCACCGGCATAATGTGGCCGCGCCGCCGCAGCCGAACCTCTCCGTCCCGCTGACGGCGGGTGCCACTGACATAATGTGGCCGCTGCAGCCGACACTCTCCGTCCCGCTGACGGCGGGTCCCACCGGCGGTATGTGGAGCATTATTGCTACCAATGATGCTAAACAGCTATTAGACAAGCCTTTATCACAGCTGTTTCTGTGCCTTGAATGCACAGAGGTTGGTGATGACACGTTACACTTCTGTAAAGGAGCACAGCTGAACCCCCTGTCATGGTGTTGCGGTTGGATCAAAGCCTCCATTATATCCACTCAAGTACTTAATGTCAAACTCATCAAGTTCAATGAAAGGTGAACATTTCATTTCAGTCGGTGAAGTTGAGAGCAGCTCTCGAGTGGCTTTTTCTGGAAAATGTTCATTTATGGGGAAAAAGGAATCCTGGGAAACTAAACTGAGAGTCTCCTCTGCAGTGCGTTTGCTTTGTTTATTTTACTGCTCATTTGATTATGCCAGCAGTAAACATACGTCCAAATGCTTCCAGTCAGGTGTTCATGACTCTGAAGGCGACCACTTGTTAGGGCCCAGCGGCGCGATATGCTGCGGTTATTTTTTCCACGTCGCGACGACAAACTCCCTCCAACAGCCAACAGTCTGGCACCTGGTTTGTCCTTTGACCACCACACCTACTGATATGTACACGTGTTCGCAGGTCACACTCTATACGAAACACCCAGTTAAACATGCACACATTCACTCCCAATTCCAAAAGCATCACCACACACACACACACACACACACACCACCACCACCAGAAAAGTTTCCTGAAAAGAGCAGCAGTCATTTGCAAGTCAAATAATTAATAAAAGGGAAGCGCCACTGCAATGTACAGCACTTTGTGTGTGTGTGTGTGTGTGTGTGTGTGTGTGTGTGTGTGTGTGTGTGTGTGTGTGTGTGTGTGTTTGTATTGGTCAAGCAGTTTGAAGTCTGACAGAGATTTTCTGCTGTGGCTGGTTTTAATGGCACTTCTTCAAGATAGTGTAATGATCCGGCCAGAATATTAGTCTAAAATATTCAAAAAGGTGAACGAACAACTCCCAACAGAGTGAGCAAACAACAGTGCTGATGTTATGTCAAAGGCATCTATATACATTAGGCTGCGTAGACATCTACTGAAGTCAGCATGCTAACTCGCTAGCAGCAGCTCGTTCCATCTGTAATCCAGCTTTGTACTGACAAGAGACAATAGTCTTCTAGCCTCAGTAGTTGCAGATCCAAGATCCACTCTTACTCCTATTTTCCTCTGTAAACCTTCTGAATACAAGTTTCTCTCTTTTACCGAACTGAGGTGAGCTTCATTGCCTCATTGTATCATTGTAAGCTCCACATAAACTGAATAAATCTCACCAAAACAGGGTTAGGGTTAGGTCTTGGTCTGTCGTTCCACCCACCATCACCTCTGGCTAACTGAGCCATGAGCTAAGTAGCTAAGGGTAGGTAGCAAAGAGCAGCACTTCCAGGTTAACCTGGCGGTGGAGCCGAATTTGAATTTTGCCATCATTCTGCAAATTATGGGCTGATAATTTGATAGTAATATGAAGAAACTCCTAAGACATAACTAGAATTACCATGAATGACCACATTTAGCATTTGTATACCTTCTCCGCTAGATAGGCTGTTAGCAAATAATACCAGGTTGTGTGGTCTCATTTTTTGGACAGTCAGCTCGTCGACATCCAACAGCCAGTTTCGACAACACAGCCAGGTACTTTCAGTGTAATAAACCTGAGTTGATCCCGTACGAAGGGGACTTTTTATGATACCTTGTCTTCACTCAGTATTTGGAAAATATTTACATATTTCATCCAAATGGGTTCCCAGGCAGGCTGCACAGCTCATGGGAGGGTAATTACAGCGAAGGTTCTTGTCACCATGCTCTTATTTAAGTTGAAACTACCCAGGAAACAATGCACACTGCACTTTACAGGTAGTGGAAAAGGAAAATATGTCTGTCTTCACAATGCAGTCAGTTACTACCAAAGTATTCGGACTATGACAGCTTTATTCACATGTTACTGCCAACCAGACCTCTTTATTCCACATTCATTTCACTCTGTAGCCATCCAGTGCCTTACAGCAAATCCTTGAAATTCTGCTACTACAACTAACATACTGTATATTCATTTTACTGATTGTAGTTTTGTCATTTCATTTACAGGATGGCCACCATCCCAAAGCAACAGTTTTTGACAAGTAAGGAATGAGACTCATCTATTTCTTACAAATAGCACCTTTAACATACACATAAGCAATGATAAAATGTGATGCACATTAATGCATATAAAAAGAGAGCAATAAAAGAAAAGTGTCAAAAGACACAATTCCACACAATAGCAGAAACACATTCAAGTACAAGAATAAAAAGCAATTAGATAAAATAATTGTTTTGTTCAGCTATTTGTGGCAAAGACAGACAGGTTCTGAGTGCACAGTGCCTGCTGTGCTGTTTCATTGCTCAGTGACATCACCTTGTGGCAGCAGCTGTTTACTACAGCTTTGATTTATATGTTGGAGATGAACTGACTGGAGTCATGAGCACAGTGTGACACAGATGGTGCACTAGAGCCACTGGTTAGGAAAGAGTTGGCAGGCCTACCCTGAAACAAAAAGAAAAGAAATCCTCAGGCAAGAAGCCGCAAAGCAAGATTTTGGTTGATGCCAAATGATCACCATAATCAAAGATTATCCTCATAATCTAAAATTAGCGTCATAATCATCAGTTTCCTTGGAAGTACTTGACTGGGCAGGCATAAAACGTTAGTGGGTAGTAGATTTAAAACCCTGTCAGTATTTCCAGAGAACTGTTGAGTTTGTTGCAAAACAAATTACACACACGCTGCCAATTCTCCCTCATTTGCCTATTAGGTACCTGTACATCTAAAGGCAAATGAATTGACTTGATCTGCACAGCATACATGCAGCATGTGATAACTCTGTAGAGGAATTTGACTTTATGATCAACACGGAGCCTGACATTACAAGCTTTCAGTTAAAGTGCACTTTGCCGGTCAGACGAAAAAAAAAACAAAAAAAAAAAACGGTTTTATTGGCTAAGTGATGCATGCCTGCAGTTTTTACAAACAGTATCACGCTACATTCTCGGGAATTACTCCAGGCAAATTCCCATAAACAAAACAAACCAAGTTTTCCAGACCTTTTAAGACTTCTGACTGCATTAAAACTGATAAGCGTCATCATTTGACACTCAGCGTTAAGGGCCAAGAACAGAGTGGAATAACACTGGCAGCTGTCACAATGTTGGAAGCCTTTGTTTCATATGAGATTACTGCTCAGGTTTCAATACAGGCATCCAAAGTCTATTAAGGGAGATTAGGAAATGGTTTTCTTTATAAACTGACATTTTTCTAAAATTTCACCAAGCTACCAAAACAAGTTAGAAGTTGTTTATTTCTCAGGATCAGGCATAAACAGAAATATGATACTGAAATAGCCAAATGAAAAAAAAACCAATATATATTTAAAGGTGTATAAATGTTGCAAAATATCACCAGCTAACAGTAAGACGTTGCTTCTCTTTCAGCTGTTTCTAGCCTCTCCCACAGTAAGACAGATGATTTTGAAACGCTGCTTACATCAGTCAAATGTTTCCATTTGCAGGGGCATTTAAAGATTGTCCTCAAAAGCCGAACTGTTTGCCCAAATCTCTTTTATTTGAAGCAGAGGACACCTAACCCTGCAGCTTTGTTCCGCTTCCAACAAGCAGCTTTCTGCTGTTTTTGAAGTGCTGTTTATAGAAAGAGCTATAAAGATTAAATGTACTAACAACTCAAGATTCTCACAAAATGATCACATGATTTTTAAAAGCTCCACTTGATCCTCTCACGTCTCACAGAAGGAGCATTATTTGGACTGACTGAATAAAAAGATCAAGACTTAGGTTTTGTGGTCGGAGGTAAATTAAATTGTGTGATTTTAAATTCGGTTTTGGTCTGATATTGCACATTGCCGATGCAAATTTCTCCTTAAAAACATCGCTCGACTGATTTGTTTTGGCACACACGGTGGCTGAACTCCAAAGAAGCAGGAAAAAGAAAAACGTAAATGAAAGCAGCAGCGGTTGAGATATGCTGATTTGTATTCTGCAGAACAGTAGATTCTATCTTTTGCCATGGCACAGCTGTGCAGTGAGATAAAAACACCCCAAAAAAGATCCAAAACAGCTGAGGATCGCCTTTGAAGTGTTTAGTAAAAGCACTTCTGAAAAATAAAACAGATAAATTGAGCCGGTGCGTGATGCAGGGGTTTTCTACCTGGAGGTTATTGTAATGAAACCCTGTGATCAGGTCTATAGACGAGTTTAGCTGTAAAATGATCTGCACAGTGTTTCACGTCAGGAAGAAACAAAATATCACCAGTGAAAGATAAACATTTAGTTCTCTTATGTAGTTCAACACAGTAATTAATCAAGTGAACTTCTGAATTCTACTGACAACATTGCTTATATATTGCTTAGCCCACTTAGCGTACACTTCTAAAGCCCTAAAAGTGCCACTGGTGCATCAGTTATCATAATACTTGAGTCACTTGTGCTAGTTCTGATGAGCGCTGGAAGTTTCACCCACAATTGTTTCCGTGGTGACCAAGAAACTAGAGGCCTGAACTGCTGTCAGTAGTCGTTGCTCCTGGCAACAGGAGAAAAACTGCTGCAGGTCACGTGAGTTACATGAACGTCTCTCGGACCAAACAGCTCCAGCTTGCAGCGCAGAGTGTCCCTACACTGACCCTATTGACCTGCAGCACTTCTCCCCTTTTTTTCATGTTCACTGTTGGCCAGACAATTTGACACCCGCACCCACCTCTAACCCCGCACTAAGCCTCTGGATGGCCCTGCCGGCCTCTCAGACTCCATCAAGACACCATAATCCCCTTCAACCCTGGCAATTAAGAAAATAAGTCGCTCAGGATTTGGAATACAATGAGAAGATTAAAAGATGGCAGCACACCTGCTATTATAAACAGTGGGGGATAATATGGCCGGTCAGGTCAAAGGTTATCGGAAGGAGTTAAGCTCGTAGCACCAAGAGGAGGGGAGGCGTTGTTTTAGGTCTGTGTGTTGCATCATAAACCTGTCTCTGCCATTCAGGGAGTACATGGAATCATCATACACAGCCACTCAGAGGTCACAGCTATACTGTTTCACTTTAAATGTACCAGATGGATATTTTACTAAATGTAGCACATAAACCCTGCAGCATAGCAGGAGTTAAATACCTTTACTGGTTATCTCATTCTGAAATCTCGCCAAACAAAGACAGTATAATACGCACTTTTGCTTGAGGCAAACCTCTGCAACACTGTGGGTGGTGATGACCCACACAGGAACTGTTGGCATTTTTACGAGCAGTCGATCAAGGCTGAGTGACGAATGTATGGGACCGTGTTGTTTTCATAAACACTGTTACTAAGGCTGCTGGAAGTAATGAAACCAATTATGAGAATTGAACTGCGAAAGGAGCAACACAACAGGTTGCCGCTGCGCAAATGAGGATGAATTGAAGCTGCACGTGTATTCTTAGCCAAGTCTGTGAGCGTGAGTATGTGTGTGTGTGTGTGTGTGTGTGTGTGTGTTGTGTGAGGATGATGACACAACCACATTTCAGCTTCCTATGCCAAAGTCAACAGACCAGAAAGTTAGTGAGCCAACCTCTCAATCCAAATTCTAATTCGTATCCTGAATACAGCCGTTGAAAACAACATTACGACTGCAGTCTCACTCATCAGAATCAACTTTGAGAAATACAGCAGGCCTCACCCTCGGAATCCTCCACTTTAATCTGCTTATTGGTCTCATTTATAATCTACTTTTCCCAAATATATGATTGAGTATGAATTGTTTTATGTGTATATATATATATATATGTATATGTATATATATATATATATATATATGTATATATATATATATATATTAGGGCTGTCAAACGATCAATTTTTTTAATCGCGATTAATCGCATTTTGTCCATAGTTAACTTGCGATTAATCGCAAATTAATCACAATTTTTTTTGGCACTTTCTTTTCTGTTCTAAATGTACCCTAGAGTATTTTTTTCATGTTCTTAATACTTTAAACAACATAAGAAAGGGCAAATATGCTTGCATTATGAAAATGTTTATTCAACACTTCAAATCATGCAGGAAAATAAATCCAGGGTTGTCTGCTTTTGGCGAGGGGGGGCGACGGGCTCTCTGCATCTGCCGTCTGTTTGGCTTGCAAGTGGTGTCCACTGACACTGCACGTTTTTCTTCTTCGCCTTTTTCACGCAGTGTGCTGCTTTCTGTCAGTCAGTATCACACTGATGATCGCCATGGCTCCGGTGCAGCAAAACAATAAAAAGTACGACTTGAAATTCAAACCTTCTGTCGTGATATATTCAGAGGAAAACTCGGGAGAAGCAGCCGCTAGACGTTTCTCTGTCGACCCCACGAGAGTGAGAGAAACGGAGCTTCAGCGTCTGTCCGAGGAGGACAACAGCAGCGGCAGGCTGCCTGCTGGAGGGAGGAAGAAGGCTAGCGAGGAGCCTGAGATAAACATGCGGGGATGAGTTATCAGCAAACGGGCATGCCACGAGAGAGTGTCCCGCAAAATGATCAGGGCGATGGCGAAACAAATGTCCACCACCGTGAGTGACAGCAGAGATTAGGAGTTTGCAGCGAGTGCTGCTTTTCAGTCTGCCGTGTTTTTAACGAACCGCCAACCCTGCTTCTTCTTCTTCTTCTGATTCCCTTTCTTATTCTATTTCTTCTGCCACCCTCTGTATCAAGACTACGGGTGCCGCCGACGGCCGTAAATCATACAATGCGCTTTTTTTTATATACTGAGCGTTAATCGCGCGTTAAAAAAATTAACGGCGTTAAGAGGACGTTGCGTTAACGCGTTATTAACGCGTTAACTTTGACAGCCCTAATATATATATATATATATATATATATATATAAAGCTCATTAGGGTCTCCTGGAGATAAATATAATGAGTCACAGCATGCTTTGACTGCTGAAACACTTTCACAACTAATGAAGCAGTCGACACTCTGAATCATTTGTCTCAACCACTTTCATAAAGAACGTTTATTAAGTTATCAAGTGATAACATGAAGAGTCGACAGTCATGCCAGCTGTTCCTTGAGGATGTATGCTTTGAGCTATATGCTGACATCAGCATGCTAACATTCTGAGGTTTACGAGGTTTAATGTCTACCATGTTCACAGTCTTAGTTAGCACTGAACACATGCCCAATCACCGGAATAAATGTGGGCTATTAACATTTCTGCAAAACCACAGATAACTTCAAGCTAAATGTCTCTTTATGTCATCACCTGACATCTTTAAAACCCGACATCTATAGAAACAACAGTGGCACTCATATCGTACACCTCTGCCAAGACACAACAGTGCCCTGCAATTCAAGCAGGCCTAATCCAATATCATAGTCATGTGTCACTCTGCTTAACCATAATTTAAAGGGTAACTCCACCAATTTTACACATTAAAGTGTGTTTACAGGTACTGGGGAGTACTGCTGCATAATGTGAAAAAAGTAGTATAAAGCTTTTTGTGTAGGTAATCTGATTGCATTGTGGGTAATGTAGGTGCCAAGATTTTAAGGGGAAAAAGAATCTGTGGAATTAAAAAAAAGGGGATTTCTGCAATAGTCTACCAGCAGACTACATTTCAAAACCTGGGGCCTGAACAGACCCCATTAACTTTTGAATCAGGATAAAGAGATGGATCCCGGCTTTTTCTCTCACTTTCTTTTTATGTTTGTTAACACTGATATTCATTTCTCAGGGAATAATGTCTGGATGTTGATGACAAAAATAAGGCATATTTATGTGGCTGGAATATATGAGAGTATCTTATGCTGGACCAAAAGTTAATGGGCGGAGGCCCATTCTCCATCCACAGTTCATGGAAATCTGTTCGGTAGTTTATGTGTAATCCTGCTGACAAACCAGCCCACTGACAGATGGACACATACATAAACACAACCTCCTTGGTGGAGGCAATAACTCGAGGCTAATTAGGACAATTTTTATGATAATAATAAAATTAATGACAATGTAACTGATGTACTTTTATTAACAATAAAAGTATTCTTAGTTTCAGCAAGAGGACTAAAGCCACACTACACCTTCAGCCTCCAGTCTTATTTTAATCACTTAAGCCGTAAATTATGATTTTTCTTCTCTACATGTGGTTCTGAATGACCAATTGTTACTTCATCACAGTGCTTGTTGAGATGCCTGGTGCCTGCAGACAGGGCTTGAGTTAATGCACTTTGTATGATGCAACATTTACTTAATAGGGAATTGATCCAGCTTATCCATGTTAAATGGATCTGTGGTACTTACTTTGAAGAGACACGTCTCGTCAACCTACGACCTGACGCCACCTCTAGCTGCAGCCTACAGTTCATAATTACTTAGTTCTAGAAATCTATGGCTTGCGGTAAGGGTTAGTTAAGTTTCAAGTTTCAAACTTTGGCGGTGAGTTGATCTGAACCACTTGACCTGACCTTTTGAAGGGAAACAAATACGTGTGAAAACACAATGTGTTGGGTGCAAAAAAGAAGCAACAGGTGGTGGAATGAGACCAAGCATGTTTACTTAAGTCAAGTAAGAATTCAAGGTACTTATACTTTACATGAGTATTTCCATTTTCTGAAATCCCAGAGACAAATATTGTACTTTTTGTTTAACTACATTCATCTGACAGCATGCTAACTTCTGTAGCTATTTCAACAACTGTGTTTCTTCATGGTGTGTTTTTTCTTTTTATAATTTAAAAATAGATATTCTAAACCAAGATTCTTACGTACTGCACCTTAGTAAAGGACCTGAAACTTCTTCCACCACTCACCAAAACACATGTACACC
This sequence comes from Diplodus puntazzo, assembly GCA_963678695.2. Lineage (NCBI taxonomy): Eukaryota > Metazoa > Chordata > Actinopteri > Spariformes > Sparidae > Diplodus > Diplodus puntazzo. The sequence continues at coordinate 18,460,886 of OZ023163.1, forward strand.
CCAACATGTATAAATGTGTCAATTTTAACCGCTTTATCTGAGATTCATCTGTTCTCTCTCTCTCTCTCTCTCTCTCTCTCTCTCTCTCTCTCTCACACACACACACACACACACACACACACACACACACACACACACACACACACACACACAAACACACACACAGAATCAGTTCATTTGATCCAAGGAAATAAGATATTTTTCTTAGAACAGTTCGAACAAACTGATTCTGTTCAATGATGGAGATAAAAATCTGTGACAGCTTGGAGGCAGAGTTGGAGGTGTTCCATGAGCAACATTTCTCCTTTTGCCCCACTAATGCCTCTTTATACCTGCTCCCTGTTCAGGCACCTGCATTACGTCATGTTAACCCCAACCCTTCAATAAAATGCCAGAAATCTGAAGAGGAAACAGTTCAAGCGAATGTGAGTTTTGTTTGTTTTGTTCCGACCCTGGACTTTTCACAATCCTGTGAAAATACACACATTCAGTCATATGTGGGTGTGTAATCACACATTTTTATTTCCCTGCTCAGTATCACGTATCCACATCCATGAGTCATTGCCTCTTTCACACAAACACACACTTGGTGTGATCCAAACTGCCTGAAGTGAGATCATCTTTTCGGCCATGTGCTTAAAGGAGATTCGTATTGTTTTTTCTGTCTTAGCTGCAGTTTCACACGATGAATCAGAATTAAGTCTCATTCAGGATTGCTTTTTTTAAAAACTCTACTCGGTAGGAATGTTCTTTCACCTTCTCTGCATTTATTTTCTGGGTAAATGGCATTATTCTTTGTGCTGTAAGGGATTTACAACTCCAAGGCCCTGAACTTTGTACTCTTTGCTTTTGGTCGCTTGTGATTTTGGTGATTAGGGGAACTTAAACATATTCTGATGATGCTTTCATTAGAATTTTTTCCAGGAAATGTAAAAGAAGTATGCAAACAGTGAGGAAACTTTATTATTAGAGTCTGGTCTAAAACAAGCTTTCATCACCGGGAGTTACAAGGGAATGGTCAAACTAAATATGAAAAGACATAATTGGAGTAATAAGACTTGAAAATGCCAGCTTTTTAAAAAACATTTAAAAAATGTTAAACACGTGGCCCTGATTTGATACTGAGGGGAAGTTTGCCCCACAGCCTGGGAGCTAAAACACTAACAGCACAATCCCTCTTTGTCTGAAGACTGGCCACGATGATTTGATGAGCATGAAAATGATGTGGGGCGGGTGTAGCTCAGTGGGTAGAGCCACATGTCGAAGTGTCCTTGAACAAGATACTGAACCCCAAATTTCTCCTGATGTGCAGTTGGCACCTCGCATGGCGGCCTCTGCCATCGGTGAGGGCCCTGCGATGAGCTGGTGACTTGTGTGTACCCTGCTCTTGCCCAGAGACAGCTGGGATTGGCTCCAGCAAAACCCCCGCGACCCCATCAAAGGGATAAAAGCGGTTACAGAAAATGGATGGATGGAAAATGATGTGAATCATAAGTTGTCGCCTCCGCAGTCCGTGATTTAGGATGAATTTGCAGCTACACAACACTCCACCAGCATGTTCAAACAACACATTTTCAAACGTCTCTGTGAAGAATGGGGACTTGTAGGATCCAATGTTGTTAACTTTGACTTTAATTCGTCACCAATCTGTATCCTTCCTGGCACCGGTGTTGTTAAAATTTCTGGAGAAAATCAAGTCATTAATGTTAAAATCTGATAACAGGGATATTCCCAATAAGTGATTGCAGCTTCCTCCTTACAGTTAGTAAGCTACTGAAGCAGGGCGGCTCAGTGCAGAGGGGGCTGTTGGAGCTGATGTCGCAACATTGTTTTTTGAGGGAGTTGTTTCCACATCCATTTACAGAGGAGTAGGTGGCAATGTTTGGGTAATAAACATAAATCTCAACTTGAAACACCTACATTATGTCTGTCAGATTGTTACAGACCTGGGATTTGAATTTATGACAGTGGTGTTGCAGTCAGAAGCTGAGGGGGGCGCCAAATTGCACAAAATGCCAATTTCTACATAATATTTTGACAAAATGAATTATTGAATACAACACAAAATGCCCAATTAACTTAAAGAGATGAGTTGTAATTATGGCTACATTACAGTCCTGCTGTGTATCTATTAACGCACGGAGCAAATACATTTACATTTACATTTTAGAGCATTTAGCAGACGCTTTTGTCCAAAGCGACTTATACATACATTCATACACTGATTGCAGTGGCAGCCATGCAAGGTGCCGACCAGCAAACAAGGAGCAGTTTGGGGTTCAGTATCTTGCCCACGGACACTTTGACATGCAGACCAGGGGAATCAAACCAGCGACCTGCTGATAACAAGATGCTGGCTCTACCCCTTGAGCCATAGCTGGAAATAGAAATTTTGTCTTATCCTCGACAAGGTACAGGCCTCATAAGAAGGATATAACATTGTTTGTGATGCTACGGTAGGTGTGAAGATGCTCCACCAGGTTGACCTCTGCCATTGAAAGAAGAAGACGAGGATATTGAAGGAACATGTGTTAACAGGGAAATCACAGTGAAGATGAACTTGACCCGAAAAAGAGTTTCCCACAATAAAGACTAGCTAGCGAACTAACTTACCAATAAAGGGCTCGTATTGTTGACCATTAACTGCCTTCATTGTACATTTTCTCTGGACCAACTTAAAACCTTCTGTCTGAGGAAGAGTATCAAACTTCAGAGTACCTGTCCAAACCTTTTTTGTGTTCCTTGCTCCAATAAATGCCTGTAATGATGCACAAATTGTCCATCTCAATGCAAATTCTCAAATGGTTTCTCCTCTACTTCTTTATAATCCAGAAACCTAAAATGACTTCATTATTAAAATGATGAACGCCATCGTCCAGTGAATCACCACCTACAGGTAAAATCTCATCTGATGCAATGGCGCCATACTGCACCTGTCTGTCTGTGAAGGCGGTTAGCAGGAAAAGATGTTATGAAATCATTCACATCTGACGGCACAATCTCAACTTCTCATGTATCTTAGCGGCCTGTTGACGGAGGAGGATTCACTGTAAGTTTCAATTCTCGTGCCAAATGAATCACAAGGAAATAAAACGTACTTTGGCGGTCTTACATCGCTCTGTCAATTTCCTATCGGTTCTTTCTATCAGTGTGTGTTATATAAGATGTTGATCGCATCAAAAATTTTCAAGCTCTAGAAGGCTGTTTCCTCCCCGTTTAACCATGCAGGCAGACACTATGTGTTTCACTGTAAATTTTTTAGATTACGCCTATGTTAAACACACGTAAAGTGTTATGTAATCCCCAGGATATTGAGTAATAACTGAACTATGAGTCCCCCTAAAGACTCCCTCTGAAGGAATTCATGAGGTAGTTAAAACTATCAGGGCGGACATGCAAACCTGAGCAGACAAATATACCCGGTGATCTCCGAAAATATGCCAGACTTTAACTACGGGCTTGTTCCGTGAATCATGTGTATTTGAGCTAAAAAAGAGACAGGGCTGCGCTTTGAAACACACACGCACGTGACGGTAATGTAACTTTATTTAACGCTTACTTTTATTAGCAGTCAGACACAGGAAAAGAAATTGTCCAAGACAAAACCAACAAGCCTGCGTGTGTTTTCTCTGGAAAAGGAGCACATTAAAACCTGAAACCATGCACAAGGTTCACGTGCATATTTCATTATTTCATTTTCAGGCTGGTCAAGGTGCCCTGAACCAACCCCTTGTACCTCTCTCTCTGGGGAAGCCCTTCTTTTAGCAAGTGCTGAGTGATGTTTGGTCAGTCTGTTTGTTGATCGTGCACTCTCGGACCCCGCAGTGCTTTGCTAAAGGCCAGAGGTCTCCCAGGTTGGGCTGCTGAAAGTGACCGCTGGCCTGGACCCCGGGCCCCAAAATACAGCGGTACAACACCGGTCTTGTTGCTGTGGTAGTACGCTGAAAGTTGACCCAGCATAGTGGACCGTGTCACGCCGCAGCAGCACAGCCTGGTAGTCTTCACCCTCAGACCAGAGTAAATAAACACAACCAGCTACACAAACACTTTGGCTGGGGCTGGGAAAGCCCACGCACAGCCCGCTACTAAAGCAGGGCGTCTAAGTATAGAGGGGGCTGTTGGAGCTGATGTCGCAACATTGTTTTTTGAGGGAGTTGTTTCCAGATCCATTTAGAGAGGAGTAAGGTAGTAATGTTTGGCTAATAAACATAAATCTCGACTTGCAACATTTTAAAGGGCACTGCTATGTGAGATCAACTTTTAACGTAACATTGTATAACTTTATTTTATCTCAAACTAACAGCTTCAGAATCATGTTGATGGTTCAGTGTCTTGTTATACGGTGAATGGTGTCTCTGTCTCAGCCACTCCGCCCCCCTATCACTTGTTTCTGCACTGTGTGACTTCAGTGGGAGGGTAGGATCACAGCGGTACGTACATGTTTACTGCATGATACAAGCTTTCAACTCAGAACATTTTTATGATTAAATGAGTTTTGTTAGTAGTCAGCACCTACATACATCACGTCTGACAAACCTGGGATTTGTATTCACGACAGCGGTGTTCCACTTTTAAGCCATTTTTTTCGCTGCCAACACATCCTCGCATCAAAACGATTGAATAGGTTGTTCCAGCAACTTCCAAAGCGACATGTATCAACGTGCACGAAACAACATGACCGTTGTGGCATATCGGTGAAAGGTGAACCTGAACCCCATCCAATGGTGGCGGTCCGGTCAGGTTTACAAAAGAAAACGACTTTGTTGCTTTGAGGAAAACACAGTGGGCTGGGTTGAGATAATTTTACTTCTGTGACAAATGTACGTACGTTAAGCAAATCTGACATTAGCTCACAATGTTTGGCACTGGACATGAACAGCGATCTCCTGAATCAATGTCCTGTGCTTATTTTTCTTGACCATCCACCCCTGAACTCCTCCCCACACATGCTGATGGAGGGCACCGCCTAACAAGAAGTGTAAATATGATTCGTCATAAGCTGCTTTCATAGTTAATCTATATGGTTGTCTTTCTGATGAGGACTGGCTGTTTCCACAATTTTTTTTTTTTCAGGGTGAGTTTGGATCTGAGCTTGTGCTGAGTTGTGTACTTACATTATCTAAAACAGTCGGAGCAATGTTTAACCCTGAGAAATCCATAACTTTTCTAAAGATAGCACTGCATGTCATTTGATCGGCTGTTGCTATAACTTCCGGTAGACAGGCAGAAAACGTGACTTAACTTAACATGAATATAACTTTAAAGCATGAACCCGTCTGAGAACATGTCTGTCTGAGTCATGTATAGATTTTTCATCAGCAATAGTTGTTCAACAGTGAAGTCAACAACTCGCCACGTCACGTCACCAAAGTCACACGATAACACAAACAAGCGATAAGTGATCGAGGCAGTGGTAGACCTGCAGCTCCTGTGTTCTGCAAGATAAAATCACTGTTTTTGTCAACGGAGTCTGGTGGCTTCGAAGAGAACAATATAAACAGCTGTCTCCAGTTAAATGAGGGTTTCACTCTTTAACAAAAAGGTGTCTGTTATGATCTTTTCCATAATTGTCAGTACAATAAAGGACTTTAAGTGGGTGTACTTTTACAGGAGTTGTTGCCCTCAAGGATCACGCTGCTGCCAGCTGCAGCCTGTTTTGCGACGACTGAAGCAATTCCAAAAGTTGTATTTGTTAATCTATTAGTCATTTACACAACAAAGGTTAGTAAATACCAGAATAACCCTTTAAGTGGTATATATATATATTTTTTTACATTGTATCTGTTGTTTAACCCCTTAAAAATGCGGAATGAATAAAACTAAAACAGTGTATTTTACTACTGTGTGAACTAAGTTGTTTTCCATCTCCTCTGTGTTATCTGAGGACTCGTGAAATTGTTTTTGTCAGACAGACCTTGTGAGTCGGCAGCCGGACATTATGTAACGGTGTAATTCAATGATTAGTCAGTCGTGTCAGGGGAATAATACAGAAAAGCTATTTTCAACCTCGCTCTTTATCACCCGTGTTGTGAGCTTTATGAAACTACGATAGTTCGTAGTATTGCCCTTTCTCACGCAGTTACATAGTTTTTTAAGATCAATAAAACTTTGAAATACAGAATGAGAAAGTGAACTGTTGGTTTAAGTGATGAGGCTGAGTGGACACAGTTTGGTCCCTGGAGTCTCTTATCCTGACAGACTGTCCTTGAGAAATACACTAAACTCAGCACTTTCGACTGCAGTTCCACACTGTGGTATTAGAAGGTCTAAAGCTGTAGCGTGTTGTACAAATTGTACTCCCATGCGGAAAAATTGGGATTTTGGGCTCTCAAAATAAATTGATTTGACTGTGTCGTGTTTAAAAATCAGGCTACACTGTTCACCAGCAACTGTGGCTGTGAAAGCTCAAAATGAACCAGGGATGTTTTTCAGGCTGAAGTTCTTTCAGAAAGGAGGCCCTCAGATTATAGAGGGTCGGACTTTGTGTGGAATAACTCTGAAGTAATTATATTTCCATTCTTTTCTGCTTCTGCTCCAAGACATTTATTTGACAGCTATCATCACCCATTTCTTGCAGGTTTTACACACAAATCGAATTTTACGCTTTTAAATTACAACATAAAATATCACTGTATTTATCCAGAAGGAAATTGTTGTTGCAGCTGTGATGCAAGAGTTTAAGTATGAGAAAATTAACAAAATATGAGCAGCCAGGGCTACATAATGAATACTTCATACTAAAAGTAAGATTTTATGCAGTTTTTTACTTAATAAAGTCGTTTTTACACTGTGCCTTTGCTACTTTTACTTAACATTTCTTCTACATTTCCAAATGGCGATTTCAGTTTAACTCCCTATGTGTGTTACAGTTTCATTTTCTTTTTTTTGATACCCTCATCTGTCATCATTTACTGAAGCCAAATTGGCTGGACATTTCCTTCAGTGTATTTCTGACACCTCTGCCTCCATTGTCATGGCAAGTACACTTTCCTTCTCAACATTCTCTGGATTTTACATTTAGTTTTGGCTCAGACAAAAGACACAGATATAAGTAGGCTAGAACAGCAGTTTAGGAGAAATAGTTAAAATGATGTTTTTTTTAAAGGTATTGCTTCCTTTTTAGATGAGAGCTGTCAGGAAATGTGAGGAGAGATATGAAACAAAAAGCCTCAGCTGAACATTAACAGGGTACTTTTGCAATTATATGGTCTTTAACCCGAAAGTCACCAGGATGTTCCACAGTGAAATGTTTTTTCTGAAATTTCACATCTGTGGCTGAATCACTTTTGGCACTGGCTCTCATTTTCCACTTTATTTGCATTTGAAAATATGTCAAGTATTGTTTAGACACACTATTAAAATAGCAGTCAAAAAAGTCGGAAAACAAATGGCTCTGGGTGAGGCTAAAAACCATGATCGGTGCTGTCGTCATTCACAGGACACCATGACACATTTTTTTTCTTTGTGTCATGTGTTGCTCTTGTGATAAACTGTTCGACAGTCAAGCACTAGCCTTTGATGGCCTTTATTGAAGCAATGAGCTCCAGTCATAAGTTCATTACTAATGAGTCACCATCGGAAGATAAGGTCATCAATACAGTGTGGGTGAAATCAGGTCAACAAGTTTCTTCAGTGTCTTAAAGTGTAGCGTTAAATGCAATGTTTGCTAAAAATACATTTCCTTTTACTCAAAGGTCTCATTGATGATGTGAAGTCCAAATCATTTAAATCTCTATGGGTCAATCACACCCTACATGTTTTTAGACAGATTAAAGTGAGTCATCATAGTCATACTGTATGAATGAGGATTAGAATTGTGAAATCGTTAAGGTAACGCTGTCTGACACACCTTGTATCAAGGGTATGTTAATAGACCAACTTCCTTAACTTCCATCTCATCAGTCATTTCTGTCCAAAATGTGACTATATCTGCCCTTCAGTGTGTGTTTGCATTAATGACCGATACTGATTGTACAACATAACTATAGTGTGGTGATAAATCTTTTTTTATCCTTCCAAAGCAGGACTAGGGGTTAAAAGTCAAGTAACAAATTCAATTGAAGGAAGGTAGAGTAATCATACAGCTTAAGTCTTTGGAGCAAGTCAAACTAGATCTATGGGGGATGTACATTTTCCTCTGGTGAGAAAAAAAACACATGCAAGAACGACAGTCTACACTGCAGAGAAATGCAGTCCAAATTCTACCAAAACATTGACAAGAGTATATTTTCTCCTAATGATTGAATGTGTTTGTTTTGTGCTAAACCCTTAGGGGTCACCATAGTCATGGGCCATATGTATGAGGCATTTCCTGCTTCCTGGACATGACTGGATGTGAACACTGGCCACCAGCCAAATACCAATATGTTAAACTGGAGATTGTGTCTGTGTCGTTGGATTGGAAGATGACAAGCCTGAGCTGAACCAGTGCTTTCTTTAATATGACTAGTCTGACGGGTGAAATTGTTTAATTACTTGGCTCCGCGATCAAACGTTTGTTAATGTCTTCCAACCCTGATGCTGGTGACTAACAATCAAGAGGATGAAAGGTGAAGTTGATTTTCACACAAGGGAAGTTAAGTCTGTTTTGACATGGCAGAAAATTAATGTGGAAGCTTCGGGCATTTCAAGTTTAAACATCAGATTGTTATTTTCTTCTATCAACAAACATTTGAGATGATTTTTCCAGTCTCATAAGATTTGTCTCATGATTTCAGGCAAACCCCCGCTTTTTTATAAATTATGATTCAATTAAAGAAAACCTAAAATGTTTTTTATTTTGTCCTTTACCTCAGTGTTTTTTTTTATAAGTTCTTGTGCATTAAGAGGAAGATCTCTCCAATGGAAAACGCTGCTCCTGGAATACCACATCAGTAGTCCCGCCTTTAATTCCGTGACTTTGTGACATCACAAGATGTCACCATGCCACAAGAGCTGTTAGTGGTGCTGGGTCTGACTAGTCAGAACAGACTGGGTTTTAGTGAGGCGAGGCTCAGAGGTACGGCTGCGAAAACAGAGGGAAGGGAATATTGGTGTAGAGATGACGTATGTTCGTAGGCTAACCTGGGAGTTAGCCTGGTCCTGGTTCCCTTAATGAAAAGACAAGATTTTTTAAATTGGATTTTGGATCATTGCTGCAAATAATCTCTATCTTTATGACACTTACAAATTTTGTTCAGCAAAATAATCTTCACAGATTAACACCACGTTTAAGTGTAAATTGAATCGAAAAAAGCTAATGTTAGGCAATAAACAGACTGCACATGACTTAAACATCACCACCCATTAGGGTCTTAATACACTATCACTACAATCATTTCTATATTTCTAAGATGTAAAATTAGATTTAGAATAATTTGCAACTAAAGTGAAGCCGGACTTGTGAGTAGATCTATCTATCTATCTATCTATCTATCTATCTATCTATCTATCTATCTATCTATCTATCTATCTATCTATCATTTCATAATCACACATCAACATGGTCATTAATTAAGAATGCCATCAGTCATAATCATGACTGTCATCCCCGTTTGGCAGCATTATGCCAGCTAAACTGTGTCTGCATAGAGGCTCTAAGATTTCCCGGAGATAAATGATTCATTCAGAAACAACGCATGTCTTGACTCATTTGATTTGAATCACAGGCGACTTCTGACCGCGATTTTGAAGAGTGAGTGTCTCAGATTTGAATTCTGGATAGCAACTGAAGATAGCGACAGAGATCAGTTCAAAAGATAAATAACGATACATCCACAATACTTCGTTTTGTCAGGCAAGTTTAGACGATTTAAAAGGGCGATGTTGCACACGATGTTTGTAATAAAAGCAGCCGTAAATATATTATTTGATTCCATTAACTTTATTTGTAATCCGTGAAATTATTCGAAAGAAAATCGGTGAATCGGAACCCCAAATCACCCCCAAAACGAACATCTGTCGACTGTAAGAGAACTCTCTCTGCTGTTTCTATCGGGTGGGACGTTAACCGGAAGTGACGTCAGGGACCGACATACGTTTCAGCGGTATAAAATTAATGTAGCTTTATTTGACATTTTTAAAAAGCCACTAAACCTAAAAAACAATTTAAAAAGTATATGGTGTCGTCGACGCGTAAATATATTTTTTGTGACGACAAAAAAATACTTTGACCTCCATACCCAGGATGCACTTCGCTCTCTTGCCATCTTGTCGAGTGGTTGGGGTAGAAGAGCGGCAGGCAGGAGTTAGCAGCCTGTTAGCATACTGCCTCTGTAGTAAAGTGGTTATCTGTCAGCTAGCTGCTAGTAGTAGCTGCCAAAAGTGAGCTGTCCACACGGAGAGAGCCAAAACTTCAACGACTTTGAGACGTTTTCTCTGTCCACCGCTGGATTATTTGTTCTTTTTGACAAGCCAATGGATTTGTTTACATCATGATATCGCACACGCTGGTGCCCAGGTGTGGAAAACTAGCTAACATCAGCTAACTCAGCTAGTCGGCGAGAAATACATATATAGTTGAGAGAGAAGAGTGGGCTGTGAGACCGGGCCCGCCTCAGACTAAAGTACCGGTGGCAGCTGCTGAACAAGAACTTTGACAAGGGCCTCTTTGCAACTCCGCTGCCGGGACACAAGGAAGGCCGGGTGTCAGAGAGGCCGGAGAAGGAGAGCAGCAGTCGCCTGTGTGCTGTGACCGGACACCGTGGAACATTTCGGGACTTTCGCAGGGTCTGGCTCCGCTTGTGACACTTTTCTCCGACAAGAGAGAGGAAGAGGAACGGTATGGAAATGACCTGTGACGGTACGTGTCTGTGTCATATCCCTCAGCTGTGAATTACTTCAGACATTAGTCCAGCACTTCGTTTCATCTGGGAGCAGACAGACTTGACGCAGATAGTCAACATGTCGAAAATGCCAGCGAAGAAGAAAAGTTGCTTCCAGATCACGAGTGTAACGCAAGCTCAGGTGGCGGCCAGCAGCATCACCGACGACACCGAGAGCCTGGACGATCCGGACGAGTCCCGGACAGAGGACGTGTCGTCGGAAATATTTGATGTTTCTCGGGCCGACATGGGGGTGTGTGAGAGGAGTTCATCCGAGGAAACTCTTAACAACGTAGGGGAGCCTCAGGAGGGCCAGCTGCCGACCACAGGTCCTGTCAACGGGGGAATTTTTTACAAAAGTATGGGCACTGGTCGAGTCACCACACATAATTTAGTAGGAAGTGTGCCTGTGCCAGCTACAGCTCAACCCTTTGTTCCAAACTCAGCCACCCATCCATCTACAGTCATCAATTCAGCCCCTGCTGTCACTGTCTCTACCAGTGTGGCTCACACTGCCCCTGTGAGCACCAGCTGTAGTTCCCGTTTCAGGGTCATTAAACTTGACCATGGTACAGGAGAGCCCTTCAGACGGGGCAGGTGGACATGCACTGAGTTCTATGACAGAGATTCAGATTCAAATGTTAATCGAACTGTGGATAGCATAAAGCCAACTGTAACCCTTGATCACAGTACCGACAGGGACAGCGGGCTAGGGGCTACTATTAACTCGGTGGTCACTAGCAGTGCACAGGCTTTGGAGAACACCGCGGACAGTGGTTACTCTATCGGGAACCCTAACCACCCCCACCCTTCAGAGCCTCTGCAGCAAGGCTACAGCTTGGCTCCTCAGATAGGGAGCGGGGCAAGTGCCTTCCAGCCCACAGGGTATACATCTACAGCATCACAGCAGCCACAACAGGGTCAGGTCAATATGCAGCCTGGTGCCCCCCAAACCTTCCTCTCCAACAGCCTCAATGGTGTGCACCAAGGTGCCATGCAGCAGAAGTCTCCAATTATGCCTCCTGTCACGCAGGCCCAGCAGTTTGCCTATTCCTCTCATCCCACTGGCCTCTCAGCTGGCCAGCTGGACTATCGACAACAGCACTTTGGCTCAAGCACTCAGAACCTTCCCATGTCGACCCTCCCTGTGGGGCCTTCAACCAGCCAGGTACCCTCATCTCTATTAACCAGTTCTGGTGCAGGAGCCCACCGTCTGGGTGGAGAGGCAGGCTCAGTACAGGCCCTCCTCCTACAAGTTGGCAATGCAGCAGCCATGGCTCCCATCCTTACAGGAAGTGGCCAACATCCTCATGTCAACCAGATGCAGCCTTCAGGAGGGATACCCACCAACTCCCAAAGCGGTGTCCAGAATGCGCCTGCCACAGTGCCCAGTACCACCAACACCCCTCCGGGTGTCCAGCCCCAGGGAGCCCACGGAGGAGCCACAATAGGCCTTCCCTCTGGCTTCAGTATCCAGGCAGACGATAGTAGGCAGAAGTCTGATGTCCTACCTCAGTCCAGTGCCCTTGTGGTGCCAGGGAAAGATGGTGTAAAGCCTTTTATCGGTGAAGGCCTCAACCTGCCCACTCCTTCTGTCAACAGCCTGTTTGGCATCCAAATAACCATGAATGTGGATGACGACAGGTAAGAGAGTATAATGCAAAAAAGCTTGTGTTAAAGGATTTCACATCTATGAATATTGCTTACATCTTTTTTGTTCAGTTGTGTGCCATCAGTGATGCAATATTAGAGTGTGGATATTAGTTTTCCCTGAGTCTGAGGGGTAAAAATCTACCTGGTGATGCTGTCTGATAGATTGTTGGAGGTAGTAAGTGTGTATCTGGAAGTTTGCCCACATATTAAACATTCTTGTTACATTCTACAGCAGTGTGCTCATACTCCAAACTCTGAAGAATGCCTCTCTCTTCACTAGCGCTCAAATTAGGCACACTTTAACTAGCAGTCCTCAGTTGTACTTAAAGAACAATAAAACAAAACACACATTTTACTTCTGTTTGTAAGTCTATAGTTGTAGACTGGGAGGAAGGAGGCATTAGAAGCGTAGTGAGCCAATGAAATCTGGCTGTGACAGGAAGAATATTCTGTCTCTTTCATTAATAGCCAACCCACAAAACCCTGGATAGTGTTGCCTGTTTAGACACCCACAGCCCCCTCCCTCAAGCTTCCATTCAACCATACGGGCTGTTTGGGTTTAGGGGGCGTTAGCAAGCACTTAGATATGTTACAACACACACGCAGTAGCTGTGTTTTGTAGCTGAGAAATGACAAAAACACTCTTTAAATGTAGGCAGTGAGTTTTATTCCCCTGTCTGCCTTGGAGAGACAGTGATCCCAGACTTAAAACTTTAAAGCTTGTAAATACCGACTCTTCCCTTACCTACTCACTGTACTCCTGTAATGTACATACTGTAGCTATTTTTAGGGTCCGTCAGACGGCCCTCAACAAACTCTTCGCCATTCCAAGCAAGCAGTTGGAGAGGTGATGTTTGACCCAGATGAGAGCTGGAGTCCACCCCCACACACACGTGCAGAGTCTGTCCTGTATTTATGTAGGCCTCAGTGTTTATCAGTGTGCTCTTGTTCTGTTCTTCAGTGCTTATTATGAATGACACAGCCAGGAGGAGGAGGTGCTAGTGTGTGTGTTTTAAGAGGTTGAGGTCTGATTTTTATTGCTCATAGTCCAGATATTCCAGAAGCTTATCGTTGTTTACAGACAGACCTTATCCCAGCAGCATCACTAATGTGCTGAGGGCTGAAACAGTGTTGCGTTGTGTGTCCCTGATTTCATCAAAGGAACAGCCAGTGCCCGTTCCTTAGCCATTTTTGTGTGTGTGTGTGTGTGTGTGAGAGAGAGAGAGAGGAGTGACATCAGTGGCTGTGTGCGTAGCTATGGTGATGGTGGCAGCAGGACAGGACAGGACGTGTCAGGGAGGTGGAGAGGACAGACAGACGGGTGCACGGACACACACCTGTGGGAATAATTGCAGGCATTAATGCCACTGTGTCTCTGGCAGCGTTGACATGACCAGACTGAATCAGCAGTACGATGTTTGCCTTCTTCGACTGTGGCTCTCGGACTCCTTGTTAGACTTGCCCATGTACATGTTGACACATAATCTTAAAGTGTTGACTTGTTCCTACCCTTTCAGGAGTTTAGGCTTCTTCTTCTTGTTTTCTTCACACTTGCTCAGTTTTTCATGAGACTGTTAATTGTGGAGACTTAAAACTGCACAGTTGTCATTAAAGCTGCAATGATTAATTGATTAATTGTCCACTATTGAATTAATCACCAGCTATTTTTACAATCGATTGAAGTCAAGATTCTCTGATTCCAGCTTCTTAAGCATTTTCTGATTTCTTCACTCCTTTATAAAACAAGACATTTGAGGACTTCTTCTTGGACTTTGGGAAACACTGATTGATAATAGTCATCATTTTCTGACATTATATACAGGAAAAAACTGATCAACTACTTGAGAAAATGATCAACAGATTATTCAACTGTGAAAATTAGTTGCAGCATAAGATTTAAACAAGGCTTTGCGAAATGGGGGCTCACTTTGCCACATAGGACAGCTATAATTAAAGTTCACGTTAAGCCCTTTTAAATGAGATTTGACTCCCACATTGGTTATGGTTAGTCTTCATAAATGTTTTTGGAGCCAAAAACATGTTTGTTGTTCAGTTTGCAACAAAATTGCTACATAGTTCCTTGAGACACACTTTATAACATTTTTACAGCTAAATAAGATGAACAGTAACACTGCCATCTGCAAATAATCTTCACTAAAACCAGTGGACCACCTCTTTATTTTACTAAATGGCTTCATTTTAGTTAAGACAGTCAATAGGAGACACTGCATAAACATGATATTTTCCAATGATCTGGATCAAGGTGCATTTTCAATTTTCGTCCTAAATGGTGTGGGCTGCGATGACATAACTGTATAACTGTCTCTAGAAAGGCAGTTCATGTGTGCCACATTTCATGGAATTTCAATTTGACATTCCCAAAAATGTAAAGGCCTAATCTGACACAGTGCCAGAACCAAAACTGGGTTGACAGATTAAGCCATCTAAGCTTTAAAATTGTTCCATGGGAAAAGAGTCTCTGTCGTTTTGAATATTGCAGAAAACATTCCTGATGGTTTTGCTTTGTACAATGCACCAGGAAGCTTAGCAAATATAAACCAAGCGTATTTGGACAATGAACCATGGAAATCCCAAACGTGTATGTAGGTTGTAGACCCGTTTAACTAAACTCAGTCTTTTAATCTAAAATGAAAAATGCATTAAGAAAACTGTTTCACTGATTCAGCCAAGATTAGCCCACCTCTTATCCATTTTTCCTAAATAATGAGAATTGCGGAACTTTCTATATGGACCATGCCTGCAGCATACATTCACATATGTATACACATGCTGCATTTTGGTTAACCTCAAATCTTGTGCAGTTTTTAAATTAAGTTGTGGGGCCCAAAGGCAGGTTGGCAGCCACAGGCATAATTTTAACTATCATCAGTTGTAATTAAAATGCCTTGTTAACTCGTAACGTTCTTGTGAATCTCAGTAGGGACCGAAAGGAGAAAAAAAAAACGTCTTTCAGGGAACACGCCCCAGCATAACGGGACACATATTTTCAAACTTTTTCCTCTTGTCAGAGGTGCATTGTTCTGTGCAGAACCTCCACCTCCACGAGGAATCTGCTCCAAGTCTCATTGTTTGTTTCTGTTTTGAATTAGCGTGCATCACAAAAGTGGAACAAAAAATTGTGGGGGTGGAGTTGTGAGATTAGAATGATTTCCCCTCAGCTTGGACTGGTTAACATCTCTGCTCAGCATGCTGCATCTCTGCCAAATAAAGTGATGAAGCTGCCCCCTGGGAGGAATCTGTTTCTTTCAATAGGGGCACTTGACCTTAAACTCAATTACTTCTTCCCAGGACAGACACACCCTCCCTCCCTCTTGTACTGTCTCAATTAGGGATGTTAATTATTAATCCACAATTAATTACATTTTCTCAAGCAGTAGAACGGTAGTAGCATAATTGCACATGGGAGAGAAATGCAGTCTTATGGTAATTCTGGCACACAGTTCACTGTTCACTGTATATCATTACATTTTAGACAGAGGAGGAGCACAATAACTCACCTGAAGTCAAATTATTAATCTGATTGATGTGAATTAATAATTTGTAATTAAATCAATAAGGTCTGAACATCCAAAACATCTAAACTGATCACTTTCGTCTTGCATGTTGTTGCTAGAAATATTCATGATGAGCCAAAGGAGGAAAATGTAATGTGTCCTCCTTTAGGCTGTGTGCTGAGTCATATTGCTCTTTTGATGCAGATCACACCGAGCACTATTGGTGCACTTGAATATTATCATTATTAACCTTTTCTTCGCTGAATTTGTAGGTGGTAAGAATCAGCTTTTAGTACACTGTCTTGCTTTCATTTGTCTCTTCCTCTGCTGGTTGAAGTGTGGCCACAGGCCTAAACACTTCTCACCCACCCTCAGTCTGACATTTGTAGGCTGCTTTTTTTTTTTTACTTGAGTTTCAACATCCCAATCTTACTGGAAAACTTTTTTACTGGCCTAAAATGGTAGTTCCCTCAGACGAATTGGTTATTTGTGACTTTTGACACTGTCAGTAATGTTGTAGCAATCTTGTATGGGTGATTAGAAATTAATTAAATGACCATAAGTGGGTCTGCACATGCAGGCTTTTTCAAAAAGACCCCTCCTCTCTTTTGTACATACATCCACATTCAAACTTGAGAGTGACCTAGTTCAGCTACAGTGTGGTATTGGCTGTTGAGTGGGTGCTACTTCATAAAAACAAGAGCCTGGGTGAAGATTATTGTTCACAGTGAGTATGGGGGATTTTGACTGAGCACCCTCTAGTCACGAGTATGGTTTCATAAACTTAAGTTTTGTTTCCGGCAGATTAAAAGACTGCCGCTCTTATCAGCAAACAATCCGATGAACTTGGGCCAACAAAAGGAGAGTAAGCCAGACCTCCTCGACTTGTCTGATAGCTGACATATGATGTCACCATGCAGTTTCGGAAACTCAAATACACACAAGATTAATTTCTCCTCGCACATACTGAATGCCACATAAATTTGTAATCTGACTGGAACATTTATGAAAGGTCAGCTGCAAAGGGTGTGCGAGTTCAACTTGATGGAAATTGTGAGTCTTCCAGTGCAGACACTCCTGCAGTTGTAAACACAATGGTTCCACTGGTAGGGAGAGTGAGTTTGTTGGTATTCACATAAAAAAGTGTCAGTCTTTGTTACTGTCAGTAGACATTAAAGCAGCCTTCTGCTAATATACGTTAACACTGGATTGACTTGAAGCTTAGTTGGAGCTTAGCTGGTATGCAGATGTTTAGCTGTTAATGTCTCTCAGCTGACTGTGTTGTGTCAGACTCAGAAAAATATTGTTTCACTCGTTAACTGAGCAAGTGAATGGCCCCAATTCCCCAGAGCTCAAAGTGACATCTTCAGGTGGCGTCTTTCATCCGACCAACAGTCCAAAGCCCAAAGACTCTTCATTTGCTATCATAATTGACAAAGAAAAGTTGCAAACTGAAACCAGCCAATGTGACTGAAATGATTAGTCGATTAACAAAATAGTCGCTAATTAATTTTCTTCAGACAGACTAATCATTTAATCAACTTACTGTCATAGCTCTGGCATGCATAAGCGCGGTCTTTTAGATAGTAGTTTGTCGAATGCCTTTAAGGATTAATGTTCTCTTGTACTTTCCTCATGTCTTTTAGTTTTTTCTCTGGCTCTCTTATGGAGACTATAATAGCAATTATTTTACTGTTTTATCATTTTCATTTGTTTTGAAACGGTGAAGAGACACTTGTCTTTTGTTCAGTTGGATTAGTGTTGAATGCTGGAGAAATGAGCAGGGTTTTAACCCCCACTGCTGCTCATGGCTTTAAAAGCTGTGAAGGCACGTGTTTTACAAGCCTGGAGTGCAGTGAAATGTCAAAGGTTCATGCTGTTATTGACTGATATTTTAGTCTAAAAATGTGTGCTTGTTTTTTGGTTAAAGGTCTTTTGGTTCCATAGATATAACAGAACACAAAATGTATCTCCATTTAACTATTCAAGAGCATGTCTGCATTGAATGTCTGAATATGCACATGTTCACTGCTTGTACTGTAGCACCTGCCTCCAGTTTACCTCTTTACCTCCTGTTTGACAGTTTAACACAAAAGGGGAGGGGGCTGACGACAGGGTGGGATGGAGGGACAGGTTTGGGATGGGGTGTTTGTGTGTTGGGGGGTTCGTTGTTTGGTTGCCACAGTGTCTGGAAACAAGGGAGCAGCTTATTTTCCACAGATAGCTGACCTGCCTGAACCTCCAGTGGACACATTCCAGGAGCCCTGAATGGCTGCGATTGTGGGATGTCCCGGGCTGCGGCCTGAGCAGACGGGTCTGCATCAGCTCTGTTTTTGGGCTGGATCACTGACCCTGCCCTTCTGTCTATATCCCTCTAATGTAGCTTTTCTGTCTCTGGCTCTTGTTTTTTTTCAGTCCCCTGATGGACCTGTTTGTAGCCTCTCCCTCTCCTCTTCTAAACTGCGGATTACCCTTCATCATAGTTTTTGTTAACCTTCAGTTCGTACACAAACTATTCTCTTTACTGTTTAATTTGGGTTGTAAGTTTTAGTGTTGACCAGTCACCAGCAGGTTTTTACAAGCCTAAAAGTTGACCAGAGTTTACTTTTGAATGATGTCTCCTGGACCCTCATAGTGCAGAAGAAGACGGCGTGACTTTCTTGCACAGAGGCAGAGCAAAACTACCATCCTCATTTTGTAATAGCACAAGTCAATTGTGTTTGGTTTTGAAACATGTCAAGTTTGTTATATTTTTTCCCTCCTTGTTATACATTCTCAAAGATCCAAAGAGGCCAGTGGTGTGAGGCAAAGTGGTTTACTAAGTTAGCATAGCAGGACCCACCCTGTTATCTCAGCAAGATGCGGTCAGGGGATCACTTCCAATTAGAGTGGACCTGCCAAAGCAAGTAAACAACCAGCTCCTGGCGGCCTACCATAGCTAACTCAGTTTGTACTGGAAGCAAGGCCATTGAATCAGCCACAGAGTATGTTGCCGGCTGTTCCAGGAATAAGGACAGTGTGTGCAAACTGTATGTGTTTGGGAATAGACAACAAACAGTGTCAGTACAGAACAGGTTTGACCCCATCTTTTAGGCTAGTTACAGCATGTGAAGTATGCGACGACTCATTTCTAACCCTCTGACCAAAGAGAGAACCTGTTGGCAGGTCCTTGTTATCATTCTGTGCTTTCTACATGGAGAAGGGGGTTATGTTGAGCTGAAGGACCGTGTCATGTTCCAGTATCTTCCACCGGCTATGTTAGAGAATTGAATCAATCAAAAACATATTAAAGAATACACACCATTTCCAATTGTGTTTTCACAAGATTGACTTATGACATTTTTTTGTCCACATAACTGATCACGGGCTGCTAACAAAATCAAACAGACTTTTTGTAGCCATGTTTCCATGCTATCCATGATTTACAGCTGATGTAGTACCAAATAGGAAAAAAAAAATCTCTTTTGTTTTGAGAGAGCGCACTGACCTGTTGGAAATATACAGAAGAAAAGACATTTTTGTTGTATCCTGGGACTTTCTAATGATTTAGCAGAAGCAATGAGTCCTGCCACGTCAAGATGCCACATTAAGATGCCACAGCATTTCAGTTCTACTTGTTTTGACAAGGTTCCTTTGTCAGCCATGTTTTTTTTATTTATTGTGAGACTTGCCCCTGTAGATCTGCAACAATTAGTCAAGTAATTGATAAGTTAATCAGCAGAAATTATTCTGTCATTAATATTTATATTGATAATAATTTTTTTTGCTCATTATTCAAGCAAAAATGCCAAACATTGTCTTCTTCCAGCTTCACAGATGTGAGGGTTTGCTGCGTTTCCCACTCATTGTGATAGTAAAGTAAGTATCTTTGGTATTTGGGGCTGTTGGCTAGAAACAACAAGTAATTTGAAGACATCAACTTGGTGTGAAAGAAGTTGTGATGGTTATTTTTCATATTTTATTATGGACGAAACAATCAGTAATTGTGAAAACAAAATCCACAAATTAAAGGTAGGGATGCCCTGGGAATGACACTCAACAATCAGCTGTATTTCTCCAGAATTGCCCTTCCTACCTTAAATCGATTATGACAGCAATTATTTGCATACCAAGTGTTTACCTGGAAAAACAGTAGTGTGTGTTATTTACATACCACAGCAACAGCAGCTTGTTAAAAAGCTCTTAACTACTTTTCTTACAAAGTTCTCCCATGAGCACCTGTTGCCTGCAGCTCTTCCTTTAACGTGCTCACTCACGCTGTGTTCTTGTGACGTTGACATATTTGAACTGATGTTGCTTTTGACCTAAAACAGCAGCGTCCACTTGCAATGGAAAGTTGGAGAGTGCAATGGAGATGTTCAAGGACCTGAATCTGTTTCAACTTTCTGCCAATGAGATATTTAAGTATATTTAAAGTAAAACCCCTCTTGACAACAGTCTCACTTCAGCCTTCTTAGAATCGTGTCACATATTTCCGATTTTGTTGTCTCAGACCCTGCTGGTTTACGGTAAAGTCAGATATTTTGATACAAAATAGAGGAAGTGAGAGAGAAGAAAGTTCATTTAGGGGAACATTTCTTTGCAAGTGTCAGGTACAGTTTCTGGACAACTGCTGGGCGGAACTGGCCTTATCTCAGACTTTCTCTTTTTCTTGTTTGCTCTCAGATATGCCATTAATACAATCAATAATGAAATAATAAAAAAAGCTGACCATCGATCAGAGTTTACTCTTTAAGCATGGAGGAGAAGATTGCTTTTCAGCTCTAAATAAGCTAACCAGTTGCTATAGAAAATGTGGAGCTGTCCGTTGCAGCCCTTCAGTCTCCCAGAGTGGGAAGCAAGGCCTGAACAACAAGGTTCCAGTGTATAGAGCCCCCTGGAGCCTGACATGACTGAATAGTGAGTAATGAGGATGTGTGGAAAGCATGGTAGGCAGCTGCATTTGAGTCATCCATCCTCTCTCCGTGCTCTCGCTCTCTTTCAATGGGTGTCGTCGACTGATCTGGCTCACTGGTGCCTGTGACTGTTCATCTGTGCTCCAGTCCTGTGTGTGTGTGTGTGTGTGTGTGTGTCTCCCAGTGACATTGTGGGATTGGCTGAAGAGAGGCTTCAAGTTGAAGAAGAGTGAATTTGAAATCTTCGGGGGAGTTCTCATGTTTGGCTTCTTCTCAGCCTCTCCAGAGTCTGTGAGCTTTTTTTCCCTCAATCACTGCCTGCGTTGTTTTTTCTAATGTGTCCCAAATTTTTTCCAAAGGGATTGTCTGTGGGCAAGTCCACACACAGAGAGACAAATCAATTCTTGGACGAACAACATAACTTAAGTGGATTTGGCCTGGCTTGTTTTGGCTTAAAGAAAATAAAAGGCTAAGATTTGTCAGTTATGATCAGATGTTCATCTTTGAATTCAGTTTTTACTGTTTTATGTTTATGGAAGCCACATTTCTCCACTGAACAGCTCTCTCTATTGAGAAGCCAGGGCGAGGCAGAAAACCATTTCCAAACTAACATTAGCTACTGTTGCTCTCTGCTAGCGGAGCGGAGAGAGGCTCTGAGACGAGGCATGTGATAGTCAACTGTTTTATTAACGCAGATGAACTGACCCGAGTGCAGCAGCATTAAACAACTTAAAACAAATCGTTCACAGGATTACATAGGCAACTGAGAGATATGGGAAGATACCATTTATTTATGTCCCGTCACAATCCACTCACAGATGGCCAGTAAGAGAGTGATTTATACATTTAGTTTGCTACAAATTCTGACATAAAAGACCAGAGCGATATATCATCCATTAACAATTGTTAACATAAACACATAGCATATACCAGTATATAGTGTTTGATTATTAAAGAATGATGAGCAAGATGTATACCGTCTAGAACTGTGTACTGTGTACAGACATTTCTCTCTGTATCAGTAGTAGAGACAATGTTTTTACATTACCGCAATCTTATCTTTGCCATGACTGTATTGATAACACTTGTTGACTCTTAAAACTCTTACAAAGTTTTGCTAATTGAACTAGAAATGGTGGTATACTGGCATCCTAGCAGAACTTTAATAATTTCAGTCATCATCAATCATTTCCCTGCAAATACCCGATGGAGAAGATATTGGTCTCAGGTGTTAAAAGGGCAGAAATGAAAGAAGGTTTTCATTAGTGATTAATCTTGCAGTTATCTTTTTGATTAAAGTAAAAAATGTAATCACAACCTCCTAAAGTCCAAGATGATGTTTTTCAGATTAACAAAAGTCCCAAAATAATTTCTCTGCTGTACTATCTTGCAGCAAATCCTCCCAAATAAGAAGCTGTAGATGGAGATAGTTTGGCTTTTTGCTTCTAAAATTATTTAAACAATATTGGTAAGACATTAGGTGTCAATATCAATACGCTGACAGATTTAGAGTTCTCTAAAGATCCCAACAAGTAAGTAAACACGGGCACAGCCTGCTCTGAAGGCCATCTTGGGTCATATCAGTTCTGCAAGTTGAATCTAACATCCATGCAGACACTGCACATTCTTCAGTGTGCTTCTTTTTTCTGCCTTCAGCTGAGAAAGGCGCAGGTTTAGTAAGAACCGAGGTTTCCTGCTTTGCTTTGATGTCCGCTTTCATATTCTGTCAAACGCTTCCGCCGCTGTCTTCTTCCTCTTCTTTCTCTGAAGTTGACTTCGTCTTGAGTGTCTCCTCTCGTCAGCAGTAAACCACTCTCTGCCCCCCCCACCACCTCCCCTTATGTTGTACAATGAGCAGGCTTCTGCAAGGAAACGGACGTGAGTCATTCTGGCTATGTAGACTGATAACGGTTTATTCACTCATTCGAAACGCGGGTATCGAACAGGTGACACCTTGGCTTGTTATTACTGAATCAGGTTGGATTTGTCAGAAGTGCCCAAACTTGTCCTCTTTTTCAACCAGTGAAGATCACCCAGATCATATAATTTATCTCCTAGCTACCAACAAATAACTTCCTGCAATTATGTGATTATAGTTTAGTGTGTGTGTGTGTGTAACTCCTACCACTTACAAAATGATCGGCCTTTTCATAACTCTTTGTTGAACTTATTGCGTCATGCTGTTGTGATTCATTCTCTGCTCACGCGAGTCATTCAGTAAAAATGCTGAAATGTATAAAAACTAGTTGTCATTGTGAAAACCAGAAGCCTTGCTTCCTCTTGAAGCTTTCTTATATGCTCTTTTAACATTGTTGGTTCTCTTTTAGCCTTATAAGAAGCAGTCATCATCCACACTGTTGACCTCCTGGTTAGCACTGTGGTGAGGTGTGATGATTGGTTCATTCGGAACTTTCACACGGTTGTGCCTTTCTATCTGAGTCAGCCTCCAAGTTTAACACGTTTAAACATTTCACTCACATTCTCAATCATGAAACTGTGAAACAGGAACACAGGCGTCAGAGTAACAACATGTGAAGTTAAAGGCCAGCAAAGACAGTTTCCTATTATACATGGTTTCTTGCCAAAAGTACAATATTGGCTTCCAAAATACCGTGGAGTGGAAGTATAAAGTTCTATAAAATGGAAACACTCAAGTAGAAGTACCTTGAATTTTTACTTAAGTATAGCACTTGAGTGAATGTGCTATAAATGTTCAATTTCAACGCTGCCACTGCTCTGCCCTGCTGCCACCCTCTGCTCTGACTCAGAATTAGGTCATCCAAAAAACTCCAAACAATGGAAAATATCCTGCGAGCACTTCCCTCACTGTCCATGAATGGACCTCAGCGGAGGCAGCAGCTGAAACCACAAAGGGTAGTGCACTGGCATTTAATGTAGGACTGCAACCAACATGTCTGACTATGCGACAGTCACTTCTATGTTCATTTCTTGGATGTGAGAGGGAAGCTAAGACTATAGAACAAATACAGTGGAGCCAATACAGGAGGACCTGCTCATAAATACATTGCTCTGAAGTGCCAGCAGTGACCAAAACCTTGACAGTAGAACCTAAGTACCTTTGAGGTGCTGGAACCTTTCTTTGCAGGAGACAGAACAGTGACAGATTAGGTTATTTTTCTTAATCTTAGTCTACAAAACAAAATATATCATAAATGAATGGAACATAATGCATCGACTTATTAAATTAAAAAACATAACCTCTACATAAACACATCAATACTTTGCCAGTCACTTTTACTTTTAATACGTCAACAACTTTTGCATATATCATTTTATTCTCACATTAATGTTGTCAAACTTAATGTTTGACACCATGTGTTTAAAAACCCAACAATAACC
Source organism: Diplodus puntazzo (assembly GCA_963678695.2). Lineage (NCBI taxonomy): Eukaryota > Metazoa > Chordata > Actinopteri > Spariformes > Sparidae > Diplodus > Diplodus puntazzo. The sequence goes on from OZ023163.1 coordinate 18,485,111, forward strand.
ACATTCGATTTAATCGAAAGTGTCAAAGCTATGAAATTAAATACCTGTAGGTCGAGGTGTGATACACATTTGCTACATTCCCTCCTAATCTGCATGGTTCTGTTCTCTCATACAAATACCTGTAAAAGAAGCCTATGCACTGTATACACTGTACTAGAGAGTGCTTTAGATCAAGGAAAGTTTACCTTAGGGCAGTCGATGTAAAGCCCACAAGACACACCCAGCGTACGGTATGTAAGAGGAGTTGGTTGTGATTTGTCACAGGAATCTGCCAGTGTTTTTCTGCACAGAGATATGAATGCCCGGGCAACCACCAATACAACAGCTGGGAAGATCTTGGAGCAAAGCCAGAGTGTGGTATTGAACAGTTGCAATAACACCTCCATGTTTGGAAGTGTGGCTTCTCCTGGGAGCATGTATAATAAGCTGCAGGAGTGTATGGTTATGTTGCGATGTTAGGTTTTCTTGGCTAGAAAGATTCTAAAGCGAGACAACCTGCCCTGCCAAAAGCCACTAAGAAACTTGTGCTCCATGTCTTGCTCTATACGTTCTTTGTACTTGTGGTCGGATCTGTGCTCCGCATCGGCCTGACCTGCCCATTCAACCCGTGGCAAAGTCACCAGAGAGTGACAGACCAGTGTTGTTTCACAGCAGCTGACAAGCCGAGACACAAACCGACCTGAGGGCCAGTGTGGCAGGGTTCACTTGGCTGCCGTCACGCTTCAGAAACCAATTCTACACTTTATTTAACCGGCTGAGTCAATGAACCTGAGCCCTGCAAAGTGAAATTGAGCAGAGATATGGAGGCGGTGTAGCTCCAGGCTGACACGATCAGCTGCCACCCAGCTGAACGAGCCACCATGGGTCATGAAGTGTACCGACAAGACGGCACTCATGGTAACAATTATGTGTAACCAGAGCAGAAATTAACACCCGCTGCTTTCGAGAATGCTCATATCAGTGTGACATATTTTCACTCATCTTTCTCTGACTTTGTGTTTGCTGAGGTGTTCAAGCCTGCCTTTTACATCCGTGAAGCTAAAGCTGTGATCTTATCTGCTGTGTTTATTATAGTTGGCGCATAAATACACCAGCAAACCCCTCGTCTCTGTCATACATGCTGTATAGTCCCATAGAGTTGGGTTGCCAGTGGTGGTTAGCTGCACAGCTGGGACTTCGCCTGACTCGGGTATGACTGCAGACTCAGCCCCATGCAGAGGGTCACGTCCCTGTTTGCCATTGAGCCTTTCCCCCTCTCTCCCACGGCATCTCCTAATCACTGCATTATGAGGAGAACTCCTCCAGCCGCTGGGTCGTATCTCATCCCTCCTGTGTCCAGTTTATTCAGCCTCCCTCTGTATCAGGCTTCAGCCAAAAGAGTCCGTGAATTCAACTTCCGTGATACAAAGAGTGCGAGAGTTTGTGTGCATGACATGAAGATAAAGATGTATTATTACATGTGTGTGGGGATAAAGTCTGCCCAGATCTATGTGTATTCAGCAACATCAAAGAGTTGGTGGCTGGAAAAACAACTCCAGAAAAAAAAAAAAAGCCTGCAGTTGAAAACCCAGTGATTGGCGTGCTGCCTGTCCTTATGTTTCTGAGTCTATGTACTAAAGACTCCTTGTTTTTAAGTTATTTTAAAGGGAGGAAATTCAATTCTTCTGCCTTCCATTAAAAGCAGCAGCTTTTCCCCAAGTGACCCGAGGGAGCTTGTGTTCATTCAGGTCTGTGCAGCAGCCTTTTCTGATTCAGCTTAAGGATTGAATGGGCTTTTGCAGGCAAAATCCCACTTGAGACTCTGTTCTTTACCTTGTGTGTGTTGTGCCATGATTAACCTGTCAGAGCGGAGGGATTTTTATAGGCCTACTTGTTTTTATAAGTTCCTGTTCCACAGCAGGAAGTTGGAACATCATCAAACCAATATGGTTATATCACTGTAGTCATATCACATGTAGTGGATATTTATTTAATGCCTAGTTTATGTTATCAAAACACTGTCATCATTAATCAAATTATGTAATGTCCAAAGGCTTTGACACTGCATGTTCTACATGTTCGAGTTTATGGGCTCGCTCTGTGTGATAAAGGATTGTGACATCGACAAAGTGTCTTTATTGACAGAAGTTCTGGCTGTTAAATCCCTTGTCAATCACATATGAGAGCAGAGAAAAGTCTCTCAGTTTTGACTGTTTGGTGTGTCTTCGCTTCAGGCAACTCATCCTAATGTGAGACCCATTATTTGGCATTCTTTGCAGGGTGGTTACTCACGTTGTCATGCACCGTGACAGTGTTTCATTGTGCTTTCATCCAAAATATATCACAGCATAATGACTGTGTGAAGGGTTGCCACGGTATGAGATTATTCTCAGTATTATAAACATGTAAGAAAATAACAGTGTCACAGTATGATGCAATTATTTTTATTATTATTGATATTAGCAGTTACCTTGACCTTTAACTGGATGCCAACAGAAACAGTGTTTCCCACGAGTGGATGTGGACTTGTGGCGGGACCTGAGACGACCTGAGTGTGAGACTCAAAAATCCACTATCTTTTCAGAATCAAAGTTTTCCTACATTAATGTTACAGACTGCTGCTTTAATTGCCCACCTAAATGCATACAAGCAGACCATGTTTTTCAGCAGACACACCTCGAATTTAGGATTTTCTCAACTGCAAATCCCTTGTCATAACAGCAGTGTGGAGGAAGCATGTTGATGTAGCAGATCAAAAACCAACATGTACCAAACAACAGTGCAACAACAAGGTGCACGTACAAGTTTGTAAAAAACAACGGCATAAGCAGACATGCATTAAGTAGGCAAAGTCGCACCAGAACGCGGTAGCGTCGTTGTCTCGGATGGAAACAAACACCAAACAAACTCCAAAATGTTGAGGCTCTTACAGGAGTCACGCGAACAGTGGACAAGCAGTGGCCTGATGTGGAGGCTCTGCAGGGCTTTCTTAAACTTTGATCCACAGAAACTCACCTTGAGGTCAAGTGCAGTCATATGCACATCAATCAAACTGAAGTTTAACTGCTGAGTCCTAAATTAATGCCCGAGGTGTGCACGCGAGTTTCCATCACGTTTTGTAGCAAGGCTCGAGGCTGTAGGCCAGGCAGTTAACATACACTAAGGTGCTAATATGAATGTAGTTGCTTAAATATTTGCTTTTGGCATCGATGCAAGTTCGAACAGCTCAACTAGGCCAATTTTATTATAGGTGCAACGTGTCAGAACAGAAGCGGTGCCATGTAACGTCAACTTACAGGATGATTGTAGTGAATGCCTCGATTTATGTCCGCAATCTGACTCAACTTGGCTCATGCCTTACATGCATGACTGCGACCCAAAGCATCTTTTTATGCCTCAACTCTTTTTCATTGAGCTTTGAAGTGCATGATTGTGTATTGAGCTGAAAGGAAATCCGGAAAAGATACATTTAGAGTAAATTTGAATGATCGATTACAAGGAGTGCGATGGATCACAAACCTCATGTTTTGAATTGTATTACGGTACTGAGTAATGGATTAGATTATGTATCCGAACAGCAAAAAAAAAAACAGGGTCAGGGTCATAAATTAATTAAGAAATGTGCTAATGTAGCAGCCTTTTTCCATCCGTGGCCACCATTTTGTAGTCTTGCGAAGTGTCTGATTCGTTACATATCCCAAATATGATTTGATGCAGAATCTTCAAACTTTCATGCTCATAAAACCTATGAATTGACTGTAATTTCTACAGTGAGCGAGTGGTGCTGTGTTTCAAAGGAAAGGCGGCAGATTTGCTGAAGTTGCACTAACACACATCACAATCTCATGATCTATCTACATGACCGAAAGCATACCCATTTTCCCAAAAACATGACTGAAAAAGCCCAGAGGTCACAGCCTCAGGGATGTCACTCAATGGAGGCAAAAGTGTGACGGCTCTTATCTTATTTGGCAAATGTTACCTCTAAAACACATAAAGCACCTGCTCTAAAACATGAGTGATTCCTAGTTGTATAACATGCACTGGCCTGTGCACAGAACACAAACAAAACACAGAGCTTAAAAGTGGCTATTACAGTTCAACTTCAATCCTACAATTATCACTGCAGAGGGTGAGGTTACTAAAAGGGGTTCAGGTGAGTTGACACTCCACGCCTCCTGACTTCCCCGTTCTCTTCTTCCTCGATTCTGAACTGCTCAGCTTCTCTGCAGGTATCTCTGCTTGTCACCTCTCTGCCTGATGAACTCGTCATGTGAAAAAAACTCCTCATAAAACCAGTTATCTTGGCTAGTTCAGAGAGCCCAGCTCACAGCTGCTGTGTAGAAGTATGTTGTTTGTGAGCTCTTTAAACTTGCAATGTCTGAATACCTCACCAGCGCATGAGGAAATTCGAAGGTCCTGAGCTGCTGTTTGTGAGGTGTGGTGGAAATAAATCTGTCAAGGCCTCATATATGGAGAAACTTGTCTATAAATCCTTCATGTCAGGTCACCAATACGGTAGTGGATGGTTTGCCCCGCTTTTCTTGTTTCATAAATGAATTCCTTTCTCCCGCCTGCTTTTGTTTACCAGTCCTCCAGGCTCTCGTATATAATGAAACTGTCCACTTAACGATTGTGTAGACCACCCCTGCTCTTATTAAACAGGACGCCTATAGAAAGTTTAACATTAAGGTTGCAGACAGTAGGCTGACTGACATGAACTTGAACCCAGCAGGAGCAAGTACTTGCTCAGTCACGTGTTTTGTTTCGTGTCACCTCACCTTGTCTGGCCATTCTTTTGTTGTTCATGGTCATTGGTTTTAGCTGAAAGTTGTGTCTTACATTGTCGTCTGTGCAGTTTTAATGAAAACAATTTAGTTGCTTATCTAATAGGGCTGCAACGATTAGTCGACATAATCGATTACATCGACAATAAAAATTTGTCGAAGCGAAATGTTTGTGTCGATGCGTCGCATTTATTATTATTATTATTATTTATTTATTTTATTTTTTTAAGATTTGAGCCGGAGCGATCGCTTTAGCACCGCTACTAGAATGCGCACCACAGTGTGGCATAGAAGAAGGCGGTATCGCAGAAGAAGAAGCAGAATTAGCAGCAACAGAAGAAGAATATGAATGATGCCATGCAGCGACACAAACACAAACAACAATGGAGGGAGGAGAGAGATTCACGTTTTTTAGCTGTAAATACAATCATTATTTTGAGTTATTAAAAAAAAACAAAAAACAGGCTGGGGCAGAGAATCTAAGCTCTACTCCAAGCCTACAAGCAAATCAAACTGAAATGGATTTGCATTTTAAGACATATTCATCCATTAGTGTGCAACGAAAAAGTGATTTATTAAATTTCATGGTTATTAAAAATGCAGCAGATCTCGAATGACAAGTGCGGTTGTTGTGAATCCATGCTGCCCCATGTGTCATCAGACAAGAGGCCGGCTGGAGACGAGCTCTTTGAATACATTAATTGGTTGATAATGTGTACAGATGTGAGGGGTGGCCAGTAAAATCGATTATGAAAAAATAAGTCAAATTTGCAAATAAGAGGTGTCTGTCTGACAGCAACGATATCAGTAATAATTCATGTGTAGGATATTAAATCAGTGCCAAACAGTAATGATACAAATTGGATAAAACACTGAATAGTAAACCTCCACTTAATGCAATGATTTATCACATAATAATAATTCATTTGTAAGATATGTAATAAATTAAAAACTGTAATAATTAGTATTAATTAGTTCAATTGACATACTAAAAATCCAGTTGTGTTTCAAAATATTATGTTTTTAAATGCATCTTTCATGGGTTATTAATTTGCTCTGAGAATATGTCGAAACGGATGCTGCCAAAATAATCGTGACTAATCGAAAAAATAATCGATAGATTAGTCGACAACCAAAATAATTGTTAGTTGCAGCCCTACTATCTAAGCACTAAATTCAGATCAGTGTAGAGCAAACATTGCAAGTGAAAACAAATCTTTTTCGCCCGGAAAGCATGTGGTCATAAATGCTAAAAATGTCAGCACATGGACTAAAATGGCTCAACAAATTCCTGTAAGTAAGTTTATTTACAGGAGAGAGTGCCTCTGTGGATCAGATGTTGTGCTTTACAATGAAAGATCTAAAAATAAAATAAGACACGTTAGTAATAAATGAAATAGAGATTAAATCAATACACTTTTCTGATGTGTGTGTGTGTGTGTGTATATATATTTTTTGTTTAAGCAAGAAGTTGAAGTGTCCGTTAAAGTTTAAGTGCTGTAATGAGTTGAAATATTAGTCAAAGTGCAGCAGAAGGAGTCAGGCAATAAACCAAATGAAGAGAAAATATTTTCTCTTGTAAATGTATTGGTCTATGTTTTTGTGGTCAATCATCTTGGACAGTTTTCAGGACTGAGATTTGTCACCAAGTGATATTATGAACTTGGTTTATCATTAACATCCTGTTCTGCCACTTACCTGATAAATGCTGCTGCTGATAAATATTTGATCCGGTTTATAATTCTATCTTCTCTCAGCCACTGTGCCAGGACAACCACCCCTGTTTTAAGTTCACTTTCAATTCTAAAATCCTTCTGATCAGGTAATGTAGAGCAGTAGTAGATTCATCAATGTTATTGGGTCACAGCAAAGTTTAACCCTACTGTCCAGATCCTGCCTGATAGTAATGGTGGTGGCCTCCTGACATTGTTTACTTGGTTTGGTTTTATAGAATAACAAATGGTAGTTTTACATTTGTATAAAACAAAAAATTTATCGTCAGGGTGGCCTTTTTTGCATCTTTGTAATTAAGAAGAGGATACAAGGGGAGGTTGGTCAAGGGGAGTTGGTCCGACATTCATTTAAAGTAATACTGTACACTTTTACAAAATCTGACTCCAAACTATTGATGAGGTAAACAAATGTTATTCTCACATCTTACAGCAGACAAATACATTGAAACAGAATTTGGTTTAAAACACTGATATGCCCATAATGCACTTGGTCTTACTTCATCATGTCATGTCTGAAAAGAGCTGGGCAATCTGGATCATATCATCATTTCCTCTCGAACTCTCAGTGTGGTTCTGGATCTTCCTCTACTCTCATTCACACACTCTCTCTCTCCAAAAGCCCGTCTCTCTCTCTCCCTCCCTCATGTCTCTCTCTCCCAGCTTACATGTTTCCCTTCCTTTACTCATGTTTCTCCTGTCTCTGTTTCCTCCCCCATTAAAATGCAGGAACCCGTCCACTGCTTTCTACCAGGCTTTCCGGCCTGGCAGATTACGAGGGTCAAAGCTTGTCAACGATAGGTATGAGCTCGGGTGTGTTTACATGTATGTGTGTGGCCTGGCCTGGCTGACTAAAAACCAGACCCTGTACCCCTTCAGCCGTGTGCACCTTGCAAGTAAATGTCCATGTTGATATGTCGCTTGTAGTCATTTTTCTAAAAATATATCAACAAGGTGAGACATTGACGTCAACTTCCAGAGGAGTCAAATTTGACCCCAACAACAGATAACACCTCCATTAAACTTTGCCAGTTTAACACAAATATCAGGATGTTCAGATTGACCTCAGCTGCATTACGTCTTCAGACCCAAATATATATATTTTTACACTTTTCTACTGTAGTTCTCCTGTTTATAGAACAGGGTTAAAGAACTTCATAGTCTAAAATAATTTCTTTAGATTTTTGGTTTAAGTGGAAATATTCGATAGTTGATTAATAGCAAGCAAGCGAATAGTGCAATTTCCAGAGACACCAACAAAGAATAAGTATCCCATAATTGAAATGCTATGTCATACACTTTTCCTGCCAAAGGATAAAAACACAATGTACTGAAAAAGTTATCAAATGGAGATTGTAAGGATTGGTGATCAATGACGTCATTGTCAATCGTTATTTTCCTCTATCGGCAGACTCAGTGTTGACCAAATACTGACTTAATGACTTGTCAAGCTGGACATTTAAGCAGCTGTGAGTGTGTAGTGCATGGAGAGAGCATGGCACTGGAGGAAGTGTCGGGGTGCAGTTAGTGACATTTTCAGCGACACTTTGAGTGTCTACGTTCTGCCAGTCACGAGGATCTGCTGCTCAGGTTTCCCTTGCCCCTACAACGTGTGAAGCACAGTGCCAGGGGGTTTTAGCGCTGCAAATAGCAGACCACACAGAGAGACACACAGAGGTTGTGTTATATTATGTCATATTCTCTCTCTTGTCTTGTTTGTAGGCTCAGATGAGAAGCTGCTGATTACTGACCCAGATTCTTTGACTCAGGGAATTGTGATTTGATGTGAATTCACATCCTGTAAGAACTCACCCCGAAGCCAAAGAATGAAAAACTGAGCTGCAGCTGCTTTAGTAACTAACCTGTCGTGACTGTTGGCACTTTCTGTGTGAAATGCTATCAGCTAAATAACAAGATTTTTTCCTTTTAATTCATCATGTTGTTTTCAGCGCAGTGAGATTGGAGATTTTGGAGATAAGCAATTTAAAGATGACTTGTAGGAATTACAGTGGGCATTTTCACAATTTCTTATTGACTTGGCTGCCAAATCACAAGCAGTTCTCCCAACTATGAAAAAGGAATCACTTCTAACACTTCTTGGTCATGATAAAAGTTTGAAATTGGACTTATTGTCAGTAAATACATTTTTAATCGGTTAAATTCTTAACAGCGATGAATCATTATTCATTAACATTGCTATTATATGTACAAATACCAGTTTCTGCTGGTATACTTACCTCTGTCTGTTCATCATTTTTAATATCTGAAATGGTTAATTTCCTTACTTTCTGTCTTCTGTCTTTGTGAAATTCACATTCTTTTGCTATCAAATAGCTAATATTTGAACTATATATTTGATTTTGAGGGGTTTGCTTATGATGCGAATACACTTTTCTGTTGTAATTGGATTGCTTCATCAAACAGTTCACAATCATATGATGGGCTATGTTATCAATGGATTGTTGATCATCATAAAGCATGTGACTACCTGTCCAGGAATGTTAATACGGGAAACAAATGCTTGGTGGTTTTGACTTGAGAGTCAACATGCCCATAGTTTTAATGGGTTTGCATTAGTCAGGACCACTTTTTATTCCCATGTGATTCATCAGGCAGGCTGAATGACTCACTGCCAAGGATATTTAATTGGCTCTCAACAAACGTTGGAGTTAGTTAAGGTGGCAGCACATTTTTCAATCAAGTCTTTTATGTCAAATGCGGTTGGCTTGTCAATTCATGAAATTATATGATGCTGTCTGATCAAAGATCTTAGACAAAACAAGTCCCAGGTTGGGTCCCAGGACAGGCTTCTTTTGGGGGAGTCTTTTGGGCATTGTCAGGGATTTTAGTCATTTTTATTCAGTCTTTTATGTAATAAGCCAAATTTGAACAGTCTGAGCTTTGTGTTATAGCTCGAGGATTGACCCAGCTAGACTTATTCAGGTGTAAAATTGACAAATTCCTTTTAAGCCCATGGTTGCTCTTGGAACAAAACCTGTCTTAACTAAATTAATCATTTGATCAAATTTTACATTTGGCAGCAAGTGCTGCTCCTAAAATAACTAATTTATGTTATGTCATTGTGAGGCAGTACAGTTTGTGTTTGATCACATTAATGAAATAAAAATTAGAGACAAAGAGATTAAAAACATACGTTATTTAATTACATAATTATTTTATTAACACAGATCATTTCAGGCTAAATAACATATTACTATCATAGTTTATCTAAACTCCCAGGATTTGTAACTGTCATGAATCCAAATTTGGGGTGTGAACAATGCCTTGCAGTCAGCACAAAATGTACCAATGACCAGGCCACAGAATTGGCACCAGCCACAAGATAAATGCTGGTAAAATACGTAAGTGCCTGGTATTTTTTTTTTTTTTTTTTTTTTTACATTTACTAATCATTTGGCTGATGGTTAATTTTGCACCTGACGTCCATATGACCATATTCTTCTTCAAAGTGAGCTGCTCCAGATGAGATGCAGATATTTAACAACAGTAGCAGTTGAGCAAGGGTGTAGCATCAAATCTGGCAGAAGATTCAACACTTTTGTTTGTTCTTCATCCAGCTCATGTTTGCCTGTGGGCTCTGTGACTAACAGTGCCGCTTTATTCGAAAGTTTCAACTAACCGCAGGTAAACCCAAGGGAGGCGCCACATTTCACCTCCCTTTGTCCAGAGCCTGCTCTCCTGCAAGGTCGGACTTGTTGGAAGTGAAGGGGGGATTGCACACAAACAGTTTAAGGGCATGAAGGAGCATTCCTGAAAGTGATTGCTTTGTGAAATATGTGAAACCTCAACTGGGCAGCATGCCCCCACATTTCTTTTTCATAACCAGCTGTGGTGTTTTGCGCAAGTTTGTTGTATGTAGTGGGCATCAAACCATGCTTGGCTGTTTAAAGGATGCATGTGCTGCAGCTCTGTATGCCCAAATATGGCTCAAAAAGATTAAACTTGTAGAATAATGGATTCTGTATCAGTCTTTGTAACCTTGTGGCAACACTGAATTCATGTTAAGGAAATATTTGTTGTTGTAGATCATGAAAACAGCTTTTGTTTGGTTCCTAGGATTTTTCTTTGCCTCATTGTTGATATTAGAGCTGTGACGATTACCTGATTAATCACTTAATCGATCAAAAGAGAATGAACCTTAAACTATATGTTAATTGATAAGTAATTTTCTTAATATTCTCTGGCTCCATATTGTATATATTGTTGCTGTTGGACAAATTAACTTTTTTTTTGTTCAGATACCGATAACGGAACATCTACGAGGCACATCTGCAGATACCTCTTGTTTTTCTTTGTTGTTATTGCAGTGTTAGGTCAGTTTGACTGCCTTGTAGTGTATTGGGAGTCTCCACCGGATGCAACATAAGGCTCTATTCTGACTGTTCAGCATTAAGTAACCTCAAAGTAAGTCTTGTTGGACTGGCAAGCACTGACTACTGTTTTTGGGTTAGGGTAAAACCATCAGGGTAAGCCTATCGGAGGCAGAGAAGAATATGCCTTTGCCATCCTTGGGAGAAAAAAATATTGCGAACACTTCCAAGGATTGATTTGCTCAGAGTCTCTCTTTGTCTCTCTCACAAACACTAATTGATAACTGAGACGCCTATAAAAAGCCCCTCTTCTCCCTGGAGAGGCTTGAAATTAGCCATGTCTAGAGGCACATATGAACATGCTTTCATTGCTTAAAGATTTACATTGCAATAAGGACAGAAGCAGTTTGTCAAGATTCTTTGTGCGTGACAATTTCAGTCCTCTATGCTGCAAGATTGCTTCAGGATATAGGTCATTAGGATCATGTTGATGGCATGCATGTTCCTGCTTTAAAAAAATCCCCCTATTGAAATGATCATTTAATTTACAAAACCTTTTTTTTTTTTTTACCTGAAAACTGTTTTTAGAAAAAAAAATCTAAATGTTGTTTCTCTATTTGGTTATTTAAGTGTTGGCATCCAAAGTACTTTTAATTCAAAACTCAACTGAACTTCAGTACATTGATTACAGTAAGCTTGTTGTGTCGTTGGATTAAACAGCAGTTAACTGTGTAATTTTGTCATGTTCCTCTAAACACAAACTCTCAGTCCTGTGTGTTTCTACAGGTTAGCTCTGTAAACTCTACTGGCTCAGTTAGCTAAACACACTTCAAGACTATGCTGCCTTATGGCTGCTAACAGCTAACTTACTCTCCTGCTTCAACACAAATTAGTATTTTTCAAAATGCAGCATCAGCACTGGCAAAACATAGGGTGCATACCCTGTCGGTAGTAAGTTCACTGCATCCTTTTTCAGATTTTAATGTATCACATTGTTTTTTTTTTTTTTTTAGATCTTGCGGTCAGTAGCCTCCCTGTATATGGACTAAAAATCCACCATTTCCAAAGGCACATTGAAGCTTTACAATGCAGCAAGGGCAGAAGCAGTTGAGAATATTTGATTTATGACTTTGGGTTCAACTTGCCAAATGTGTTTTTATGGGGAATTTTTAAGTGCGCCAGGTATGCCTTGGGTTACAGGGTAATTGTTTGGATCATGACAAGCATATAGATGAAGCATGTCGATTCCTACGCTCATACATCTCGCAATGCAAATAATTTTACTGGCATGACACTCCAGACTTACTTTTTACAAACATCCTAGAACAGTCCCGAAAGACAATTTTAACCAAACTTAAAATATTTTCTTATATTTACTTGGTCATTTACTTGTTTTGCGATGTCACATTGAACAGTAGTTTACTATTTAACGCTTTATGTTCCTCTGAACAAAAACTCTCTTGTGTGTTTCTATAGTTAGCTGTTAGCTATATTGGAGGCGTCACAGGGAAGATCTCTGTTTGTTCCAATCACATTTTCTATCATCCCTGACAACGTGATCCCATTAGTCTCAAATCCTGTAGTCACATTTTACTGTGCAAGTGAAAAAGAATAACCTCTGACTGTGCAGTTTAAAGTAAAGAACGTCACAAAGTCAATTTTGGTGGTCTTGGTGATGATTTTACTAATTTAGTTCAGTTAACAGTTGTTTAAAGAACGCATATGGATTGATTTGTTCAGGATGGATTAGTTAAAACAGAGTACCTAGAGGAAGGATTAGGTAGTGATCTGCTAGGTGTTTCCTCAGTCCTCCACTGCGCAGAATATCGGCTGATAATTATCAGCGGCTGATGGATCTGGGCATCCCTAATCTTCACAATTTTCTGACCGCTGCAGTTAACTATATTTGTGAACATTTTTTTTTAAAAGGCTCAAATTCTTAGTACAGCTGCATATTATTTCTCCTCATTTCCCATGCTGAGCTTTTTTACAGGTTTACAAAAGCTGATATACAAACACAGGTTTTCAAAATATTTCTCAACATTATTTCACAAGCTCAAAATCTTAATGACCCTCATTTGGTCCCATGTGACTCCGCTTCAGTCTCCTCTAGTTAACAGCTCGTATTTCAACTGCAGCAAGCGAGAGATGAATTTATTTTAGCTGAACTAAATTACAAGTTACACTCTGCGTTTTGTAAACATTCCAGGAAAGCGATTTGTTGGTCTGCTGAATGGAAACACTGTGAGGCTGTGATTGGTCCCAAGCAAGGCAACAGCAGCCCGTTTACTGCCCTCAGTCTACAATGATCAACTTTATGATCGCGGACAATAAAGAAAAGACAGATTTATATTCCGACTGAGTGCACCTGATCAGTGGCCCCACGCTCAGCCACTGAGAGCTACTTGATCCAGACCAGGTATGTGGTCGCTGTTTATGGCATAGAAACAAACATTTCATTATTGGGAAACGAGGGAGGAGGAGGAGGAAAGTTGAACGTGGGAAAGCTGCAGCCTCACTCTTGAAGTTCCGAAAGGAAAGAACTGTGCCAGTGAAGTGCTTTTTTTGGATTAATTGATAAATCACAGCAATTTGTATTTTTAGAAAAATACAAATTGCTTAATTCAACATCTGTTACTGAATTATTACTTCTTGGCATAAACTCGATTGGAAGCACTTTCTCTGTCTGCAAATAAAAACACACACACAAAAACACACAGTGTAATTGCTAACAGGCTGTGGGGCAAATACACAGGACTTAGCCACATTCAATTTCAAGGTCTTTCTTTGAGGCACTCACAATAGTAAGAACATAATTTTGAACAGATTACTCAGTGGTTGTACAGGAGGTTCCCCCTCCAGCCAAATCTCTGAAAGCAGAGCCTTGATGGACATGACATGACTTGACATTGTGAAGAGGCGGGAGGATCTGATAGATGATGATGTATGGAGATCATAGCCATCAGAGATTTTTCTGACGCTTCCATAACAGACGTCACGTCTCAAAGGCGGCACTGTGAGAGGGCAACATTTTCATCCTGTCACCTTATCTTTGGAAACTTGATGGATGTTTGACCTGTATTTATCCAGGGAATAATTGCTGAGCATACATGCCTCTTTTACAGCATCGTCTTGCTTCACAGTCAGTCAGAGACATTCACACCTGGGAGAGACCGAATATAACCAAAGGCGCCTACTTGCGCTAATACGTGCACTAATAAGCAGCCAAATAGTTAGGAAGGGGTTGTGCATTTCACCTCTAGTGTTGACCTTAAACCCCTTTTCTAAACATTAAGATAACTGTAACGATTCAAGCTCAAGCCTCACAGAAGCCAGAGTGAAAGATGGTGGGCTGAGACGCGTATTAGTGTCAGTGTTTTTGCAGCATAGCCCCTAATGACATTAGCCTGACCCAAACCACGCACTTCAGAGAGAAAGCCCAAATGAGGCTAAGTCCTTGATCCCGTGATAAATGCTCTGCTGAATACAGAAGGTCGTTAACGGCGAGGTGCCAGGATTTTCCCATTAAAGTCTCGAGAGTAACACTATTACTTTTAACACATACCAGAGGGGTCCACATTGAGCCAAACGAGTGGCACAGGCCCAAATCGCTCAAAGAAAAAAAAAAGGGTAGTGAAATGTGATCTTGAGGTGCATGTTACATGCTGAAGATCTGGTTTAAGTTGAGCACCGTTTTGGCCCTGATTATTTAAGCCTGCCTGGAGCCCCCGCTGTGTTTGCATATGGACATTGATGGTCACATTACGCAGGGGCTCTTCAGCCGTTAACAGACACCCCTGCTGGCGGTTATTTTAGAGTCTAAAATAATGAACGATGATGATCTGTTGTCTCAAGACTTCAGATTTTATCAGGGCCTTGATTCCTTCTCACGCTCCCTGTTGTCCGGTTCATCCGTCTGCTAGAGGTGAGCGTGTCTTCAGGGAGGACATGGTGGTCTTTGAGTACGTCATATGCATGCCGAGATGTTTGTGCACAAGTCTGGGGTTTATGTAACAGGCGAGTGGGACAGTTCCTTCGGTCTGTTTACGAGGAAGCTCGGTGGCAGCGGACACACCTACTCATGACTCTGATTTAGTGCTGGAAAAATAAGACTTCCATCACCAGACAGGAGGTCCCTTCGGTCTGTCTAATTTTGTTTAGTCTCCCATTGTGCAAGTATGGACCACCCTTTACTCTTTATGTAGTCGATACTTCTCAACAATGCGGCATTCGAAAAATCCGCCGTGTTGTTCAGAGGGACTCGCATCCTGTAGCCGTCAAAACATTTTGGAAGCTTTAGGACAAAAGCGGTTTGTCAAGAATCTTTCTTCTATGGCTTGTTGCTTCAAAGTCTTTTTGGGGAATGTCAACGGCACGTCACCAAATACCGAGTAGGCCTCGTATATTCAGTCACTTGTTTCCCCCTTGAATTACTCAGGTTTCAGGCCATTTGTTTGTGACAAGCGTGTTGATGGCATGACACGCATGTCCCTAGTTTCACATCTCACTATGCAAATTAACATGAGACTGACTCATATTTCGCAAGTGAAAAAATAAACAACTTAAAAGCCAAAGAACTGTTATGTAACATTGAAATTAAGCTTGCTTCAACACAAGATTCATGTAGGAGCAGTTTGTGGCTTTTAATTGCATCATGAATCTTCCACGGTTCGCCAAGTTGTCAAGGCATTGTACTTTTCAAAAAGACTGAACTATGTTGGCTAAGAAGTTGAGATATTTTATCCCGAGTTCAAGACCTACCTAGGTGATTATTTGAGAGAACATTTATGTACAACTGTTTTGAAAGCCAGTTAATCACATTAGTAATTTTTTAAATATGGATTCTGAACATTTGCAGATTTTCTATCACGTGAGGATTTGATGCTTTTTTTGGGGGGGGGGAAGTACTTGTAAACAAGAGCTGAATAATATGCAAAAGGAAATCATATTGTGATTATTTTTGACAGATATTGTGATTGCGAGTCACATATTTAGTGGGAATGATAGTTTTTCCATTTCCTTTGCTCTGAAGAGAAAAAAAAATAAAATTATGTGATTTTTGCTGGTGCTGTGATGAAATTAATATTTTGGTTAACCCATTAAGACTCATGGTCACCCATTAAACGTGTTGTTTGAAAAACGCCTCCTAAAGCCTGAAAAACTTTGACCAAAACTATGTCTCAGCCTTTGGAGCTGAAAAACGATACATCTGGTCCTAATAGGTACATTTTTGCAGACTTGAAGTTAACTATTTATGATTTAAAGTGTTGGTCAGATAAAACAAGCAGTTTGAAAAAGTCACTTTGGGCACTTGTATGACTTGTTAAAGATACAAAAAGTAAGAAAGTATATTTCTGAATTAAGTTAATCTCAAGTAAAAACGTTTCAGTCCTCCGTCTAACTGATATTGATGTGTATTTTATGAAAAATAAACAATTCACAGTGGAGTTTTTTGTGGAAAACTGGATGTGAACGCTGCCATGATCTAATTTATCTAATGCGACAGGTAAACATGAGAGGCTCGCAGATCCCTGTAAGGAGCTCAGTCTTTCAAAAATAATGGTCTCTTTGTTTCCAAAGTGATCATTAGTTTAGTTGCAGTTGTTTTCGAGCATGTCAGTAAGTCAGATTTAGAGGCCACTTTCAGTTCTCTGAGCCTTTTTCAAAACATGTGACAATTCGATGTTCATTTATAGCATTCGGCTGACACGACAGAATAAGTTACCGATGGTATCAAAAGTTGAACTCACAACTACAAAACTACAAATGTTAATGAAGGGTCAGAGCTGCGATGACAGCATCCCTGTGTCTATTGAGTTGTTTTTTATTCATTAACATGGACGATGAAGTGTAATAATTTGAAGCAACATACTTTTTGAGTGAGCTTGTAAAATGGAAGCTTCTAGTTCACTTCGGGGCCCTGAGAATGAATTCTTTGTGATCATTTAGACATGACTAAACTGCTCTGGCCCGAAGCGGCCCTGTGAAGTTTTGTGTCGCAGCTAATCGGAGCCTCTGCTGACCTCCTCTGGCGTCCAAGCTGAAGTGCACCTCTAAGGAACAGTCGGTATGAACTGGGCCGAATGCCTCTTAAAAGAGAACAACAGTTAGTTGTAAGTGAGTGCACTCGTCTGTTGTTACAGCCCCCACCCTCTAGCTATTGTTGTGAAATACACTTTCCAAGGGAGGGGGGGTTATCACTTAAAGGCTGAGGTCTGGTTTATTCAGCTGTCACCCCCCACAGTGAGTGTTTGTATGCTTTGCGACGGGGACGTGTGCCGGTGCATGTGTGCCCTCAAAGGAGAGAGCGCATTGGATTTCTGATGCTATGAAACATCATGTGATAAACCCAGAGCCATGGAGGAGACCACACTTTGCTTGTGCACGTGTCTCCTCTGATGTAGAGCGACGCATGAAGTCAGTCTCGGTCATCATATCTACATTAAACGCTTGTTGAGCTTGTGCCTTTTTCTTCGGAGCTGCTCGCAAGAATGCGAGCAAAGCCGGGTAGGCTTCAGCTGGCATCAAAACCAAAACTTGCGGTTCCAGGACTGTTTTGACAGTGAGGAACTCGACTGTGTGCTGTCGCAGCGTGATAGTGGCTCTGACACAGATGTCTCGGTTTAAAGGCGCTGGCCTCTGGGCCGGAGGTGTCCGGAGTTGGAATGTGCTGCCTTGTGGTCCCGGAGATGTTTGGGGGCATGTGTTGCGCTGCTGAAGTCTGCGGGGAAGGCCCATGTTGAGGTTAACGCAGCGAGAGCTCCTTATATAAACCACCACATGTCTTCCTCCTTGAATAAAATGTACAGTTCGCTTTGTTGTGCTTGGACAACGAATGGCAACAAATGAGTTTCTGTCCCCCTAACTTTTAACATTTCTCGTAACTGCTTCGGGACAGATCTCCCGGTCACTTGTCATGTATCTTGTGGACATTCTTCTGTCCCTCTTTGTCCCAGATGTGTAAATGCTCAGTTCAAAGCGAGGAATGTGTTCTCCTCGTGTTGTTTATCAGGCTTTCGATCGCACGACCGAGCGAGTCCCTGGTTGTGGAATGTAACTCATTTACCCCGCTGTCGTCACGTCAGTGTGGATCTGTCATGCTGTACATCGCCTCCAATCTGCATGTACGCCATTTTTAGAGGCTCTGAGTAGATAAATAAGCTAATTCTTACGTTTCCTCACGTGTTTTGCTCTTCAGGAGAGAGAAGTGGAAATGTGAAATGCTGCATTACAAATTTGATTATGACTTGTTATGGTGTCTCATTTCACTGATGTCAGCTTAATGTCAATGTGAGCGATAAGAAAACGTGCAAGATTTTTATCATGAATATAAATTTTATGTCGCTCGATCTGCATTTCACACTCGATTTTGATGTCGCCTGCGCAGATTTGACGATTTCACAGCTTGAAGTTGTTTTTCCTGAACACTAGTAACAAAATAATTGCATCAAAAGGGTGATGGACGGTCCAGCGTGCAGAGAAAACACAAAACTGCGGTGCGGAAGCAGTAATCGACAGATTTAATGGCCCATTTGACTGCACACGGCTCCAAACTCAATAAATGTTATTTACTGTAACAGAAGGGAACAGGTACAACCAGATGTTGATGATATGATGTTGCTCAACCAGAGCCTCTTTGTCAGCACATGCAAAACCACTTTTTAATTAACGTTTGGCTTTTAAATAAGCCGTCGCGTTCCTCAGGAGTCCTGGCGTGTGAAATGTTTTCTTTGACAGACGGTTACAGTTAATAATGTAGTTTGCACAGGCGGCTCCCTTGGAGTAAATTAAGTTGAGAATGGGGGGCGGGGGGAGGGAGAAGCTCAACCCCGCCCCTCTGTTTTGTCTCCATGTGACTGTGCGTGCTTTTAAGAGACACACACTCAGCTCCGAGTTTCAAGCGAGAAGCAACTGTGTGTGAACACTGAGTCAGAGGAGTCGTACGACAGAGAAACTTTTAGAGGAACATGCGCTGCAAAATGAGCTACAGCCTGCCCTGCTCGCCGGGAACCTCGCCGACATATTCGGGACGTTTGATGAGCTACAGGGCCAGATGCGTCAGGTAAAGGACTTTCATATACGATCTGTGTCATTTGTTTACGATCGGACAAGTCGGATTTCATATGTCCTGTGTGCTAGGGGGGTTATGTCCCTTTGGCGGTGCGTATTATGTTTTACTGTATAGGATGGATTCCCTCCTACGTACGCGTTTAAACTTAGTGGCACGCTCACACTTCAGGGACTAAAGTGATCTCATTCAGATGCAGCTCGGGTTGGAATCCCGTCTTCCCAATGTCCGTTTGCTCTCGCTATGTGCCCTCCCCGCCCCCCCGCATCTTATTTGTAAACCGGAGCGCTGTACGTGCTCTCCAGCACGCAGGGGATCTACATGGACAAGCTGGAGAGACGGCTGGTGATTCATTTGGTGGTGTGTGGTGATGGTTACTTTTAACATTTTAAATAAATCTGCAGTAAATTTCTAGTTGGCTTCAGCTTTTAAGAGGACGTCTTGCCTGCACGTGTTTCTGGTCCACTCGGCTAGAATTTACGCACAGCCTTTACGCACAACAAACCTCTTGTATTCACCCAAAGACTTAAACACGTCAGTATATTTTACATACTACATTTAGCGTGTATGAATCATCCATCTCCAATTTACGTTTGTGTTTTTAAGAGAAGTCGATACAGGAAATATTTGTCCAACTTTGAGTGCTTTAACCCTTTGTATTGTATTGTTTTGTTTTAGTTTTTAACGCGTGCTTTCTCGCTGGACTTGAGTCCCACACTAGTTTTCCAAACATCACTGGATGCTGTGTGCACAGCATGTTCCCCCTTACGTCTCAGATCGACGCCACAGCTCCTTCTAGCGGCGCACAAACGCGTCGGTCCGTCTTTGTGTTTGCGTCCACATCCCAGCAGGGCGGTGATTGTGCAAGCAGCCTCGTCTGTCGAGGCGGATCACGATTTTTAAAAGATACTCCCGTTCCGCGAAGTCAATCCCGAAACTTGGCATCGTTTCTGTTTCCGCGAGGATCGTGTGCGTGGCTTTAGTAAGTCGATCTTTCTTATGTGCAAAAATTGGTTGGAGAGGCGATTTCGTTCTTTGTGTCGGGGGGGGGGGGGTGGAAGACAAAATGTGCGCCGCTCTCAAGCCGACATGTAGATATGTGGGTGCACACAGCCTCAACGCTGCTATAGAATTTATTTTGGTTGAAATGCCCGATTTATTTCAGTTGAAAGCGACATCAGCCGCACCCCGAAGCACAACTCCCACCCCATTCCTCGCCTGTAATCTGGTTTTATTGCAGTGGAGGAGGCATGCATGCATTAAGGCGGATGCCACCGCGACTGGTTGAGATGTCGGGATTTGAACAGTCTCCAGGTGCTTTGTTATCCGAGCTTTCAGTATGAGATGTTGAAAAAAACAGCTCTTAAAATTCATTTAAATGTCTCTAAAAATCCTTATAGATTAGCACAGTAAGATGATCATGCTCTGATTCAGACATGACTGTTTCATCAGTATCAGGATGTCTGGTTTCACCGATGAAAGGCGTCACATGAGGCGCATCAGTTGCTGCTGTCTAATGGAAATGTACTCCTCTAGCCTCCTGACAATGTGGGCCTACAAATACACCTCTAAAGTAAAATATATACGTGTTTATGATTTTTGTTTTAATCCATTTTGTGTGCAAAATGCAGTAATCTTTGTGAAATGTGTGTAAGCTGTGGGTTTTCCCCTTGATACTAGAGCTGCAACCATTATTTAACTGATCGTTCAGAAAATGAGTCAGAGAGCTGATTTACCGTTGAGACATCTTAACATCTCACCCCCCTCACCTTTTAAAAAAAACAATAACACCATTCCTCTTCGCCCGTATTGACATTAAAAAGAAGCTCTTGGAAGGTTCAGAAAGAGACCATCTGGGATGCTTCCTGTTAAGTGCGCTAAAAATAGTCATGTTTTTTTTATTTTTGGTCCGTGTGTTTTGGATTCCTTCTCAAATCTCTTCATCTCATTCTCTGGAAACGAATATGACCGTTAATCTCGGCATCACATATTTGTTTAGCCTCCCGAGGCGCCAGTCAATTCATGTTTGGAGTCTTGTTTGGCACGTTAAGGACCAGATTTGGCAGTGACAGTGAATGCCAAAGTGCTGATGGCATCGAAAGCATGTGGAAGACATGAGATGAGTATCTTGTTGTTAACTGTCGCTCTTTGTCTCTACAGTGCATCCGGTGCCAGCGTCGTCGCCATCGACAACAAGATTGAACAGGCAATGGTGAGTTTCCACACATTTTTAAAGCTAAAACAAGAGGTGACACACATCCTCTGTAAGCCTCGACAGTGACTTATTAACCAGTGAGCTGTCCGAATTACACAACGGTCTCAGGGCTGATGAAGGTAAAACTCACTTGGAAGAACATTTAATCTAATAATCCACGACAAATTCACCTATATTTAGCTCATGAAAGCTCCCGCATTTCCTGATCTGAACACTCCCGCCTTCCTTCGGCCTCTCTTCAAAACAACACAGCTGAAAATCAAACTAAATACTGTATAATTGTTCACGCAAGTTGACTGACAGGTCACCACTTGAACCTCACCTCGAGATTTAGGATGTCAACACTTATACTCCCAAGCTGTCGGGTGACATTTTCTGTTGTTTAAAAACTATTTATGTGCTTATTATAGTTTCCCTTTTCTCGTGTTACAGGACTTGGTGAAGAGCCACCTGATGTATGCCGTTCGCGAGGAGGTGGAGGTGTTGAAGGAGCACATCAAGGAGCTGTACGAGAGGAACTCGGTGTTGGAGCGCGAGAACGCCGTGCTGAAGTCGCTGGCCAACTCGGATCAGCTCGGTCAGCTGTCCACTCAGCTCGTCCAGAGCAGCAGCACGTCGCCGCCGCTTCTGCAGCAGCAGCAACACCCGCTCGTCACAAACAACAACAACAACAACAACGAGGGGAGCCAGAGTGTCCCTCACCAGCCCAACATCACGTCGGCGTGATCCCCCTTCTTCAATACACACACTCAAACACACACCACCCACGGACAGGAGTGGAAGATCCTGTTAGTAATGACAACAACTGCTCCCGTCCCCTTAGCTCCATAAAGCAAAAGGCTTGGCTCTGCGTTCAATATGCTCCATTCGAGGAAAAATCAACAACAGCAACATCTTTGTTTGCCACCAAGAGCCGTGCTTCAGTGTGTGCACACTGCCGTCACCGGGCCTTCACATTATTAAGACATTTACCACCCTGTCAAAGTCTTATTCTGTCCCTGTGGTAGGCTGCAAAGAAAGCTGAAAAAGAAGGAGTGGCAGGGGAGCCGGTGCACACCATAAAACTGCATGCTGTTCTTGTGCAGGGGACGGTGTCAAAGGGCGCAGAGAGCTTGATTTGTCTGGGCAAAAGTGGTGGAAAAGGGCGGTGCAATCCTGTGAGGGGACTGACTGTGTAGGTCCTGTAACATCCAGCAGGGACTGTCCTCCCGTTATCCCCATGCCACATCACTCTCTGGCCCAGAAGAGTCCAGAGAACTGGGGGTGGGGCAGGTCGTTGGGGGAGTTGGGGAGGGTGGGATGGAAGTATTCGTCCTCCCTGAGTGGAGGACACCAGCGGTTGCCTCGGCATGAGTGGAGCAAGTCGAGAGCCTCGGCTTGTAAAATGCTGCAACAAATGCTTGTGTTGTTTTCTCAGAGCCACCGTTCTTTGACATGAATCATTATACCTTTTTTTTTTTTTTTTTTTCATTAGTTCAGTTTTAGTATTTGCATTTATTTATTTCAGGGCTGCTATTTTCATAATGTAAGTGAACAGTGTCATGGAGATACTTATTAAAAACAAAAAAGAAAAACCTTTCTCTTTGGTCTTTTGGTATTTTAGAATCTGTCAGGTATTAAATTTGGTAGTCTCTCTTGCAACAAGTTAGATCTCAGTCAGTAGGCAATAAGTTCCATACTAGAAAACGTTTTCTTCTCATGAAATAGTGCTAACACTAAAGCCGAGCTTACATTAGGTGAAATCCAGGTTGAATGTATATTTTGTAAAGTGTAAAGTATTAAGAGCGAGGAGGGTCTGTACAGGAGAACGCCTGTTGTTAAAGATGTGATGGGATGTTTCGATAAAGAAAACTATTAATGTACTTTTTTTTTAGACTTTCTTTGTCAAAACAAAAAAATAAATAATTTGTGGGGTTTGGTTGGGGGATGAAAAGCTGTGAAAATCGTTTGACCTACTTTATAACCAAAGACGCAAAGCTGTGTAAGTCTTTTTTTTTCATTTTTAAATGCACACTCATACTTTTTTTCTACTCTCTCCTTCCCTATATTTTTTTTTGTCGCTGTTTTGCATGTTCTGCATGATCTATAATCAAACCACTTTCTTACCTCATGTTTTTATCTAGCACTCTCTATTTTTTCTGTCAGTCTGTGAATGATTGTGAAAGGATTTATGAACGAGAAAGGGAACAATGAGGGGCAGAGAGAGGGTAGAGTCGAGAGGGAGGAACAAGACAAAGAATGGAAAGGTGTATGTGTTGGGTGGAGGGAAGGGTCAGAAAAGGAGCCATCTTTTTTTTTTTGTCATGTAAATGCTGTGTTGACTTTCATATGCAGAGAAAAGGTTTTGTTACATTGCCGATTTTAATGTATTTAATGAATGCAGCATTTAGATTTCGATTGTAGTGTACCAACACTTGGCTTACAAAGGAAAAACAAACAACTAGACAAACATTATCTGCAGAAAACAAAAACAATGGAAACTATTAAACATTTCACACTTTAAAAAGCTGGAACCCAGTCGATTGTGTGTGAGCATATTATGGGATGTCCTGTCTGTGTCACGTCTTTTGTGCCTCCTGTGCCGTCGCCTGCTGTCGCCAGGCGATTCGGTTTTTCTGTGGCTTAGAACCAAACCAAAACGCTTGGTAAATGTACAATCAGTCATCTTTTTACAGGATGGACTCTATGATTTCCTTTTTTTTTTTTTTTTTGCAAATGGGCTTATTTCTTCACTCGTTTAGACATTTTTTTTTGTTTTTCTTTCGTTTGAAGGAGATGCCGTGTACATGCCAAGTGTACTGTATGAAAGTGATCACTGAGCCTTGGATAAAATATCTTAATGCCCTTGTTAATGTGCTGTTTCAGACAATTTTAGTTTCCAGTCAAAAATAAATTACTGTTTTATTAAGAGAATGTCTTCATGCTTGTTCTTTTTTTATTACATTTACTCCTCATTGCAAACATGGGTCTGCAAAATACTGAACAGTTTCATGAACACATTTTCCCACCAAGTCTAACTGAGCCAGGGTGCGCGATACCAGGAGCCTGAAACTGAGGCAGCTGAATGTACGTCGGACATTATTATTTTCACCTGTGTTCTACTACTCTAACGTGGCAAAATGTTGTCCGTGAAACAGCTTCCAACATTAATTCCCTTTTCGAGTGTGCAAAACTCTTTTGGGGTCCCACGAGGTAAAACAAAAGGATGCTTAGTTTAATTAATTTTCACTTTTCTACACACCTCACCTCAGAACATTTGTCAAGATTAGCTGCTTATTGAACAAAACAGCTCTGTTGAAACACAAGAATAGTTCAAAGTATTTTGAGATGTATTGTTCAGTTATCTATAATAAGAATATGCTTTGTCAGAAAACAAAAGAACTTGAGGTAACTTATAGTTTGAATATACGGAAAGTGTTTGGAAACCAGCACACAAGGAGAAAGTGGGTCAAGGGTCATTCCAAATGTTTTTTAATTTCCTGCAGAACATCGGGCCGACATCATGATGAACAGTTTAATGCAAATCGTTTCCCATCGTAAGTTTTACATTTAGAAGAGGATTTAGACAATTTGGGATTCATTTTATGACACTGTATGTTTTAGTTTACACTCTCTTTCAATGACGTTTTTGTCTTTTACAAAATAAAATGTTTCCTTTTAATCCAAACAGGAGTGTTAAATAGCGTGAATCACAACAAAAAAATCTTATGAAAGGAAAAATAGAACAAAGAGACAGATTGGCCATGAACAGCAAAGTAGAGGAACATTTAAATACAACTGATTAATAAAATGAATAGATACAATCAAACAACAAATAATGGCAGTTTAAATTCCAAATATTTTCAAAAATACAGTTTAAGAACATTTAATTGTCTCTCTTCCAGTTCAGAGCTGATTCAATGTGTAAAAAGAATAAGTGTAAACATCGTCTCTTATTATTTTCTCTATTAAAATCCCCAAATTTGCAATAAAGTTAATTGTTTGGCCTTTACATTCAAAACTGTGAATGACAAATCTAACATTCACTTTTCGCAGTGTGTCTGCAATGTTTCAAAATGCCAACAGAAATCCATCTGATCAGTATGTCTGTGATGTGAAACTCTCTGGTTCTGCTTTTCAGATTGTTGGCACATCATTTCCAAACCACAGTCATCTGTAAAAGAGCTCAAATCCTCTTCCAGCAGCTCCTCAGAACAGCAGGAGACTCTGATAAAGCTCCTCTGTGGAATCTGATTGTTGGTTTGGAGGAATTTTTTTTTTTTCCAACAGGGAAGTAGATAATCCCGGCGAGTTCGCCTGAAGGAAACATGAGACAAAACAATCTGCTTCTTCTGAAGCGGGAATGGAAGTACACATCGGCACGGAAGAATGTATGAGACCCTAAGTGACGACATGTTGGGTCTCTTATCACCTGCCTGTCATCACTTCAGACATAATTTATGACATGCCTGCTCAGAAAAGTGGTCATTTTCAAAGCAACCTTTCATCCACTGACAGCTGACGTCACCTGTAAACTATCGGTGTGTAAATCACGTAGGAAATATTAACCCAAAAGTGAACTCGTTCCTCTTTATGATTAGCTTAAATCTTTACTGAAAGGAAAGGTTCACCAAAAAAAAAGAAAATTCACTCTTCGTATCAAACTAACGCATGAAACGGCAAAACATAAAATGGCTCCGTACAGCTCCTCGGGTGCAGTCGAGTCTACGGAAGCCCAAATATCTGAGATCGCTGAGGTGTCCTGAGCTTCATGTACATTTTTCAAGGATTCTGCCTTTCTCACTCTGATTGTCGGGCCTACAGTGGTGGAGAGGGTGGTGTGGTGACGGGTGGTGTCAAGACTTTTTGACCCGCTGTTCTGTATGTATTCTATTAATCAGCATTGTATTCATAATATGTTATATGTTTCATTCGTGTGTCTTTACTCTTGCACTTTGTGTTACTTCGCTGTATGGAGAGTGCTGCTTGATTGGTCGTGGCGGGATTGAGCTCGTGCAAACACCTTGAGCTCAGCAGCTACAGCGAAGATTTGGTCCCAATTACGGATCTCAGCGCTTCCGTAGATTTAGGATTACACTGGACAAGCTATATGAAGTAATTTTATCTTATCTTGTTTATTCAACAACTTCAGTTGTTTAGGAGAAGGCTGCAATGCTCCAGAAATGTTTTGTGTACTACCCTTTTCCCTTTAAGATCCTTTAAGTGTGTGCGTGTGTGTGTGTGTGTGTGTGTGTGTTATAAAGTAATGCGAGCCAGTTCTGAGCCTTCTTTATATATCACTCTGCTGTTTGGTGCCAAGATCTTCTCTCTCTCTCTCTGTGTGTGTCTTTGTCCGAGCTCGTAAGTAATCTTTCAGCTCATTTTCCCCTTCCAGGTACTGACTGAGTGTTGTGTTTGGCAGAGACTTTGACACGTTTGTCACGTCTTAAATCAAACCGCGTGTCATGAGTTGCTTTTCAACAAACCGGGAATACGCGCTCTGTAATAACTCCTCCGTGTCAGCAGTGATAAAGGCTGCAGGCCAAAGATGAAGAAGTTCTGCAGCATGCAAATAGTCAACGTCAGTCGGCTCCCTCTGTGACTCTTTCTCTGCGCGGGCCTGCAGCGGTGGAGATAAATGCGGGTAAACCAGGCTTCAGGCAATGATCGCAAGGGATTCAAAAAAAAAAAAAAGCCAGTGATGCCAACAAAAAGGTTGTCACTTCAAAGAAACTAACTAAATAATCTGAGATCCTCGCGAGTGACCTGAAGAAAATGCAATGACTTGGATAACCTGATTCATTCCCTCCTGTTCTTCCTTCGAATTTAGCGACCTGCTGCTACAGATGACTGCCACGTTTTTAGTAGGAGCCGGGTTCTGTTCCAGTGAGTGTGCACATGGCCCCCCAACGAAGAGCGCTTTCTTGAGAAACAAACATCAGCAGCTTTCCAACTAACTGAGTCACAATCCCATGACCTACTGACCCTTTAACATGTGCTTTATTTCCCTCTGAAGGCCTCTGCATCTGTTTCATACAGAAGCGTCTCGCTGCCAAAAACAGATCACTATCCCGTTTTTACTTGGACATTTTACAGTTATAACAAGGTTTTTTTCAATGTTATCACAAAACACAAACTTATCATGTGTTTTTTTTCTGTTGTCAACAGTACACAATAATGTGAAAGTATCTATTTATAGCATGAAATATCTTTACATAACTTGAAGATATCCTGTTTTAACATGGAAATATCTCGTTAAAACGAGAACATGGCTTGACATGACGAGACAATATATTGAAATAACGTGAAATATATTCCTATAGCATGAAAACGCCTCGATAAAACGTGAAAATGTCTTGATAAA
The DNA here is from genome assembly GCA_963678695.2 of Diplodus puntazzo. Classification (NCBI taxonomy): domain Eukaryota; kingdom Metazoa; phylum Chordata; class Actinopteri; order Spariformes; family Sparidae; genus Diplodus; species Diplodus puntazzo. The sequence goes on from OZ023163.1 coordinate 18,512,564, forward strand.
ATCAGAGAACATCTTGATATAATGTGAAATATCACGTAATAACGAGAACATACCTTGATATAACATTAAAATATCTTGATTTAATGGGAAAATATGAAAAATCTTGATACAACGTGAAAAAGATGCTTCTGTAGTTTTATACTCCTCATTATTGATGCAAGATTGAAGGAAAAGAGTTTCTTCCCTGAACTTATTTGCACATTGCAGTAAAACGAAACACCAGCTTTTCTTTTTTGAAGGCTCGCTTGGTTGTTGTGTTCACAGCAAGCACCACCATGTGAATCCAATCTCCCTTTTAGACTTTTACAAAGTTACACGTAATCAGATCATCCGTTACTGAGGTCCAAACAAAGCTGGATCGGCCCTGCTGGCTCATTTACTCTGCAGTATCCTGGCTTGACATTTAGATGGCCTTTTTTTTTTTTTCCTATCGTTTGAACATAACAGTCCCTGTTTGCCTTTGGAATAAATCAATTTTGTGTTGTATAATAAAAATTGCGGTGAATAATTTGTGTTATGCAACGGGAACAACCTCAGAAAACCCCAGCTGATAGATTTGGTTTGACCTGAATTCCACCCCACTGTGCCCGTCTGACTTTGTTGCAACACAGAACAAAAGTGCGTCTTCAATTTTCCGTCTCTTCCACGAAGGAATAACCTCAAAAGAACAAACTACAACAGCTCCTTTGTTGCAGACTTAAAAAACTGGATCGACCGGGCTTTGTGTTCCTCCTCACCCACTTCTCACTCGTCATGTGTGTTCATGTTGCAGCAGGTTGCAGCTCTGAGTCACAGCGGCTCGTCCACAGCTGTGGGAAGAGCCGGGTGTGGTTTTTAAAAAAATTTTTTTACGTCACTGTGAGCAAATACAGTGAATTCAGTGCAACGCCGTGACATGGCTCTCCACGTCACTAGACAGTCTGTTGACTCCTGACACGTACTGAGAGGGCTGCATGTCATATGAGCACGTTCAACAGAATGCGATGTGAGGTCATGTGCCCGTATGATCTGAGCGTGTGTGTGTTTGCTGTCTTTAAGTGTATTTTTGATTACCTTTCGCATTAGATAGGCCCCCACATTTGTAATTCTCCCATACGTTCGTCTTCTTCTTATCATTCATTATTGTTATTGTCGTGTTTCTTATTTTCTGTAGATGTAAAGCACTTTGTAACCTGGGTTTAAAAAAAAAGGTGATAGGCTACATAGATTACGTTTTACTTACTTACTTATTACGCAGCTGCTGAAAGAAGCTTTTATCCACGCATTACAGTTTGGTACATTTCTGAGGTACTTATTATTATTATTCACTCTACTACATTTATTTGAAGGATACAGTCGCTATTTACTTCATCGGATTACATTTATACACGTAAACTCCACAACTATACGATTAAAATCATTGTTGATGGATGAAGGAAGAAGAATAAAATCAAAATTCTATTTACATGCTAATGCGTCAATAAAAACAATCTAATAATGACTTTATAGAACTCGACTGGCACTCAGTGGAGTCCCTCTTGATTCAATGAAGCCTAATAAAACATTCATGGAGACCTATCTCGCTATGTTAAAGGAGCCATCCCTAATTTGTTTTTTGTAACTAACATTGTTATATATTGCACCTTTGAAGAGGGTGAGAAAAGATTCCTGGATCTTTCCCTTTATCGGATCCACACCAAAATGTAATGGGGTCTATTGTAGACCAGCACCCATCCTACTTCAAAGGCTTTTGGAAATCCGTTCTGTAGTTTTGGTGTAATCCTGGTTACAAACCAACAAACAGACATGAAAACACAGCAGTCTTGGCAGAAGTAATACGAAAAAATAAAGGGACTATTCTGCATAATCAGTACTTATATTATGAGGACAAAATTCTAAGACATTTTTCTTATACGTATTTTAACATTGTGATATTACAGCTTTTCCTCAAGTATTCAAGAACGGAATACTTCCTCCAACACTGATTTAATGACACTGAGACAAAAAACTTCTAGATAGACATTGAATAAATGTATCTGTGTATTGTATCAGAGATGGTCTGCTGAACTGTTGCTTGCAAGCTAATCTCTCAAAGAAATGTACAGCTGTGGGGGGCCACAGTGTTTTAAATTACTTTCAGAGAGTAATGAAATAAGATCTCAAAGATTTCGCCCTTCCCTCCAAAAAAATTCACTAGTAAGAACTGTTCATTAGTTCCAAAGAATCTGAAGTGTCACTTCATGTCACTCAGGACAGGGAAGGAATTCTTGTGTAAGCACAGCGGTCATTTGTGCTCTGCAGGAACTGCTCACTCTATCTGTGTGTGTGTGTGTGTGTGTGTGTGTGGGCTATGCAGGGACAATTACTCACCATTCTGTCATACACAACCACGCCCAGCAATTACTGTTGATGGGATTTACTGTAAGAGCGAGACACTGCTGGCTCCCTACTGCCATCAAGTGATACAACTGGTTCGTGCCAATAGAGTCCATTGAGTCAAGAGATAACTCCAGACTTTGGTGCCATCTTGCGGGTTCGACATGGAAGTGCCTGCCAGAGTGGAAGGAACAAACAAGGGGGCCACCGCTCATTAAAAAAGCTGGTCTTTTATCACACCACACAGGATGTCGATGAGCTGTTTGAATGTCAGTTATCTCCAATAGAGCCACAGGTTTGGCTGTAGGCCTCCGCCGAAAACTGCCTTTCTGTATTACCATAGTCACGTAGGTTCAGCGCTTAATAAATGTCATATTTTTCAAGATCAAATTGCACACTTTGTGACCACCTTGAGTCACACCAGTGCATTTAAACTGCCGTTTAATCAAAGACAAACAAAGGTTTTACGTTTATGCTTTATCAAAGTGTACATTATAGTTGATTTCTTGAATAGTAATGAACATTAAGGGAACACTAATCCATTCTAATGAAAGGGTTTACATTCCTCACTGTGGATTGATTTTAATATTCTATGTTTTAAGTGATAATTTCCTCTGATGAATATCAACATATTAATTTAAAGAAAAAAAAAACACAGGAGGAGGGACCACATTTACCATTCTTTGTATTTATTTATTTTTATTAATGTCTCTGTGTCTAGATGTTACTGTATGGTTTGGTGTTCAATGCAAGCTGTTAATAAAGTGGCCTGAAACTACTGAGCAGGCCAAGGCATCGACGAGAGGCGCCCGAGCCACACGAAGTCCATCAACTGTGGTGACCCGGAAGAGGACAGGCCACTCAAGATCGTTAGCCAAACAAAACAAATATCAGAATGTATAATATTTTTTGTGATGTTGATGATGTTCCATCATGGCCCGAGAGTATGACAGTCCAGCAGGAGCCAGGAGAAAGAGGGTTCTGTAGGTCCAGCGGAAGTTACAATTTTGAGGTACTTTACTTGATTTTTTCACTTTCAACATTCCAAGAAAATATTAAACCTTTTACTCACTTTATTAATTTAATAACTTTAGTTACTTTTCAAATTATTATCTGCATTTGAGCCCAATGAGTCCATGTTTAAACTATATGTTGTATACAGGCCTGGCTATATGATATTTAAGAACATTTAATATCAGATACTTTTAAGATTTTTACTCAGGTATTATTTGTATGAGTGACATTGTTTTACCAAAGTAATATTTTGCCACAATATCTTCACTTCTACTGGAACATGAACTGTGGATACTTTGCACAACACTGGAGGTTAATGGTGGACATCACATTACACAGGAGATCACAGGAGGCTAACAGCAGCAGGATGAAGCAGTGTCGAGTTGAGTGTGAGTGTAGGAGTCACCTTCCTCCAACAGGTGGCAGTGATGCGACGCTGAGGACGCCAGCTGCTGTTAAACACTCGTGAAGAAGGACGACGCCACCGCCCACTGGCTCATGCGGCCTGCAGTGTTTTGATTCACAACTCGAACAGGCAGGGCAGACATGGCAGAAGACTGGAAGTCCGGGTGACTCTTTCAAGCTGCCCTATTGCTGGGTCAAAACACCGTTTTCCCTTCACAAGACAGACCTAGTTATCGGGGAAGCTGGCAGCTTTGTACGGTACTCGATTCCGGCCCGATGACATGGAGATCTCGTCAGAGGGAGAGGCGGAGGAGCTCAGGTGAGAGTGACAGCCGGGGCTGGGCTGCTGAACTTATCCGGCTATCTGGGCTAAGAGCGACTGTGGCTATATATAAACAACAAAACTTAGAAGCCGTATCACTCAGAGTCCACACGCTTGTTAAACAATGACGACAAGAAACGATTTTTCGAGCTGCAACTCACTTAAATTGACCTATTCTAGTAATGTTAAGGAGCTAGCTAGATAGACAACTATAGCAACGGTGGATTACCGACGCCGGAGTGCTAGCGTTAAAGCTAGGCTAGGCTAACCTCACATATCGGGGTTTGACAGCTTCCAACGGACAACATTATCTGCGATGTTTGTCAACCTGGCTATTACGAAAGTTCAACTGATTGACTAATTACTGAACGTTGGTCTCATCAAGGGAATCCGTTTGCCAATGTGTTTGCCAAACGCTGGATCGATTAGTGTCAATAGTGGAAACTGTTAACGCTAGCTATCTCCTAGCTAGGCTAGGTTGTGCTAGCGGCTAAAGCTAGCTGTCAGGTGACATTGCGATGTGTCGCTGATTCTGTTGTGTAGTTTATTCACAACCTATTAATGGAAATAATACAATGAACACGGTCCTAAAGTTATTACATTATTAGCATTTGCTAACACGACTACTTGAAGTGTTTTGCTAGGAGGAAAGGCTGCATAAGAACACTATTTTTTCTAGCGAGTTAGCTGTTACAACGGACCTTAGGTGAACGGTGAACATACAATATACGTACTGGTTCAATATCAGCAGTGTGTGCAATGTATCAGTAGTATGAGGGCTTGTGAGGATGTTTTGATACACGTGTAAACACGCACGCACACACACACACACACATGCACATTAAACAGAAAGAAAACAATCCTTAACCTCAACAACCTCGCTGAGCCTTGTAGAATTTCATGCCCCCCCCCCCCCCACACACACACACAGTGTGGACCATGTTGTCTAACATTCAGCCTCCCTCTGTCCATGTTCCATGATGTGATTTGATTAGTAAGCTTAGTAGCTGAACTCGTGATGCTGCTGCTTTATATATAAAGACAGGCTTGTTGTGTTGATAAATGTGCTATTTGTACCTTTCATTCTGACATTCTATGTTTTCACTGTTTTTGACCTGTTGCTGCAGTTATGTGACAGGTTTTCAATGGCGTTCTGTTTGACTGCTGACTTCGGGGGGAAAAGAGGAGCATATGGGTCAGAGCTTTATGTCTCTGAGGGAATGTCCCCTGATAAAATGTTTCTTTATTTCAGACTCTTTTGATGCAACAGCGTTTCATAGCTGTATCCTAAAGATAAGATTTGACTCTCTGAGAAAAGGACTTGCAACTTGTTGCCATGTGGATCAATGCCAAGTGGCTCCATATCAGCCATTGTGGTTGGTTATATGGGAGATCAATGTTGAGACTTTCCTTGCTTGAAAGAAATAACTTTGAAGCTGCTACTGAGCACGCACCTGCGCTCAGGACGCTTCTACACAAAATTAATAAGGATGAATTCAGATAAAGATTAAAAATTATAAAGCCACTAATAGATCAAAAGGTTCTGCCTGTGCTTTGCTAGCTGGCAGACTGTTCTTAACATCTTGTTTATAGGGAGGGAGTGGGACAGTCATCTATTTAGGCTGAGATGTGGCGATACTGCTGTCACATTAATTGATGTCAGCACTCCTAGTCAGTGACTGAGCTCAGAGTATAGCTACGTTATTCTAACTAAAATGCTGAAGACTCGATTTTTGATTACAGGAAAAGTGTTTTTGTTCACGTGAGTCACTGCTAACACCAGCATTTCTTTACCTCCTTCCTCATTCCTAAACTTCCCTTGTCTCCACCCACCTCCTCCTTCCTGCTGCCCTGTTGTCCTGACAGGAAGGAGCACTGGAAGCTGCTGTCCAGCCTGAAGACCACAGTGGAGGGTCTTTTGTCCACCAACAACCCCAACGTGTGGTCTCGTTACGGCGGCCTGCAGCGCCTCCACAAGGACATGAACAACATCCTGAGCCACGGGCTGAAGAATGAGCAGGTCAGAGCTCAAGAGATCTGACTTGTAGAGATCTGATCTGACTATAAAAATACAAGATCATTTGTATTTATTTGTTTTTAATCCAGTCTCTAAGCAGATAACTGATCACTGTCTGCCAGTTCTGAAAGATTTGCAGGCCAATGCTAGCATTTGCTAAAGTTTGCCCTAAAATTCTGCACGGTTGGTCAGTAGAAACAACCTGTGTTTGAACATGGGGGAATCATTGATTCTAGGTGTGTCCCATAACCCCACAATACCGCACTGTCAGACAACAAACTGCAATATCAGTTCTTTCAGTTTTCCCATATGACTCATATTACACCTGTAACAACCCATTTCTGCTTTGGTGGGAAGAGAAGGCCAGCTTTATTGCTCTGAGATAAGTCTAATTGCAGTTGTAAATGCCTAGACTTTAAAATCTGGATACAAATGTAGGGCTGCAGCTAACAATTCTTTTCAGTATTTGTTAATCACATTGAACGGATAAGTTGTTTAGTCTATAAAATGTAAAAGAATGCTCATCACAATTTCACATAGGCCAGGTTTGATGTCTTTTAAAAAAAAAAAAGAGTAAAAGCCATGTTTTGCGCTTAAAGGCTGGAAAGAGCAAATGTTTGATATTTTTGCTTAGAAAATGATTGAATGAGCATCAAACTGGTTGGGAACCATTTTTTTCTCTTTGATCTACTAATCGTTGCAGCACAATATCAGACAGGTATTACCAGCCATTACCCGTTGACTTTCATAACAGCTTATTGTGTTTGTTGAAGCCGTTGTTCTCTGGAACTGGGTGGTACTAACAGCTGGGTTTGTGTTGCAGGTGTACTACAAGCAGAGGGACTACTGGCCATTTGTGTGGTGTGTCCGCTACATCAGCCCCCACCTAGCATCGCACGTTGAACAGGTAAGGACGCTGCCAGCCATGTGCAGTGTTGTTTTTAAACATTTTAATGTTGACTCAGCACACTGTTTTTTATCCCCCTTTCATTTATATCTCATGTAACAGTGAGGTAGACTCACCTGGAGCTGTCAGATTGCGAACTGACTTTGCAGATTTCATCATGTTTTCAGTAAAAACTTGCATGAGAATATGGTGTGTGGCACTAAACATACTCTCAGGCAAGTTTATAAAAACTGAAAGTAATGAGTCTCCATTAAGCAATTAATGTTGAGGACTAGACAAATGTGGTTACAGTAATGTAATCAGTATTGCATGTGTCGCTCCCACATAAAGAAACAAACAATGACAGCAGTTGTAAAGTTGACTGTGATGAGCCATGAATTTAATTATAAGATCTTACCACACATTTCTCCTGGAATGTTTTAGTCCCAGGCACAGCAGTTTTATTTGTCTCCTTATCACAAGGCAGCTTGTTGCCTGGTTTGTTTCAAAGCTTAGTGTTGGCAATGTAGAGAATCTTTCAGGTTCCATATTTACTGCAGGAGGGGAAGAGAGGGGGGTGCTGGTGTGTTTCAGTTCTTTAATTCATATTTAGACACAACAAACGGTCGGATGCCTCTAGTTTTATTCAATCTGATAATTCAATCTGATGGCCAGATGTCCTCAATTTCAGGAGAACACAGTGTTCTCTTGAGGTTTGTGGAAGACTTACGTGCATGTTTTGTTGACCCAAGTTAATATTACACTTTCCATTAAATACTGTTTCACATCATTTTTGACCATTATTATTGCGATAACACTATCAAAAAGATGTAACAGCGAGGGCAGATGATAAATGAGCAACACCCAAGCTTTAAGACAAAACTTGCTAAAGATGTCCACTTGAGACCAACCACAGCTGTTGAATCTATGAAAAGGCATTTAGTTAGCTTTGATGCTCTCTACATTGATGTTTAATTTATTGGACTTAGGTGTTGCCCAAAATGACTCGGGTGCTTTCCGTAGGCGAGTTGTGCCCACATAGGCCCGCCTCCTCACACCAATCACTTTAAATGCTGTTGTGCTCATCACACAGTAAACAAGCCATGCTATATTTATCTTTCATCATAAATTAAACATTTTATGCCCTGAAAGTTATATCAGTGTTTTCATGGGGGCATCACAAATGTTGATATTTTTCAAGGTATTGTATTGAAGTTAGGAAATTCAGTGTCGTGTCAGCACTAGCCTAGGTGGCTAGTTTGTAACTTATATTATCCATATACTGCTCATTGTTATAATTTGGCATTGGCAAATTCATTTCTTTGCTCCACCAGCCGCTGTGGCAGGAAACTGACTCATTTATCTGTTAATTGTGTGTGACAAAACTTGTTTGAGAGTGAACATGGGTGGTATGACACTCTCAAACTGCTTGCCAAATAGCAGTTCCTTCTTTTGCATAGTTGTTAGATGCAGTGTTTTTTTTGTCGTGAAGAACAGTCAACCTTAAACTCCAGTCCCCTGGTTGTGCAACAACAAAAATATTTACAGTAGTTGGACTTTAATTATCTTTATTTCACCCTCTGTTTCTGACCAGACAGGGGTGTCTCACCATGATGTAATCTTCATGTGTTGATTGGTTGTTGACATCTGGTCTAGTTTTTTTGCTGACATGTTTTCTCCTCACTCCTCATTGCTCATCAGAAATGTCTGTGGGAACACCATTCCCACATAGCTTTTTTAGACAAATGGATAAAGTATCATCCAAACTGGCAGACTTACTTTGGCTGCACACAAACATCAGTGTGTCGGAGTCAATACGATCCCATGATACAGGCTGTCATGCTGTTTAACTAACAAACCTGCTCTTTATAATCAGATAAATAGTGTTTGTCAGTCTGCCAGCTTCTTTCCCATCTACCTCTCCCCACACAACATGTTTCACAACTTTCTCCCTCTTGCTCTCTCTCTCTCTGTCTTCCTGTCCTCAGTTCAGTCACCTGGAGCCTGTACTGAGCAGCGGGACAAAGAGTGCAGGTGAAAGCTACAAGGCTGAGCGCTGGCTGCTTCACAGCCTACAGGTTCACATGCTGTCGGCCCAGCTGCGACCTCTGCTCCGGCATCTGGGACACACGCGTAAATACTATAATGGTGAGTTTCAGTTGAAGTGTATACTACAGTAAGAAGCAGACAAAATTATACTTTCTGTTCCCCAGTTCACTTATTGTGAAATACTTTCTCTTTTTGCTTTCATTTTTTCCTTATCCTCACCCACATCTGTCCCATTACTTATCTTCGCCATTATCTTATCTCCTTACCCCTCTTTGTTTGTATGCCTGTCTCTGTCATTCAGATGATGCCTTTCTGCTGAGCGAGCCCCATGTGACCGCCATGTTCCAGTGCCTGGAAGCTGTGGAGCAGAACAACCCCAAACTGCTGGCCCAAGTCGACACTGTTGGGGTTGGTGAAATTAAGTCTACTTAACTGCATTTATATCTCATCCATGATTATTTTTGTTCTAAATCGTTTTGTTCATCATCTGTTCATGACCTTTTTAAGTTTTGACATGATCTCTGTTTATTGTCGACCAGTGTTTCATCAAAGCCTTCGATGAGTGTTGTTGTCTTAACCCCACCCGTTGTAGCATCATTTTTAGAGGGTCTCTCAAAGGTGGGGACGATTTTAAAACAGAGGAAATTTGGCATTTAACCTTAAATGTTTTTCGCTCTCTTGTCACCTTCCAGCTGTCCCCTCTGAAGGGCCCTCCATGTCTGGGCCTGTTGAAGAGTCAGAGCCTGTGTGTGTTACCCGGTGCTGGAGGTGCTTGGAAGAGCAGTGATTCGGCTTTCAGAGGAGAATCTCTAAATCGCAGACTTACCACCTCCAATTGCTCCCTCAGAGAAGCAGTTTCCACAGGCCACAACTCTGGGAACACTACGGGGGGCGGATCCCAAAACGGCAACAGCAACAGTACAAGTGAGGAACGGGTGGACGATGACACATGTAGTTTTAATCATTTTATGATCTTCACTTTGGGACACAGAGGGATCAAATCATAAATCAACGGTTTAATGTTGGACCAGACTTCACGTATTTATTAATTCAAATCAAGGATTTTAAGTGAATCAAGTGAAATGTTGCTATTTTGCAAACTGTAGGTTCAGGGCTATAGAGGGTGAGGTTGGCGGATGGCACCATGAATGCGCTACAGTTTGTATGTGAATAGACTGACTGACTTAACCATACAGAGGCCTGATTGTTATTGAAGAATGTGGTGATGCAGCCTCCAGAACTCAACATCCTGATCTGGCTGTGCTCACCAAAGTAGATACAACTGTTGCAGAGTTGTTTTCCTCAACATATTTTGACATTAGTGTAATTTTTTAAAATTGAAATCATAAGGAAAACCCAACAGCTATAAGTCTAACTCTAGTAGTACTCTCCTTTCCACGTCAGCCAAACTTGAGCAAATGAAAGGGAAGTGACAGAGAAGCAGGTCTATAACAGCGTTTGTTTGAATCCCTCTCACCTTCTCTACCTGTCGTGTTGCAGACACTACCTCTCCAGCTAGCAACCTTGGAGCTCCCTGGGTGTTTGTGACCCAGCCAGCGGAGAGCGAGCGAGTTGTGACGCCCCCTCCTGGCTCCATCTCGGTCCCTTGCATTTCCCTCACAGAGCCCCCCTCGTCCACCTCCCCTCAGCCTGAGGCCGGGGACTCGTGTGACGGCGACTATGACGATGGACCTGAGTACTTGGCTATTGGCAACCTGGGACAACGCAGTCGCCGAAGCTCCACCCACAGCAGTGAGCAGAGCGAGACCCCGGACTTGACCCCGCAACGGGGTTCCTTGGTTCCGCCCCCACCCAGACGCTCATCTTTCTCAGAGGGTCAGAGGGGGCAGGGCCGGGGGTCCCGAGGACACACGCGCTCATTTTCTGACACAGGGATCAATCAGAAACTCAGGAATGGTGAGTTAACTCGGAGGACAATCGCTGGGCTACCCTCCATCTATTTGTATGTTAGTTATGTTGTATTGAATTATAAAGGTTGAAAGGATACTTCAAAAAGAAGTAAGGACTTTATTTATTCATTTATTTAGTTTTTCAAAATAGTTTCTAATGTAGAATTTAAAACGTATGTTTGCATTAAAGCAGTAATGCATCCCTCATTTTCAGACTGCAGCAAAAGTGTTGAATAATCTTGTCCAGTTGTAATGATTGCATCCTACGCAGACACTTTACATGAGAGTGAAATATAATACATACTGAAGTGGTGAACTTTTTACGGTTTCTTCCTTTGTGCTGCTTGTCACCGATTAAAACATGTCATGGTTAGTAATACTTACTGTAATCAGTTGATATTGCCTGGTTTTTGGTAGCATGTTTCAGAGTGAGGCTTTATGAATTCAGCTGATGGAAACATATCGGATTAACAGTTTTTTGTTTTTTCACGGCATTTGCATGAAATGAAGGTGTGATTTCGATGGGGATGCACCCACGTAGTCCGAGTTATTTGTAGCTCGGCCAAACTTCCTGTTTGAAGGCTTCTGAATTAACATCTCTATTCTCTGCTCACTGTTTCCCCCTCTTGGCTCGAGGTAACTTTCTCTCCTTCTGCTCTATTCCTCTCTCTTCTCTCTCTTTTTGCCGTTTGTGCGAAGGAGGAGGCCACCGAAAAATCACCATAATAATAGAAGATCCGGTAGCAGGTTGGCAGTGCAGTTCCACTGTGCTCCATCATTTGACAACTCCGCCCCCACCCTCCTTTTTTCTCCTGCATGCTGATGAACTCTCCACAATTCCCTCTCATTTCAAGTCTTGCCTTCAGCTCATAATGTCTGTTGGTGTTCGACATTCTTGTACCCAACAAGGCCTTAAAGTACCTCTTTAACGGCTTTGTTACATTTTGTTCATGCACACATTTTTCATCACTATCATGAATGTTTGTATATAAACTTTGTGCGTAAATTGTTCTTTTTTTTTTTTTTTACAGTAATGCTAGTTATGTCCTGAATACTGGCATTGCCTTTTAAAATGTTCTCTAATGCCATAATTTAGCAAATCCTTGTGTACAGAGATGGAGCAAAGCAGGTGTTTTCCTGTATTTGTTGCATGTAGAGGATGTGGGCATACTGTCAGAAAAGTACAGTGTAATGCAAATATAAAAGCTTATAAAAAGCTTATTTCCTCATGTTAAAGTGAGAATTCAATCACACTCCACCAATGTATATCACTTCTGAATCTATAAAGTCCTGATTCAAGTCGTTATCCTGACAGAGGTCAGCAGTCATGCCTTTGTTTCTGCATGCATTGAAATGCAACCATCTTCATAGATTTAACTGATTGTTTGACACAGCTTTTCCCATTTATATATAAATGAGGACGCATGGTCCATCAGAATTCAGTGGGGTTTTTTTAGGGCATGTGGCATTTAAGTGAAGACAGGCCTTTAACATGGACTGTTTGTCTGTCAGAATCTGCAGGAGACGACCCTATGAAGGACTACGGCTCTTTCTCACCTCAGTGCAGTGATGCCAGCACCCCCGGGTCCCTCTACATGGAGTCCCGTGAGTTTTACTGATTATGTGTTTGCAATAATTTAAAAGCTTTTGTTGTAGCTACCGTTCCAAGAGTAGGGAAAAGTGCTCTCATCCAGTGATTGTTAGATGTTTGAGGAAGTTGCAACCCGTCCGTATCAAACTTCACTATGTGAGAAAGTTTGACAGGAAAGCCGACATGAAAAGTGTTGATAGAATAAAGCTGGCTATTATCACGATTTGGGCATTTGGGGTTTCGAGAAATTTTTATAACAAAAATGAATATATTACATTAAATCCAACATAAAATGCAACTTAATTTTAACTTTCTGATTTGTGTATTTTCTTTGTTGACTTTTGGTCTTTTCAGATGGGTCCCAGCACAGCGGTGTTCCAGATGGGATGTTCAGGAAGCCGTCAGAGGGTCAGAGCCTCATCAGCTACCTGTCAGAGCAGGACTTTGGCAGTTGTGCTGATCTTGAGAAGGTAAGGACTCATTCCATTTAAACTCAAGATGCTTGTCCTACAAATTGTTACATTCCAGAGTGCTTTACAAATGAGATTTGATATTAGAATTCTGCAAAACCTCAACCTCAAATCTCATTAGAAGGAAAACTACAGTGCTGTTGCATGACTGAAGAGATTAATAATTTCCTCCATGTTTTGTAGGAGAATGCTCATTTCAGCATCTCCGAGTCCCTTATTGCAGCCATCGAGCTGATGAAGTACAACCTGCGGCGCCAGGAGGAGGAAGGCGAGGAGGAAGGAGACAGCGACTGTGAGATTCAGCAGCTCAAACAGAAGATCCGCCTTCGGAGGCAGCAGATCCGACGCAGCCGCCTGCCGCCCAGCGCAACCTCTCAGCACAGTAAGGCAACATTATCAGCTGTTGAATGGAAAATAAGTCCCCTGTGTAGAGGCATGATATGTTTGTACAAGCCAGAGAGGTTAAAACATGAAACAAAAAGAGGGCTTGCTCACTGCAACCAATTATTTAATATACTGCCGTCTACTTGGGTGCATTAAATATTTTGGAAATTGGAGCCCTGAAGTGTGTGAGCTGTCTTTTTGCTTCTTGATCTTTTAATTGACCATAAATTATTCAAAAGTGAATAATTGTGCCAGCTAACTGCTTCCCAGCACTTCCCAGGTTGGACGTCTTGGTGCTCTGATTCAAGTTTGACACATCTGTGCAGACGGTATCCCCTAATGTATTGTCAGGTCCATCAGTGCAGATAATACCGTGGGAAATGCTATTATCTGTGACGGTGCAAGGTTCTGGTACAAATGTTAATATCTGGCATGATGAAAATATTTTGACATGAATTTTCCCAGGTTGGGTCTTAAGAGTTTTGCCAGTCGATTAGCTTAGCTGCATCTCTGTGTCAATTGCTAACTGTTTATTTCTGTCTTATTCTTTGTTTTGCTTCTCGTGTCCTTCCTCCTCTGCAGTTTTCCACTCCACTGACAGCGGAGGCTCCAGGAGGAGCTCTCAGGACTCCTACCAGGGCCTGTCGGACTCTGGCTCAGCTGAGGAGGTGGAGGAGTGCGAACTACGAGGTAGAGAGAGGGAAAGAGGGAACCTGAGGGAGAAAAGAGCGAAAAAAAGAATTTGATATGTCAGATTTTCGCTATTCATTTTGACCGAACGCCTTGATGATGAACAGGCTGCAGATTAAGAAAATGTTAACATCTACATTGGACAAAAAGTATTGTATTTTTGAATTTTAAATGTGTAAGAAACCGCCAAAGAATTCATGGTTTGTCTGTGTGAATGACTTTGTTTCTGCTTTGATCATAATTCATAACGTCATCACCACACTTGCTTCATGTTGCCCACCAAGCATGTCACGTTTAACTCTGGACCATAAACATGAAGAGCATGAAGTTCAAAAGTCACAGTAATGAATGTCTGCAGTGTTTGTGACTGTAAAATGTTTTTCACAAGTTACTATTCAAACAGACGATCATGCGAGTTAGCTTATCTAGGATTTATATGGTCATGATAAGTTGATAGGGTGTGTTAGTTCCGGGGAAGCATCTGGTATATTCCAGGCAGAGTTTACCAGGAAAATTTTTTTTCTCCGAACTAAGAGAATAGACATAAACTGCTGTTTAGTGTGACAAATGGTAACTGAGATTCTGATCACTAACACGTAGACATTTCTGAACACGCATAGCTTTGGTACTAATAACGTGGGTCGTGGGAATTTTAATGTGCATGTACTAAATGTGTTTGACTGTTTGTGTGTATCTGCACTGAGGTGTTAGCACACAAACTCTGTTGTATCTTCGAGCTGTATAACTGCATGACTTGCACTTGTACTGTGTCAGTGCAGGACACCGTGATGCCGACACACACACAGCTGTGTGGACTGTTGAAAATGAGTGTGTGCTTGTGGTGACGGTCCTGCTGAGTGTTAGTTTCTGTTTCTCAGATGGCTGTGAGGGTCAGTCCCTGCTGGCGGTGTCTCAGAACGGCCTCTCCCTGTCACTCGCCTCCCTCTTCTCAGGTATCTGCAGGCGGGATGGGTGGGCGAGGCTCCACCGCTCCACACAGACTGTTAGCTGTGGTGGTCCTGAGAGGAAGCTGGTGGCTTCACTCCAAATTGAGAATTTCATTCTTTTAATGCCTCCTGCTAAAACCGTTACTCAGTAAGACAGTAAGCTAAACAGTAAGCTAAAGATGTACTAGGATCTCAAAAATATGCAAGATGGTGAATTAATCATTCAGTTGATATGAAAAAAAAATAGTTGCTAGCTATTTTGACAATTGATTCAAATTCTAAGTTGTTTCAAATGTCAAACATTTGCTGAAATGTAAAGGTTTACTGCCTTTTTGCAATTTATGACAGTAAATGAAGAATCTTTGGGTCTTTGACTGCTGGTTGAGAAAAAGAAGCAATTTGAAGACATCACTTAGGGCTCTGGAAAATTGTGATGAGCATGTTACACAATTTTAGAGATTAATAAATAATGAAATGATAATTAGTTGACTAAATAAACTCTTGAATGTGCATGACTGCATTTATGTGCACTTGAGGTCTTGCAGTACCACTCTGAAGAAAGGGAATGGAGATATAATGATGCGAAAGCCAGTTTTTTTTAATCAACTAATGTAACTTTTTCGATAGTTTACTAATGTATTTAATCCCTGTTTTAAAAGGAGTATTTTGAGGACTCACAACTAGCTGTTAAAGGATAATATAAGCAATTCCGGACAGAGAATAGAAGTTTAATGGACGAAAGGCAACGCAACATGACCCAAGCCATTACTGGCACTGTGCAAATGTGCAAGTTCCAAATCGAGCCGATATCCAAATACCAGAAGGTTTCATGAGATGATCAAAATCAGCAGGAGAAGTGTTCAGTTCCTGTATTCATTTAAACATTTTGAAGTTGGAAATGATGAGGCCAACTGCGTAAATTATTTAAAAACTATTTGGCTATTGATAAGACGTTTTTTAACCCCGTTCGTTGTACTGAACTGGCCATCTTCTTAAGATGACAAGATTAGTTTTCTGGTATGGCCCCCAAGTAATCTATGAGAACTGTTTCGAAGCAAGGCAGGGAGTACTGTAAATTCTCAGTTTGGAGACGAGCCAGCTGCCTCCTCACCGCAGCCGAATTGTGCACTTGGCTGTTTTGTGTTGATGTTTGTTGCTTAGTGCTTCTGGGTTTTGGTGGTGCAGCAGGACAGATGTGCCTGTACTTGTTAGCGTTTAGGGTGGAGACAAGTTAACACGTGCCATTCTGTTGCGACTGTAACTACAGGAATTATCCACTAAATTCATTCATCATCTTCAGTCACCCACCCCATTATTCATTATACCACTCCAGTGAGAATGAGGTGTGACTGCTGTTACATACACTCCCTTACACCTTGCTGCTCCTCTTTGGACAACTGGGATTCTCTGTTGTGATCGTTTTTGTCAAAACTTGGCACCGAACATGGCTGCACCTAATTACGGTTGGACTAGTATCACATTGCGATGCAGTATGAAACCAGACTTTGGCTGTGGTAATATTGTGATCTTGATAAAAAGGTTATGTTTTACTGATTTATATTCAACTGTCTCAGTTTTGTCAGATTAGTGTTGAATGCCTCTGTCCAGCCTAATAATCCCAAATGATCTGTACTACATGACTGATTCCCTTAACCAAAACCCTTAAACCTAAACGAATTGAACTAAACCTGAAATAATGTGTACGATTGCATTTCAGTGCTGATTAGATACAAATTGTACTCTAACAGACTGCGTTCTAGCCTAATGCCAGTGATTAAATATTCCTCCTAATCTGAATGAATCTGCACTAACTGTGCTGCAATTACACCTCCCTCCTCTGGAAACAGAATCAATCTCTGTGCCCTGTCTGCTCTCATCTGCTTTTTGCTGTGGCAACTGATGAAAATCAGCCGGTGTCTGTTGTGTCACTAAACTATAAATGCAAATGAAGTCAGATGAATGACAGATTATGTGAGATGATCCTCACACACTGTTCAGGCCACCCTGATTAGTGTTTATCCAACTGTTAAATCATTTTAAAATCATTCCAATTGGAGCAGTTTCTGTTTCACATAAATGACAAAGGACACTTGTTGAGCCATGCAGCTCAGCTCTAAAAATCTTTTTAAGAACTTTGACTGATTATAACCCAGAACTGTTCTGAATCCAAACAGTTGTTGATCTTCTGATAGAATGAAGCATTCATACAATAATTCACGCAGGCGTTCTCCTGTTCTACCAAACCTGTGCTGCTTGTTGTCTTTGCTTACATGTTGTTTGTGGAGTGTGACAAGAAAATATGGCAGAAGTGCTTCTGAATGTCTCTGGCTTTTATGCATGTTGTCTGCTAAATTACATTTAAAAAATGCTTCATGTGATGTCGTTTTTGGGATCAGTGGGAAGAAATTGTCCTCTTGTATTTCTTTTATTTTTTTCTCTCAAATGATTTTGCCTCAAAACACTGAATGCTGCTTAGCTGGAGCAAGTGGTGCCAAATTAACGCTATCCACCAGCCAACTGCTGCTTTATTTCAAACTCTACAAACTGGAAAATTAAGGTTTTGTTTTGCAAGTATTAAGATTCTTTTGGTGTCTGGGACTGGTGGATAAAAAGTCTCTTTTATTTTTGCTTTGTCTTACAGATGCAGACATTAAGCGCAGCGTCAGCTCTAGCGGCAGGTCTTTTCTCAGCTCAGAGTCCATGTAAGTCACACAGCCACTTCCTGTTTTGCTTACTACTGATAATAGATAACGGTGTCATCTTTCAGAATCAGAATTCAACAGGGACTTAAAATCTTAAAACCACACACCACTTACACCAATTGTCACTAATTATCACTAATTGTCCTCTCTGTGTGTTTTCAGCTCTCCATCCTTCCTGCAGTCTAACTCAGCTGAGTCAGTAGCCATGGGTTTACTCAGGCAGTTTGAGGGCATGCAGCTTCCTGCAGCCTCGGAGCTCGACTGGCTGGTTCCAGAACACGACGCTCCACAGAAGGTACAACATCTCACCTAACAGATCAGCAGTTGTCCACACATGGCACTCCTTGTGATCTAGCAACTAAACACACTCAACTTCTGTGTTCTCCCATAGCTGCTGCCCATCCCCGACTCTCTGCCAATCTCGCCCGACGATGGCGAACACGCAGACATCTACAAACTGAGGATTCGGGTCCGAGGCAACCTGGAGTGGGCGCCACCCCGACCGCAGATCATCTTCAACATTCATCCCGCCCCCAAGTGAGTTCAAACCAAGTTTTACCTTCCCCTCAATGACTTTCTCACTTTCTATTTCTGTTCCTGTTTTAATCTGCTGTATTATTGCTGTCTTTGTTTTTTGTGATACACATACATACTTAAATATGTCCAAATATTTGCTGATGAAAGGCAAATCACACTGGAATTGGTGGGTGATCTTATGGTATTTTAAATGATGAAGTTAGAAGTTTTCTGGTTCAGAAGTGATGGTGAGACTCTAAGTGTAGTCTGATTATGTGACACCTCTCACAGTAACTGTATGGAGACAAAAAACAAGCAGAAATGTGAGACTTTGGTTTCAGGTTTCACATTCATGGCAAATACAGCTTAGATAAAAGGGCTTCCAAAAAGGGACAGAGAGAAAAAACAACTTGCTCTAAAAAGCGGGGAAATTTAGGTCATAAGACTGTATGCGCTCTTTGTGCTACAAATATTACTTACATGTTTTGTTTCCCTGTCAGGAGGAAGATAGTTGTGGCCAAACAGAACTACCGCTGCGCTGGCTGTGGCACTCGCATTGATCCAGGTATGACCAGCAAACCCTGGAAACACGTGTTATTAATACTTACAATTTAACATATAATTAGTAGCATCAAAACACTGAATGTCTCTTTCCTATTTAAAGTTTCAGTTCTTGATTCCAGTTTAATTTCACATGTGCAACTAAGACACTTGCTTTTCAACTTGACTAGCTGGCATAGAACTTGGTGTTTTCCTCTGGCATTTCCCTTTATGTGTGTAAATAGTATGCAGAAATACTTTTCCTTCTTGTTCAAACAAATTTGCTTCAAAATCTTGTTTCTGCTTCCTGTCCACACTTCAGATTATATCAAGCGACTGCGTTACTGTGAATACCTCGGCCGTTACTTCTGCCAGTGCTGCCATGAGAATGCCCAGGCGGTGGTTCCCGGCAGAGTTCTGAGGAAGTGGGACTTCAGCAAATACTATGTCAGCAACTTTGCCCGGGACCTGCTGAGCAAGATCGCTGGAGACCCGCTGTTCAACCCAAATGACATCAACAGTGGCCTGTACAAGAAGAACAAATCTCTGGAGGCCGTCAGGGTGAGAAATATCACATTAACAAGATGGATGCAAATGTTTGGCTGTGTTCATTTCCTTATAACAATGATTGGATGGAATCCCACCCTAATAACCAGTTTCAATTAAGTTTTAAAAAAATCAAACTGCACAGTGGGTTCAAGACTGCCTGATACATGAAGAACCTTAAGTATTACAGTTTAATCTTACAGCAATCCTTTCAAAGCTGTGACATGAGAAATATATTGCAAGTTTTTTTGAGCGTTAGTCTGTAACCACTAATTTAATCTATTTTAAATGAAATGGTACAATACAGCTTCTTTTCCTGTATGCCAATTTATTGTATTTTGAATTCAGAGTCTCTTATGTGCCCAGCAGTGTGATGAAGTCATGCGTTTAGGCAGAATTGTGCTGAAAGAGCAAGCATACTTAGCGAAACCTTTACATTTATTATACAGAGAGATAAACGGACAAGACAAAGCACGTAGTGGAATAGTGAAAGTAAAGCTCGGCCAAGGTGGCTGCTGCGTGGCAAGACCTATAAGGACTTTAGTCAGAATTGTTTTTAAAGGTGTGACAAGGCAATTTATACCTACTAGCAAATAGAGAGAGGAGAATTGAATGTTTGCAGACCTCAGCCAGATGTGCAGGGACACTGAACACGGGGACACTTCCTGTTCCTTCCATCATGTATTAGACTGTGTGTGTCTGTCAGTCAACGTTAAAAGTAACAATTTGATGTTTTCTCCATGTTATTGTTTCAGGTTTTGAGGGTGCGCCTCTTTCACATGAAAAATCTCTTCAAGACCTGTCGATTTGCTAAAGAGTAAGATGTCTGCTCGTGCACACTTGAGTTTCATAACCATTTCAAAATCTTCAGGCTCAATAGTACACCATCAACAGTGTGTCTCTGTGTGTGTTCCGCTCAGGGTACTTGACCAGTTTGACAGCCTGCCTGGTCACCTGACCGAGGACCTTCACCTCTTCTCCCTCAATGACCTCACTGCTGTGCGCAACGGTGATCTGGCTCCCCGAATGAAAGAGCTGCTTAAACTTGGTACCATGCATGTAGAAGGCTGTGTGGTAAGATAACCATTTATCCAGTTATAGCAGTGATAAAACGCACAACTTAAATACAAAGTGAGCAATCATACAGTATCAAGAACGGCTGTAATGTCTGGAAATGACCAGACATTCCGATCTTAATCACGTTTTTTTTTTTCTCCTTTCACTTTGACATGAACTTCCCCAGCTGTGCCAGGCAAAGGGCTTTGTGTGCGAGTTCTGCGGCAACGACAAAGATATCATCTTCCCCTTCCAGCTGAACAAGTGCCAGCGCTGCGAAGGTGAGCCCTCTCTGCTGCTGGCAGGCCTGGGCGGCTCAAGAGCCCCCTCCCCCCGCCCCTTCTTTCCACTTACCTGGAAAGACTGGAAAATCTCCAATCCTCGTAGGCTTGCAAAGGCCCTCTCCAAAGACAGGAGAGAGGGAGAGGGAGGGGAGGAGGATTTAGAGAAAACTGTGAACCAGGAGGTGATATGTGGAGAGGAAAAAGGGGACACAGCAAAGGAGAGACAGGGAAGAGGGACAGAGTCGGAGAGGGAGGAGGAGACAAAGTGTCATAAAGAAGAAGATGAAGATAGAGGAAGGGAAGTACATGGCAAAGAGAGGGCAAGGGGAAAGGAAAAAGTCAACTTATTAAAGGTTTTTCACATAGACAGACTAAAGAAGAGAATCTCTAAAGGAGACAGAAGTGACAGTGAAACATGGAGCAGCGTGGAAAGTTTAGATGAAGTCGGACAAGAGAGGAAAGGACGTTGGAAGGTATCAGGGTTAGCGAGTCTTGCCAAAGGATTCTCAAGAAGAGATAGTGAGGATGAAGGGAAAAAAGAAGTGAAAGAGGAAGAGGAAAGATTTTTGGACACAGTGGAGAAAACAGGAAGTAAGGAGGAAGGAAAATCCAGGAAGGAGGATGAGCAGAATGATGACATATCAGAAAAAGGACAAACGGCTGAAACAGAAAAACCTGATGCAGTTGAGAAATTTACACTTTCGAAACTGTTAAAACCTCAGCGGATGTCTGGTCTTTTCTCCAAAGGGAGAAGCAGGGCAGAGTGGGATAGAAGTGGGGAGAGTGATGATAAAAGAGAGATAGATACTGAGGAGGAAGAGCCAGCTGTCATCACACGGACTACCTGGAGAGGTCGGAAAACTCGCAAAGCCTTGAGAGTAACCAAAGGCAGGAAGAACAGGGAAGGGACAGAGAGTGGAGGAGAGAGTGCAGAGGTAGATGAATGCAGTGAGGAGAGTGGAGGGCAAGAGTGAAAGCAAGGTAAAGATGTACAGTATTTCAAACGGCTAACCAAGTTATAGTTCACAAAAATGCTGAAAGTTTCGTATTTAATGGATCTGCTGATGACTTCAGGATTTGTTATGATCAAGAAAAGTCCACTCTTGTTTCCCATGTTTGGGAGTCTGTTCATTTCAAATATTTTTCCTGTACGGCTGCACAGTTGCAGCTGCACAGCGCTGAATATTTTGACAGATTAGCCAGTATTTTTTTTTTTATTTTTTTTTTTTTACATTAACTAGTAAATAAGTGTTCAAGTAACATTAAAGTAATTGTTCAGTATTTTGAGAAATATGCTTATTAGGTTTGACTTTACAATAGATGTGACGCTCGAGCTGGTTAGCTTAGCTTAGCCTAAAGACTGGAAACTACAGCCTGGTTCTGTCCAGAGATAACAAACACGATCACTAATTGGCAGGAAATATCTTGTCTGATTAGTCTGTACAAAAATTTTAATAATAGATCATCAGGCTGTTGTTTGACGGGAAGCTGTGCGCTGTACTGTTTCCTGCAGTGACATCCTTGTGGTTGTAGCTTCACTTTCAGCAGAGAGATATGAGAGTGAACAGATCTGCTTATTTCCCTTAATGCTGGAAGCGTTCCCTTTAAAGTACGAAACTCAACTCGTGCAGTCCTACCTCTCTGTGATTCTGACTCAATGATTTGTCACTGTTTTCACACATTTCAACGAATCTGCTGATTTGAAACATTTAGCACACTCCTTGCACTTTGGTGGTGTTGGTTTTTCTTGTATTTCTTCTTCATTGCTGACTGATGCACAGCTGGTGGAGGGTAGATATTTGGCAGCTGTTTGGTGGCGGATGCCTCTGGCTTTATTTCTGTTGGTGTTGTGGTGTAAAAGCTTGATAACGGAAACTGAAGCTGTCACCAGTGGTTTAGTTTCCTGTCTTTGGTTCTCAGCTCTGTGCGGCTTTTGACTCGCCCACAGGGATGATAAATGATTCCAGCGTGTGTTGTAACGCTCATGAACGTTTACATTTCAGTTTGCTTTGGACGATTGTATGATTGGTCTGTTAAACCTGTTTGCCTTGAACCAGTGGATGAGCCTATTTGTATTCCAACCTCACACTACTGTAGCTGATTCTTCCCCTCTTCCTCCATCTGAGAGGAGACGTTGCCTGTTGTCTCGCTGCCTCCTCTGTGATTGTTTTTAAAGCCATTTTTGTTTTTATTTATATTCTTTATTGAAGGAGGATTGTCTTATTATGTGAGCTGACTGACTGACTGTTATGTGTCAGAACGAATGTGTAATTTATGCTTTTAGTTGCTTTTATATCTGCCTGCTATTTATTTAAGCTTCATCTTCATGTGAACATGAAATAAACACCATTTCTGAATTTGAGTTTCCTGTCATTTCATCTACATTTCATTACATTTTAAGAAAAAAAGAAATCACAACTCATAACTATCAGTTGGAGCAGATAAGTTAAGACACAGAAGAGTTTTAAAACACTCTGGTGTCCTCCCTTAGGTAGAATGGGATGAGTCTGAACAGGTTTAGAGGGGTGTGTGTTTCTCAGGATATCAGCTTTCTCTCACACCTGCGCTCCTTCTGCCTTGCTGCCTGCAACGTCTCCGCCTTTTATACTTCCCTTCTCACCCTCCCTCCCTCAGGTCTGATTGTGATTGGCTGAAACATTGCATGTTACTGTCAGTAAACTGGTCAAACTGGTTAACCACTGTGAACACTGTTGCATTGTTTGGTTTAGCAGATGAGAGCTGTAAATACTGTTATCTTCCTCGGTGTGGTGTAAAGCTTTGTGTTGTCACATCACTGACTCTTTTCTTTCCTTTTTTCAGAGTGCCACGCGTGTTACCACCGTAACTGCTTCCGGGCAGGTAAAGACTGCCCCCGATGTCAGCGGCTGGCGGAGCGGAGAGAAAGGATGGCGCGCAAAAACATGGAGGAACAGGAAGACGAGGGCGGCGGGTGACCTATGGCCGGTAACAGAAGAACCTCAGAGATTAAAGAAGATGAGCACAATGCGACCATGATTGTAGTGACTTGACCGCCTCTCTTTCCGTTCCAGTCCTCTCAGACCTGGGTGACAATACTCGCTGCAAACAGATGTTCTGACCTCAGTACATTGCCAGATGTGCAGGTTTTACCTGCGTCAGGGCATCAGGTGTGTTGGTGCCTTCAACAGGAACATGTCTAATGTTGATTTTCAGATGCATTTAGTAGAAGCTAAGCCCCTTTCACACATGCACTTTACTCTGTGAGTACTGGCAGTTTTTTGTGTCCAAGTCATATTTGAATTGGAAATTTTGTTGGGTTGAATTTCCATGAAAATGAAAAAGTAGCTCAGGTTCCACAGTTAAATATTAACAATTTCTTAAAGGAAATACAGCAGCTTGACTTTGGTTAATTCTCAATATTTAATTCTTTAAAATATTTATTAAATTAGATTTCCTTACTCATAACAAGTATTAATGTTTTTTTTATATACATTGGCGACACCTAGTGGCAGTATCAAAAAAAGTCATCACGCCAGACACCAATCCCCGTTGCTCCAATTTTATTTTATTTTGTGTCATCATTTTCCACCTTTTGTTTGAGCACTGAACAAAACTGAAAATCAACACTGAATTGTTCCGCATGAGAGAGTGTGAATGACAATATCCTCCGCCTTACGGAGGGGTATTTGACCGCAGTCATGTTGCAGTTACATTAAACGTCTTGGCACTTAGTTCCTCTGTTGTAAAACTTACAAATTTAAGATTTAAGTTGATCAGAAAAGTAAGTTTCGACTATTGTACCCAGGTGTGATATTTCTCCTTCCTACAATTGCAGCTTTTGGCAACTGCTTCAACTCTGGTGATTTTCTTGGCTACTGGCTTAGCTGAAGTTTGTTTTGTGACCTAAAATGGCAGGATCTATTTTTTTAAAAAGAATCAAATAGTCAGTAAAATCTTAGTTTTCATTTTATGATTTGACTGGTTTTCAGTGCCGATACTGTATTTGAGCAACCCTGTCCTTTATGATTAGGTGTTTATTTTGATTTGAAGATTTTTAACTAATCATTTAGTTTCCCTGCTCCTTACTCTCTTGTTTTAAGCTATTTTAGCTGCGCTTATGTGCCTCTGGGACCAATGAACTTAGACTGGAGGAGCAAGAGGAGTTCCATTGGAAAATTAGATTTATAGAGAGACTGGACTTCAGAAAGAGGTTTCAGTGTCAGTGCTGCAAATATTTTAAACAAAACTGCAAATGCACCATTTCTGTGCTGCTTTGTGTGTGTGTGTGTGTGTGTGTGTGCGCGTGTGTGTGTGTGCGCACGCTTGTGTGTGTGTGTGTGCGCACATGTCTACCTGCTGTACATGCAGCCATGCACAGGTGGTTTGCACCAGCCTAATCAGCACTTGCCTGTTTTCTAATGTTGTGCGTTTTGGAACAATAGAGAGAGAAAGAGTAAAAGTTTTAATGCACTGATCTCGTCTGTTTGTTGTTGGAGGGGCCAGTTGGGACGTCACTTTTTAGGAATTTTTCTAATGTTCGTTTTTTAAGAACGTGAAACTTCACCTTGAAATGTTTCTTTGATGAAGCTCCTGTCACCTGGGTTGCAACACATTGTGAGTTCAAACTGAAAGAGCCTCAGTTAAGTGGATAATAGGTTATACTCTTTAAAGTGTAGCAGACATCATTATCAAAGTTAGACATTCGGTAGAGCGCATACCTCCGCCAAGGCCCAACGGTTCCCTTTACCCTTTAATTCAATCAAGCCTAAACAAACAATTAAAAATCTGCTGGATTCAGATTTTTATTTGGATCAGCATCAAATAGTACTCACTCATAGATACCAGCCTCCTGAATATGCCAGATTTCTTTTCTTCCTTTTAAGATCCTTTATGTGGGTTCACACCAGAAGTTAATGGGATCCATTCTGGGCTCAGACCCGTCCTCCATTCAGGTTTCGTGGAAATCTGTTCAACAGTTTTTGTGTAATCCTGCTGACAAACCAACCAAACAACAAACAGACACGGGCGTAAACATAATCTACTTGGCGGAGTTAACGAATTAAACATCAGTCAATTCATTATTGATAGATTGATTTATTGATAACTATTGCTTTCTTGCTTTTTTGCACTTTTAATCATCTGGTGCCCCCTCAGATTTATCCTCGGACCTCTTCGGTTTGACACCATTGATCTTGTATACAATTGAATAGATACTTTTCATTTGTTGTGGATTATTTGAAAGTTTTAAGAATGTCTCATTGCTCAGTAAATACTTAATTACAAATGTCTAAAAAGCGACTCTTGAGTGAATTAGATTGACAACGAAGTGTGTACATGGAAAAAAATGAATATATGAAATGAATGCAGTAGTTAATGATGATGAGAAAGCTGTGGGCAAACTAATGGGCAACCCTCTGAATTAATCACACATTAAATTTAGATCTTGGGTTCTTGTACCAACCTATTCATAGATATGTGCATACCATCCTCAGCAGGCTTTGCTTTATTTGTACAATCCCCATGAGATGATCACACTCTTAGGAGACACTACTCAGAGCAATAAATGTGACATTCATGTCCCTGAAATGTTAGAGAGACAAACTGCGCCCGTGTGTTTTGAACGAAACACTGACGTCTTCATCTCCTGAACGAAGTGACCACTGAAACGCCTCCTCAGCTCAGCAGACTGTTTGTCCTTGGACTGCCTTTAACACGGAGGCGAGCGGAGGTTTGAAGTGCACTACCGATTAAAGTGTCTATTATTAAGAGAAAAGAAAAGCTAATTATTGTTTTTGTGACCATTATGATTATTTGTGTTCATCTGCCTTTGTTCTGTAATTATGTTGGTAATAAAAGACTGGCCAGACTGTTGATGAGGGTTCTTGCTTTTGTGTGCTGATAGAAGAGTTGAGTCAATAAGACGGTTAATTTTTGATAATGAATAATGCTGAACTGAAGCAGGGCTGTATTTAAAAATTATATCATCTGACTTTCATGTGCTCGATTATTCATTCGGTCTTTATAACTGCGAAGCAAAATTTCTCGGAGCCTAATGTGACTTTTTCTTCCCGCAGTCGGATCCTCAAATAGATTTTTTTTACTGTAAAACAGAGAAAATGGGCAAATTCTACCAAATGAGAACCTTGAATCAATAAATTGATTAACAGACAAGCTGCATACTATGGAAGCGAATCTGTTCCATAATTCAAATTAAAATGCATTAACAGAAATGCTTTTTCATTTTCAGAATATAGCTGCATTATGTGACTCAAAAATAAAATGAGTAATAAATTATCCAAATTGCATTTTCATTTTCTTCTTCAAGACTGCTCACTTTGTAACTAATTTAAATTATAAAGAAAATTACATTTAAGATTTAATTTTCAAAATATGCCCCAGCAAAAAGTTTTCCAAAATTCAATTTGAAATGTCAAATTTGAAAATTAAAATGCATTAGCAGAAATGCTTTTTCATTTTAAGGTCATCGTGCATTATGTGACTCATAAATAAAATGAGTAATAAATCATCCAGATTGCATTTTCATTTTCCTCTTCAAGACTGCTCATTTTGTGCCAGGGCTGAAAAGTAAACTGCTTTTTCGTTTTAAAGCCCGACCCCCGCAAAAAGTGTTTCAAAATTCAATTTGGATTCGCAATCCCAAGCGGCGCAGGAGAGTGACGTCAGAGGCCGCTCTTCTTCTTCAGCCCAGTCTGACCGACCGTGCTTCACATCTAACACGTTAGGGGGCGGCAGTGTGCATGTTCGACGCTGGAGCAAGAAGAGAGACAAGGGGACAGTGTGAAGGCTGTGTTGTTGTTAGCATAGACTGTGGTACATGTTGTCAGAAACAGCGGGGAAATCACCACCATGTCCAGTTCTGTACTGCGGTCAGGACAGCCATGGTTCGCGTTTGTTTGGTCAAATCAGCCGCACATTTTTTTCCAGTGCGCAAATGCTCTTACATTTACGGTGATCGTAACGAAGCTGCTCTGAAGAGCTTCTGGTAGTGAGTGATGGGTCCGCTGCAGTCTCTCAGTCAGACCCGTGAAACACACACGGTACTGTACAGTCAGTACTCCCGATAATAAATTGAAGGTATCAGCTGGACTGTACGTCGACATCGCCCCCATATTGGATGTGGCAGCTCAGCCCCGTGAACTGATACAAGCCAATGGAGTGAAGCTAACAAAGTGCTATATGTCTGTCATTTACACATTCACACGTACGGATACATTCAGGAAACAGAGAGGAACCAAAAACAACGTGTGCAACGTTCTCTGATTATTATAAACGTTAACTTCTCATATGTTCAGTATATAGGTCGGCACAAAACCATTTGTTTTTGAGTGTTTACAGTATGTAGCGTTGTTACTGTGATGATACATGACAGTTCTGTGTCTATAACCTCCTGACATGTAAACGTGACGTCTGTGGAAGAACGTCGTTTTTATAAATACAGTGATTTTTGATAATCTTACTAATAATAACATCATGGAGACTCAAACTCTGCATGTTTCTTTTCCTTTAGCAGTGAAGATATGTACTCCATGACAGAACATTATAACAAATGATAATGTATATAATAACATGTAATGGTTAAAACAAAAACAGGTCAAGAGTAAAGTTGAAGTAGGCTACTATTATAAATATGCACCATATATAGTTACTACTATTATCAATAAAATATTTCTGATTTCTTATCATCCTATATCTTGAAGTCAGTTGTTCATATTTAAAGTTGAATTAAATGGTTGACAGTATGGTGGACAGACGTCACATTTACATGTCAGGATCCGGTTATTATAGCCACAAATTAAATATTTAACTGTCATGTATCATCACAGTTACGTTAATACATTAGCAGCTGTAAACACTCATAAAAACATTATAAAACACATCCTGTAGTTTTGTGCCGACCTGTATACTGAACATATGAGGAGTAGTTAACATTTATAATAATCAGAGAACGTTGCACACGTTGTTTTTGGTTCCTCTCTGTTTCCTGAATGTATCCGTACGTGTGTGAATGTGTAAATGACAGACATTATAGCACTTTGTTAGCTTCACTCCATTGGCTTGTATCAGTTCACGGGGCTGAGCTGCCACATCCAATATGGGGGCGACGTCGACGTACAGTCCAGCTGATACCTTCAGTTTATTACCGGGAGTACTGACTGTACAGTACCGTGTGTGTTTCACGGTTCTGACTGTAAGACTGCAGCGGACCCATCACTCACTACCAGAAGCTCTTCAGAGCGGCTTCGTTACGATCACCGTAAATGTTAGAGCATTTGCGCACTGGAAAAAATGTGCGGCTGATTTGACCAAGCAAACGCGAACCATGGCTGTCCTGACCGCAGTACAGAACTGGACATGGTGGTGATTTCCCCGCTGTTTCTGACAACATGTTCCACAGTCTATGCTAACAACAACACAGCCTTCACACTGTCCCCTTGTCTCTCTTCTTGCTCCAGCGTCGAACATGCACACTGCCGCCCCCTAACGTGTTAGATGTGAAGCACGGTCGGTCAGACTGGGCAGAAGAAGAAGAGAGGCCTCTGACGTCACTCTCCTGCGCCGCTTGGGATTGCGAATCCAAATTGAATTTTGAAACACTTTTTGCGGGGGGCGGGCTTTAAAACGAAAAAGCCGTTTACTTTTCAGCCCTGGCACAAAATGAGCAGTCTTGAAGAGGAAAATGAAAATGCAATCTGGATGATTTATTACTCATTTTATTTATGAGTCACATAATGCACAATGACCTTAAAATGAAAAAGCATTTCTGCTAATGCATTTTAATTTTCAAATTTGACATTTCAAATTGAATTTTGGCAACTTTTTGCTGGGGCATATTTTGAAAATTAAATCTTAAATGTAATTTTCTTTATCATTTTAATTTAGTTACAAAGTGAGCAGTCTTGAAGAAGAAAATGAAAATGCAATTTAGATAATTTATTACTCATTTTATTTTTGAGTCACATAATGCAGCTATATTCTGAAAATGGAAAAGCATTTCTGTTAATGCATTTTAATTTGAATTATGGAACAGATTCGCTTCCATAGTACTCGTCCAAGTATACTTAAAATACCAAAAGTAAAAGTACTTATTGTGCAGAATGGCCTATTCAGAATAATGTTTATATAATTAATCTAATAATTATTGTTGCTGTTTAATTAAAACATCTCCTAATGGCTGGCTGTGAAACTTAAGATATCAAATACATTTAGTGGAAAAGAAGTATAAAGTCACAAAAAATGGAAATACTTGAGTACAAGTACCCCCAAAACTGTACAGTGCTTCAGTAAATGTACTTTCTTTCCACCATTGATCGTGCAACATCCATGTTAAGGGATCAAAAATGTAACGCGTGTCTTGAGACTCTAGTTTAACGAGGTATGTTAACAGTTTGAGAGATGTACTGTAGTTATAATCTAACCTCATGTAATCCTGCACGCTTAAATCCAGCACTTGGCACTGTGCGATCTACCAGTGGCGTCATCTAGTGGATGTAATGCAACTTAATTGTTTTTTCAGCAGAACTTAAGCCTCAATGAACTGTGTGGGCTGGACAACCTTGACAATGTTTCTTGGGATCAGTATTGAAAAAAACAAACCAACATTCACTCCATGTTTTTACAACAACACGATGATCTGGATGATTTTCAGTATGTAGTGTACACGTTATTAGAGGCAACCCAAAGTTTCTATCTAGCTCATCTGTTATTACTATTAAAGCAGCAGTAGGCGATTTTAATTCATTATACATTTGGTTAAAATCAAACAAACACAAATTATGATGAATATTTTAAAAGGCATGCTTCCTTCATGTATTTAGAATTAAGTCAGGTCTGACCAAACAGTCGGCTAGTCACCCTGCATCCAACCAGCCAATCACAAGTATTTGCAAACGGAACGTTCATTGTGTCTACAGCCAATCGCAGAGGCGGAGGGATTTGCATTGAAATGCTCATGTTGCCATGGTGGTGTATTTGAATACGAACCCCAAACGGATTAAAAGACGTTCTCACAATCATATCTCAAATTAAACACAGCAACTACAGTTTTTCTACAAATAATGTAAAGACCTTCATGAACAATTAACTATCCCGTAGTTGTGTTTGTTGCTCATGCTGTCCTTCTTTTTGGTTTTATGCTTTTAAAAAACTACAAAATAAAATCAGTAGTCAAATCTCAGTCTTAAAGTGAAACTCGCGCCAAAATGCAACATAGGCTTTTTTTGTGAATGTATATGAGTCAAACCTTCGTGTAATAAAAGCATTATTACATAGACAGAGGCACTTTTAAGATTTACCGTATTTTCGTTTTTGTGCCAAACTCATTTTCAATGGGCGTGCTACGGGCAAATCTACGACAGCATCAAAATTGCTTTTTTAAAACACTAAGAAGGCTCGACACAACATGAAACTTTGCTTGTAGTATCACCAGGGTCTCTACACATGAACACGAGCATCGAGAACATTGTTTGTGTACACAGAGTTTACTAAAAAGAACGTTTTTGAACAACTCAAGTTAGCACATGCTTGTTCTGCTAGCTGCCACCTCCATTTTATGTCGCATTTGGGAATCGACATTTTTCGTCTGCCATGACGGCAGCTAGCTGAACAAGCTACTGCTAACGTGACTCATATACATTCACAAAAAAAATCCTCGGTTGCATTTTGGCGATCAGACTTAATTACAGGTTTCAGGTTGTGGCAGTTTTTGTTTGTGTTCACAGGACTTCATCTTCTCTAGTGTGTGTTTTCGAGATGACTCACAGGCAATATCGTGCATGTAATGCAGGGAAAAAAAAAAATCATGCTCCAATGGAGTCGTTGAAGGCCCAGATACAGATGATGGTCATGAAGCTGGCACTGATGAAGACAATGTACAAGCAGAACAGCAGACGGTCGATGACAACCCCGACCATCAGCCAGTCCTTGGAGGAACTGTTCCCCTGGGAGTGTTGGTCCACTTGGCGGCGGATGGCCGAGAGGTCTCTGCTCAGCTTCCTCAGTTCAGCCAGACCCGGGTCTGGAGGGGCCGCGGGGGGTTTCTCTGAGGTGGCGCTATTAGAGATGTTTTGAACTGAGATGGCGGCGATGCTGGAATTCATGGCTGGCTCTGTTAAAACAAAGAAAAAGCATGTGTTTGATTTATAAAAACATTTTGATTGAGTAATATTTCAGTAAAGGTAACTGTGCTTATACTTGAGCACAGATTGTCTGAGCACTGTCCACCACTTTTGTACTGCTTCTCACCAACCTGCGCCATCTTAACACCAGGAGTTGTGATTGCGAGAACTTTAAGGCAAGTTGGTGTTGCTTACTGGAGTTGCTGCACTTTAAAAAGGGGTGAAAGCGATGAACAGGCCTGATATTTTATATATTGCAGCAAAAACTTCATGTGGAGATTTGTTCTTACAAAATGTCATCATTCCTAGAAGTTGTTTGACAAGAGTGGGGTGACGAAAACAAAGCGGTATTATTTTCCCTGGAGCCCAACATGTTGTCCTTTCAGTTACTGAGTCAGCTAACCGGTTAAGGTCTCATGTGATTTATAGTGAAAATCAACCGTTAGAATCATATATCTACCTGCGGGAGATGAGTTGAGGTTGACTGTGACTCTGTTGCTCGATTTCTTCGGAGTGAGACAAACCAAAAAAGCCATATACCGCAGCACGAGGACCCTGAGCCAGTGAGGCACGTCACCGTACTGGCTGGAGCTGAACTGGATGTTAGTGATGAACACCGTCTCCAACAGGCTGGTCACCATCAGCGCCAGGGTGAGGGAGAAGAAGACATCTGCGGGAAACAGCGACAGCAAAAAAAAATATCAAAAAACGAGGAGGACGTTTCAGTAAATATTGTATACCGTTTTCAGCCATGCGTTTTTTTTTTTTGTGATCCTGTTTTTAGGAAATGATGTTTATGTTAGAAACATGAGAAACCTGCTCATTCATCTGCGGGACATCTGCGGGAAACAGCGACAGCAAAAAAAAATATTAAAAAACGAGGAGGACGTTTCAGTAAATATTGTATGTACCGTTTTCAGCCATGCGTTTTTTTTTTTTGTGATCCTGTTTTTAGGAAATGATGTTTACGTTAGAAACATGAGAAACCTGCTCATTCATCTGCTTGTATACACAGTTATCACAGCTGCCAAGATTCTGACCATCTGCCCGGAGGCAGGTCTTATGACGAGACCTGGAGCAGAACCAGAGCTCCTAATGTTCAAGCAAACACACTCGGTGAAGCGTGGAGCTCAGTGGCACGCGAGCATTTAGGGTTGTACCACGGCTGGTGAAGATCCAGGTGAATATGTTTACTCTCTTGCCTCGCGTGCAGAGGTTTTTTTCAGTTTGACATAGTGTACACACTACCAGGGGCGCCGCTGGCCAACAGGCAACGCAGGCAATTGCTTGGGGCCCTGAGGGGGCCCCGCCTGACTCCACCTACTCCGTCTTCGAGTGGCGTGTGCTTGATCACATTATCAACAAACCTAATGACAACACAGTGGAAAGAAAGCCACAAACAAACAAAAACTGGAGGTAATATTGCTGCCACTCATCTGCTAATATCAGATGACCTCGCGCAACGGTCGGATGTGTTGGAGCCATCAGGAAAAGTGCACATAGTGATACAACTTCACGTAGATTCACAAAAGTGGCACAGTTTGAAATAAAAACAATGTCGTTGTTGTCACATCATTTATGGCATAATGGTTATGAACGGCTGTTCGATGAGCCCCCTGTTAAGTTTTGGACCCCATCAGACTCTAGAATCGCTGCCGCACACTCCGGAATAACAGTAACGCATAAAAGGGAAATGTAATGTCGCAGTAAGGCGAATATTGCTAGTGCACTATTTTTGTTCAAATATATTTCTTTACATTTTGTTAAGTTGGCACCACTAAATGTCTGCTAATGACCCATTAGCAGTTAATTTTTGCAGTGTATCCATAGATGCACTCACAGCACTGTGAATGGAAATTCTCTGAAAACTGTATCCTTGGTGAGTGGACCAAATCAGCAATCAAACCACCTAACTTTCTGTTTGTTTTGTTTTTAACGGCAGCATATATTTTTCAGAAACTGCCACTGTACGCTTTAATTGGAACTACCTTCAAATGAAGAAATAGTCCCATATCCAGAAATCTTTTCCTCCCTCACTCTCAGAATTTGATCACATATTCCTTCACCCCTCCCTGATTTAGAGGAAGTAACACTGTCACATGTGTCGCTCACTCATGAGAGGCGTTTGCTCCCCGGTGACGGGCAGCAGGTCGTTCATGATGAGCAGGAAGACCGTGTAGCCCAGGATGAGGGTCATCTTGAAGGAGGACCGGTCCACACTGTGGGGAGGCAGCATGAAGCTGAAGAGGTCCAGCGTGACGAGGAAGCAGCTGGGGATCAGCAGGTTCACCACGTAGAGGGTCGGCCTCCGCCTCAGAATGATCTTAGGGAGGCACAGAAGAACAACGCCTCGAGATTTAAATTCTCTCTGATGTTGGAGGGAGGTTACCATGCAACCCCTGACATTTATTGTGTGGATTTTAACTTTTTTGCTTTAATAAATCACCAATGAATACATGTAAAAAACAACTACTATGAAAGGCAAACATGCGCTACAACCATCTAACTGCTAAGGTTTGGCTCAGGCAGCCTCTTTTTGTGTTGCGACTTCCAACATCGCGAACGTGTTTGTGTGAAGCCAGCGCTAGAAACGACGCTTAAGTTGTGTATTCACGTCAGTCATGAAGTTTGAACAGAATAATCACAAAAGATTTGGATTGTACGGTGGCCCTGAGGGTCAAAAACCACAACCACATTTCAGAAAACACAACCTCTTGGACCTCAAGGCCACTGTATATTCATTTAGATATTTCATTTAGTATTAAAGTTATATTTTTTTCCCAATGTGAATTCTATACAGTATGTGTGTCATATAACATAAAAAAATATATCATAAAAATGATGATAATGATCTTGATTGTAGCTCCTGAAAACAGCTAAACATAGAGTTAAGTCTATTGATTTGCATGTAGGTGATTCTTTTAAATCAAATGGAGATTTGCTTTGGGGTCATGAAAGATGATTAAAAGTACTCACATGGTATTTGATCTCAGAGTAACTTCCCACATCTATCGTCAGGGTGGTTTGACCCGCAGTGATGTCTGCCAGCTCCCACTCCCCGTTGGTCTGCAGCACTGCTTTGGACTCCGCCAGCATCATTGCAGCTGTGTAGCCCTGAATCATCCTGATGTCCGAAGCTTGAAGAACAGATATAGTTTTGAGTTACTCAAAGCCCAAAGTGAAGTTTTGTGTTCACAACCATCGACATCCAGAGCACGTTCCTTATTGCAAATCATGTAAACACACCGCATTCTGAAAAGTGATCATTTCAACACTTCCTGACTGATCATACGCTGAAAAGATTAAACAGGTAAAACGACCAAACAAATTAGATAGCCCATTAGCTAACGTTAGCATTCAACCAACATTACCGTTTAATTACATCCAGTGCTTTTTATTTCCAGGTTTAAATAAATGTGATGTGTGTTGTATATGTATGTTTTTATATTTTAAAATGAAAATCTTTAAAAGTATTTGCTTTTGTATCATGTAACATGTGTCAAATTTGCTGCTCTTGGCCTCTGAGGAAGGTAAGCTAACTGTGTCTCTCCCTACTGCTAAGCTAACTGTCTCTCCCTACTCCTAAGCTGACTGTGTCTCTCCCTACTGCTAAGCTAACTGTGTCTCTCCCTACTGCTAAGCTAACTGTGTCTCTCCCTACTGCTAAGCTAACTGTCTCTCTCTACTGCTATGCTAACTGTCTCTCCCTACTGCTAAGCTAACTGTATCTTTTGCTACTGCTAAGCTAACTGTCTCTCCCTACTGCTAAGCTAACTGTGTCTCACTACTGCTGAGCTAGCTGTTTCTTTTCCTACTGCTGACTAGTTAACTCTTTAACAGTAAAATTGTAAACTGACATTAAATTGGTGTGAGAACTGATGAGTTTATGCACTTGAGTGTTAAATGTGTTGCTTTGCTATTTTTGTAGTGTTAGTGTTTAGTAGCTAACCTTAGCTATCAAAAAGTGGAGTTAAACACCCTTTCTGCCAGGGGAACGATGATGTCGGGGCCTACAGAAATACATCATCCCTGCAGCGCTCTATGATATACTGAGTGAGCAGTGTTTGTAGCCAACAAGTTTCTTTGCCAGCACTTACAGTACGCCTCAAGTTAGGGATTAAGAATTGCGTTAATCCCAAGTCAACATTTGCCAATTCCAATCACTGTTTGCATTAGACTTTTTTCTAGCATACACAACTACATTTATCCTGTGGTGATTTTTTGGTGTGTTTGTATTCCATCAGCCATACCAAAGTGTAGATACGCCCCAAAGGTCAGCGAGCAGTTCTGGACATCAAAGGGGAAAGTGTAGATCACTAACTGGCAGGAGCTGACCACTCGCATTGGCTTGTCATCAAATACATGACCTGTGTTGTGTAAGTAGACGTAGGGAGTTCCGGGAGATTTGTCCTCTTCCATGCTGCAAAAGAAGAATATAAACAAACATTAACTATATGTACACGTGTGAATAATTATTTTAATTTCTAATAGGAGAGGGGAAAGCAAAGGCAAGAATCCCTCTCAAACTGTTCGCTCGTTTTTGTCGTTTTCAAAGAAGTCCAACTGATTTATTTTTTTTGCATTAAATTTAATTAAAAAGTGCATTAAAAAAGCAAAAAATGCATGTAGATATACTTTTTTCCCCCCTCAAGCTAAGATTGCTTTCCAAATGCCGACAACATTTCAGGTTTTCACTTTACTCGTTTCTCCAGTTCGGATGATAATTTGGGGAACTGCTCAAGTCCCTTTTAACATACAATTCGGAGATAATGACGTCGGGGGTCCAAAGCATCTCCCGGGGGACGGACACCCTCGTGGTTCCACATTCCTTCTCGTCCCAGCTCAGTCCCTCTATCTTCCACTCCTACGTTCAACAGAACAATAACGTAACGTACAGCTCAGAAAATGCTATCCGTGTCAGCTCCATGACCTCACAAAGACAAAAATAACGTTTCATTCAGAAACATAATATATATTCACTTTGTTAGAAAAAAGTTACCTGATGATGGTAAGAAGAAAAAAATCAATATTACTCACATAAAAAGTACAAAGACTTTGAATTGCTCTTTTTCGTCAGTGCACTGACAACTTACCAGAACTTGCCACAAGACCGTTGCGAGGGTTTGGGCTTTTTCATCCTGTCAGTGAGACAGAGCCAGTAATGAACATTGAGTCTGGATTTTAATCGATGTCTTTGTAAAAGCTTGAATGAAAAGGTTTTGCGTGAACTCACCACCCCTAAAAGCCCCACCACAGTGATGCTGATGGTTACGTTCAATGGCTCTGAAAAGCTTTTCACAGGACGCACCAGTTTTTCAGGTAACAAGCGTCTCTCAAGTGCTTGCAACAGGGCTTTAGGGGTCGGGCTGGTGCAGTTCAATGCAGTACCAAAACCTGAGTTCACAAGAGGAAAAGTAGAAAACAAGATTTATGAGGTTGCTCATGTACATAGAAGTAGCATTGCAGGTCTTGATTTGTCTGCTGTGCACATTAGGTCACCAAATATGGCTGTTGGTACGACAATAATATGGCCTCACAATAACTCGCCAGCTCATCAGCTCCTCGTATGATGAGATGATTAGCGCATGCAACAGAGATAATGAGGTAAAAATGAAATGACCGCAACTGTAGTTTAGTCACTATACTGCCTCTTTCCTCATCTGTAAACTGAAATTCCTTTAGAGTCACACACAGAAGCGGTTTAATTAAAGCTCAAGGCTTTCTCAGTTGTTAATCTCCACAACCTGGCAACCAAATGTGTTCTTATTAATGGCCTGTTTCTGTGCATTTCTCTGTCCCTCATTTCCTGCCAGTAATAAAAGCATATTGTTAAATGTCCCCCAAAACAAAATACGTATATGAGTATATATAATAATGAATAATTAAAAAAGGCATTAGTTACAACGTATTTACTGTTTAAAAAGGCCACCTTATTAGATAAGATAGGTGGTACTGCTTCTTAAATCAGACAGCTATATGATAGATACCAGCCTTTGCTAGTCTTTTAATAAACAAAATAAACGACATGCATTTTCATATTTCTCTTTGAAAAATAAAAGTGAGAAATAATTCATGAATACATGAAAACTGTGTTTCTTAATGTGCCATGTAGCTGTTATACAACTAATCTAGGCAAATGTGTATTATCTAATTTAAGGAGATTTTAATAAAACATTATCATTATTTCCGTATTTTGAACATTTCCCACCGTGGAGGCGCGGCAGTAACTGACCTGCCAACAGGTCAGTCGTCTTTGCGGATTTTGTGGAAAGTCAAAACATCTTACCGTGAAGCAGCATGAAACAGATGAAGATGAGCTCAGTGGGCTTTACCTCGCCCATTTTGAGTGCAAGTTAAGCCTTTATCTTGAAAAGTACAAAACAAAAGTAGTCCTCAGTTATCTCCATCAGACTGAGACGTTTTGACAGAGAAACATGACTTTACCGATAAACAGGTGAGGTGTGAAACCACCTCCAGAGGACAATATTGACTGTAGAATTTATCAACCGGTAGCGTGACCTAGGGCATTTGTTTGCAAATTACCATCATCTGATGATGTGATGTGTGCTTACAGCGTGCTTGAATTGTACAACAGGTTTTTCAGTCATCTTCTGCCAAAGCAAACAACAGTTTGCATATGGCTTGTAGCTGTCAGTCTGTAGAGGACTGTAGGTATTGAGTAGGTAGCTTTGCCTCAATCAAGTTATTCAATAGATTTAAGATCCTTATATTTGCTAAGCACTTACACAGTACAACTGAGGCTGATGGGAATGCCATATGTTGATTTAGTTATAAACA
Source organism: Diplodus puntazzo (assembly GCA_963678695.2). NCBI lineage: Eukaryota > Metazoa > Chordata > Actinopteri > Spariformes > Sparidae > Diplodus > Diplodus puntazzo. The sequence continues at coordinate 18,551,160 of OZ023163.1, forward strand.
AAAGTACTGTCAATCAGGGCTGCTGACAGTCTCACGCCCAGGACAGGATGAGGCGTCTGGACTGGCGTCTCTTGCCACGAAAGGGGCGAATACAACATTTAGATAGGGTTAGCAATTGTAATTAGCAATAACAATGTAATGTTAGCCAGCTAGCTAGATAGTTATGTGCGAGGACCATAATACTTTGACAACAGTCTGAAGTGTGCCCTAACACTTCACCTGGCCCTCTCTCCCAGCAAGAATCAGTCAGAGATGTGTCCTTACATAAGAAAACGGAGTTTGTGACGTATGAGAAATAAAATAAGAATTACGTCCACCAACTCACGTGCTGTCAGGACATCAGGGTGTTTAATAACCATAAGTAACAGAAGCAATACAGATTAATTTGAAGACAGAATGCCACATGTCAATATTATGACACATAAGTTTATTTAGAATTTTTTGTGTTCATTAATTAACATAAAACATTTCAGGTTCACATCCCGCCAACCACAAAATTATCTCCATTTCAAAATAAAACAATTCTGGAGTCAGGAGCGATTGATTTGGACTCAGCTCAAATGACCTTTAATCAAGTCAGGTAAAGCAATAGGAATGAGACGGAAATTTATTCTAAGTATCTCTCTGTTTGTAATCAGACAGGAAAAGAGGTCTAACAGGCAAAGTAGGTTATATAACCACACATTAGAACTAAATTACTGTTTTGCATTAATAAAAGGGGTCCAAGAATCGAACCCTGTGGGACTCTCATCAGACTTATGATGACTAATAGCAACAACATAAATCAGAACTAAATAATTTTCTCTCCTTTGTTTATGAGTTGAATAATTTAGATCAGATTTAGAAAATGGATCTTGCCCCTCTGGGCTTCCGTACCCAGCTTGGTACTGTACGATAATAACAATTACAAGCACCTCTAGAGTTTGAGCATTGAGACCATTGAAAGTGAACATTGGTGCCAATTATTTTTCTGTGGTGGCAGGCTTTCTGTGGACTTGTTACGCTGTTTGACATGGAGAGAAAGAAGAAAGTAAGAGGAAGAAGCTAAATGATATCATTGACAGAAGAGATCTGGAGCTTAGAATGCAGGGGGGTTAATTGACTTATCAATGGAAGCAGACAACACAAGGGAATAGTTAACGTTCTGTGTTGATGATGATGATGATGATGATAATTATAATAAAGTTAAAATCTTCCAACCTCCAGGACAACAAACCACCAAACAAACTTTAAAAAAATACAGAAACAACGATTAATAAATTAGGACTTTATTTTGCCCACTGGTTTTCCAACTGGCTTTTTAAAAAATGTTATTCAGACATCTTATGATTTGCCTGCAAATTGAATCCAAACCGTGTCCACTTAGGTCTGGCTGATCCAGATGCACCACATGGAGATGATGACCAGGGCGTAACAGGAGATGAGGAGCAGATAAATGCGGAAGAGCAGGTAGTCAAGGACATATCCCACGTGGCACCACTGTTCCTGCAGCTCGCTTTCCTTCTGCATCGAGGTGAGGTGGGCTCGGAGGTCACCCAGATACTGGCAGATCTGTTGCAGTTCGGGCATAGCAACCGTGCCTGGTAGGAGAATAGCGAGATGAGGGATCACAGTTTACACGCAGTGACCGCCAGCTGCAACCTTTAGAACCAACTGACAAAGGTTATATTAGGGATCTGTTGTGGGATCTGTACATGTTTGATTACCTCCGTTGCTGGCTGGGATCTGAGCAGGTGCCTGGCTGGCCGGCGGGATGATCCACGGCCCAGAACCTACATTCGAGCTATCAGCTTTATTTGTTCGTGCTACAGACGGGGCCTGGATGTCCTCCGGCCACCGATAGCAGATGAGGTTGGCGATGTGTTTGAGGACAACCACCCTCACCCAGTTTGGAACCTCTTGATATTTCATCGAGTTGTGATGGAGGACGTTGGTGATGATGACTGTCTCCAGTAGACTGATGACCATGAGGGCCAGACACACTGAGAAATAGATACCTATGTTGAGGGATAAATCGAGAGATTAAAAGGATCAACTTGATGTTAATACCAGAAGACGGCCAAAATAAATCTACGGGGAGTTTGCAGAGTTGGATGCGATTTATTTTGAGTTTTCACATCTGTGGCCTGACCTATGATGGGCGTGCCGTTTGCTGTGCTGGGCAGCAGGTCGTTCATTATGAGCAGGAAGACGGTGTAGCCCAGGATGAGGGTCATCTTGAAGGAGGCGCGGTCGACGCTGTGGGGGGGTAGGTAGAAAGACAGGATGTCGATGAGCATGAGGAAGGAGCTCGGGATCAGCAGGTTGACCACGTAGAGCACTGGTCGCCGCCTTATGACCACCTAGTGGACAAGAATCAGTGTGAAGAGACTCACCACCTTCACTGTGGACAACTTTTAGGTCAAAAATAAAAAATGATGGTAGGTTACTTTTTACAACTGACAGATTTTTAAGTTACAACCTAACTTTACTATCTCAGGAGGGAAAAAGGGATATTCTTGAGAATAAATCTGTATTTATAAGTTCTTAATTTTGTGTTAACTGGCTTATGTTTGCCAGCTTATTGCCAGTGTGTTGAGGTATATAATAATTTTTTTTAGGATCTAATTCTCTGTACGTTCATCAGTATGAATGATTGTCACATTGTTTTGGCTCCATCATTTGATGCAATGGTGCAAAATATAGGTTATAGCTGCTTTTTAAATAATAAATTGACATTTTAAGAAATACACCCATCGCTTTGATTGATATCATTATGATGTCTGTACGTTATGCACTTTAGCTTCGGTACAGATTAAACAAACATGGTATGACATGTTAATTGTGAGCCTTTGCTGCGCGGAATAGGAAGACATTTTTTTTTTTTATTTGTGCCTGTTATATCTGCAGACGTAACAGTAGTAAACACAGTGGTTTTCCTCACCCAGAAGGTGATGATATCCCACTCGTCGATCCCAAACTGGAGGATGGAGGTATCCCCCAGTATGTCCACAAGCTCCCACTCTCCACTGGCCTCCAGGTAACGCTTTGAGTTTTCAGACATTTCCTTAAATGTCAGTGCTGGACTGACCCTCACATCCCTTACTGTGGAGAGAAAACACAATGAGAGAGAGTGAGAAACAAAGAAACAACGAGTACAATCTAACCTTTAATAAATAAGTTAGCTAAAGGTAATAACTAATTTATACTTTTATATTTTTCCTTTTGCATTGATTTATATTTCTGGCGAAAGATCAAAAACGTGCAACAGGCTGCAGTTTACTTTTCCACCCACTATTTAACCAGCTTTAAATTCTATTTGTCCAAGTGAAGCTAATGACTGGATGAGTTTATCATTGGGTGATGCCTTTTCTTACTGGTGTGCATGTAGGAGCCAAACGTAAAGGTGCAATTCTGCACATCGAAGGGAAAACTGAAGATCTTTAGGTTGCAGGCCGAGACGAGCCGCAGCATCCTGTCCCAGCGGATGTGACCTGTGTGGTTCACATAGACGTAAGGGCACGCTTGGGAAACATCGTCATCGACACTGGGAGCGTTGGAAGTGGAAAGATGAGGATTGCATAAATAAAAACACAGGGAAAGAGAAAACACTTTGAGACACTGTCACAGTTTTTCTGCATTAGTCTGCATAAGTTAATGAACTTGTGTGACAATAAAACCGTGACACTGAAGCTTAAACTTGATGTGAGAGGGTGGTAAGTGCACCCATCTGTCTCAGAGCTCTAACTACTCTGTAATGAACCATTTAGTTGTGCATACTAGAACCCCTGGGGACTTATTACAGCTGGAGAACTTACAACTCATACACGATGATGTCTGGAGACCAGAGATTCTTCACAGGGAGAGAAATCCTGGTGACGCCATCACACTCATCAGGATCCCAGATCAGGAACTCATGGTGCCAGTACTGCAGTGAAACAAATGAGGAACAATGCACTCCTCAACTTTGATAATGAAATGGAAAAAGGTCTGCTTACTAATTTTATAATCTCTGTATCTGATCCTGCTGTGGTTACAGGCAAATGATGAATTTGCATCAGACTGCATCATATCTATTGACAGGGTGTTATGTCTTCTCATGCTACTTACCAGTCGAAGCCACAGGAAAGTAGTGAGGATCTGGGTTTTCTCATTCTGAAATACATTAAACAACAGGCAAACCTCATGTGAAGCTGATCGACACCTCTTGCTACATCAAACGTCTGCTGACATGACGTTTTGACACTGAACTTCTTTAATGTGGATTTAGAAAACGTTCCGCTCACCACTCCCAGGACGGCATACAGGGTGAAGGAGATGTTCGCTATGGTGGGATTGCTGAGGTTCTCTGCTGGTCTGAAGGGCTGTAGGTCAAACACAGCCTGCATGGACTCGTAGGTTGGACCGCTGTGGCCTTCTTTACAGGTCAGTCTACTATAGCAGAGAGACACTGACAGGAGAAAGATTATAAAAACAACACTTGATAGTTGCTTTCATTACTTCTGGACTGCCCTTTTAAACTTTCCCATTTCAAATTTTGAGAAATACATGTTTTTTCTCTATATAAAGCAACAGTAAACTATATAGAACAAAACATTGTGCATTTACAGCAGTGGTGGTTCTCAAATGGTGCAGCGAGGCACGCTGGTCTGGTCTACTGTAAGGCAGGTCCAGGTCAAGTTGTTTAACTGCACTATGTAGTTGACTATTATTAAAATATACAGTTATACAGCAAGGAATGAACGAGTTTTTAATTTACTACTTTACTATATCCTTTCTTGTACACATTCACTCCCTAATACAAAGGCAAATTCTACACCCTTAAAAAAATACTTTATAAAACCTCCACGGCACCAAGAATATATGTATGTATGAATATATATATATATATATATATATATGTATATATATATATATATATATACAATGTGTTATAGAGGCTATTTTGCATGGATACGAATACAGATGTGCCCTGAGATTTTGACCTGCACGTTTGAAAACCATTGATTTACAGGTTTGATTGAAAAAGGTTCAAATGCAACAAAGCGATGGTACCATATCTGTTAGCTCCAAAGCTACAAAAGAGAATGTTATTGCAGACTTTAACTGAGATGGACAATCTATAAATGTTCAGTTTTTTTCATTACATTTTCAGTAGCAGAGATAAAAATGCTTCAGCCAAAAAATAAACTGCACAATAAGTCCAAACAATAAAGGAGTGAATAAAAGGGATGATTACCTGACAATAAGAGTAAACCTGAGAGGATGCTGACTCTCTGCTGAGACGAACTCATGCTGGATGTTTCTTGAAGGACCGACTATTCTCTACCACCGCCGATCAAATCATGTGTAACGCAAAAGCAGAGATAGCTCCTACCAGCAGAGGAAAGACACACACTTGTTTTTTGCCACTTAGCAGGACACTGAAACGACTAAACCTCAATTCTCTGGAGATTTGCACTTAACCAGTTCCACTACATGCCTAAATCCAACCCATAACACGATCATCACTAAACGCTAAAAAAGAAAATGAGTCTATAAAATGTGGTTAACTTGTAGACCCACATGATAAATGCGACCTCATAATGCGAAAGTATGTTTTGTCTCTACAACACGATAAACTACAAAAATATTTACACACAGTCACATGCAGATTGAATCTCTGCGAACGAAGACATAACAGGCTGTTCATCTAGTTGCCCCGTTAACCAGCAAAATTATGGTTATATTTTACTTTTTAAGTAAAACGCGAACCTCAAGTAAAAAAAGGAGCTTTTCAGCCCTTACACTGACAAGATGTTTCTATCCTTTTGAGGAGATTTTGTTCTCGTGAATAGAAATGCAAAACACAAAATTACAGTATCCACAGGTGGATCATAAACACACACACAGGACAACACAGAACTTGTTGTTCCACACCTCTAGTAACCACTCACCCATTTTATTTTTCAACACCTCCGCCCGTGGGAGATACACATTTGTTCCATACTCCAGGGCTGTTTGCTGCTCTTGTTTTTTATTGTGTTGCTGATTTTAATACCTGTGACTCTGTGATCAACAGTCTGCATTAACTGTTTAATACATGCTGGTCAAAGGGTAGAGGCCGGAGTCTGGTTTACAAGTGGGGGTAAAAATAGAGCATGAGATCGACAGGTGGTGTAGCGTAGATGTTGTGCTGACTGTTGTCGTGAAGAGGGGGCTGTGCGTGAAGGTGAAGCTCTCATTTGACCAGTTTATCAGTCCCGAACACTTTTGCAGTGGGGCAGCCTACGTGTTTCACCACTGGAAGGTCGACCTAGAGGGCACGTCATCGCGTTCTCTCAGCCTGGTCTCAACAAATGGCGTGTTCACAACATGGCAATGTCTTAACTCATTCATCAGATTGCATTTTTTTCTTTTTTCGTTGCACAGTCCACACTACTTAGATTTACACACTCATTTTAACTCAAACCACGAATCTTTCCAAAACCTCATCAGGTAGTTTTGCTTCTTAAGGCAAACCGAACATCAACCGCTCCACCATAGTGAAGAAGGTCACCTGACTTCATCCTTTCTTGCTTCAAATGACTTGAGGAAAACTTGATGCATAGACATGGCTCGGAAAAAATGTGCTTAAAATTGACATTCTTTGTTAGTTTTCTCCATCAGAGGAGAACCTTGCACATTGAGCCGACGTCGAGGGAACTTCATCACGCTTTTAATCTAACATAGGAGAATCCAAGAGGGCAGTGTTGTAGCATTTTTTGCAAACATAGGTGACTGCAGTTATTAATGAGGAGACTGTGGGGATATTTCCAACCATTTCTGGGATGACAAAAAACAGGTGTTTCTAGACCTCCTGACATCTCCTGTAGTATTTGTGGCGACACAAAAACCGCTTGGTTAGAGTTAAGAAAAGATCATGTTTGTCACAAATGTCGTTGGGAAATTGCTCTCCTTAAACATAACCTGTGGTATCAAGCTTACAAAGAGACAGAAGAATTTGTATGACACATGGACAACACAGTAGTGTTACTGTGCTCTATTCTTTCTGTATTTTTATTTCATTTCTCTTTTCGTCACAAACAATCATACACTGTACAATGTAGTGAAAGGTGTTCCCTGCATTTAACCCATCCCTGAGGAGAAGCAGTGTCGACTGTAAGTCTACATGCTTGTTGAAGCTTGCAAATATTTGCTGCTGAACTGGCTGAAAAATAGAGGAGTCAGCAGGAATTTCTCTCCGATATTGGTTTCAGATACTCACTGTAAACAAGATCATTTAAAATAAAATAACATTAAAATAGATTATAGCAGAGGTCTCACGTATTTCTGTCAAATATTTAGGTTAAGTAATGTGACAAAGCTTGTTAACAGATTATAATTGGTATTATTTCAGCCAGAAGATGATTATAGTAATGAAGCTGGCGGATATGAAGAGGATGTAGAGGAGGAACAGCAGGCGGTCTATGATTAGACCAACCTGGATCCACTCCTCTGCACTCTGGCTTCCACCCATGTGCCGCTGCACCTGAAGGTTGAGGGCCTCGAGGTCTCTACCCAGGCTCCTCAGCTCCTGCAGGGCCTTGTCCTCATCCAGTGGCCCCTTCTGCTCTGGAGCCTCACTGTTCTCTTCCACCAGAGAGGAGATGTTTATTTCTGTTGCGGAGGACATGAGATAGAAAGTGATGCCAGCTCTGACACCTGAGCAAAGATCTTCCAACGCACATGTCTGTACGAATAGTCTTGCTTGTGTTAAACCACATTTCAGGTCAGACATCCTACCTTGAGCAGCAGGATTTTGGATGACCGTGGCCTCCTGCTCTCCGGGCTTTGGAGGAAGCCAGACCAGGCGACCCAGGATGTGGAGAACAAACACTCGGACCCAGCGGGGGACCGGAGAGTAGTGAGCGGAGCCAAACAGCAGGTTGGTGATGAGGATGGTCTCCAGCAGACTGGCCACCATCAGAGCCAGGCACAGACACAGGAAGACATCTGGGACAATAATAAGACACGCTCTCTCGCGATCAGTGTTTACAAAGTTGCTTCACACACAAATACGAGTCAAACTAGCGAAAGATGTGTTTTCTCCTTCAGCTTATCGTCATGAAGTAAATGTTGATCGCATACTCGGAGGAAAACAGCAACAGCCTCAAAGTACTGTGTTAACTCGCACTGGTATCGTCAACTCACTCATGAGAGGTATTCTGTCACCAGTGACGGGCAGCAGGTCGTTCATGATAAGCAGGAAGACCGTGTAGCCCAGGATGAGGGTCATCTTGAAAAAGGAGCGGTCGCCGCTGCGGGGAGACAGCAGGAAGCTGAACAGGTCCACTGTGATGAGGAGGCAGCTGGGGATCAGCAGGTTCACCACGTAGAGCGTGGCCCGACGCTTCACCATGACCTGCAGCAGAGTCGACAGCAGCTGATAAACCTCACCTTTCATTTGGCGATGGCGATGTAAATCTACGGCCAGGTTACATTTCTTTCAAGTCGTTTGGAATCACCCTTCAGTGAGACGAGCTGCCGGAGATTCAACTGATGCCAAGGCTGAGGGAGCAGCATACTTAGATGCTCTTTTACCTTTAGGACTTGAGGAACAGTTAGTAGAAATAAATCCTGAGAGCGAAAGGCCCTTACCCCCTGGGCTTTTTTGAAAGATATGGTCTTGTTGGTAAAAAGGAAGCAGACCAAGAATATCATGGAAAATAAGAATATGCCAATGGTTGAGTCTATGACTAGACAAAGCAGACGATCTGTATGACATCAGCAATAATTGTAAGCAACTGAAATAGTTCATATTTTGCACGGTCATTGATTCATATTTTCATTGTTCTCTTCAACCTCACTCCTAAAATTCTTCATGTCCAAATTATTGAGTAGACAAATGCTAAACATAGACGAAACCCTTGTTTTTGGATCACTTTTCAAAAGACTGTATTAATCCTGTCCCTCTGCCTGCCATCTTTCCTGTTGTGTGTTGTGTTGTGTGGTTATAAGGTTACAGTCCAAATTATTTCCTTACAAAAAAGCGAACAAATTGGTAATCCTCTCCATCCGAGGCTGGGGTATGTAATGTCTCAGCTGTGAGTCCAACTAGGTACCACTCCCCCAGGGTCGCCATCTCTTTTTTAGATAATTGAAAGATTTCCTCTGCAGTTAACCTATGGCGAATCTCCATAGCAGACACTGAAAGGAAAATATAATATAATTAAAGCTCTGGTGAGGTTTAACCCTTTTAAATTACACAATTTACAAAATACCAATCTGCAACATTAAACTTCACAGAAGGTGTGTTAAAAAAGATGCAACAAACATCTCAGTCCGTTAATCTCAAGTATGGTTGAAGCGCAGTTAACGGATTCGGATCGGTTTCTACTTACTGCGAAGAAAGTAGGAGTTGAAGGTGAAGCTGCAGTTCTGGGTGTCGAATGGAAACGTGTAGATGTCGAGCCTGCAGGAGCTGACCACTCTGACGGGCTGTCTATCAAGCACGAAGCCATCGTGATACACATAAGTGTACGGGACAAATGGAGCTGAGTTCTGCTCCATACTGCAGGATGAGAAAAGACACAAAACCCAGTGAATGTGAGACATGAGACAGTGACGTGTATAAAGTGAACAAGCAGCTGAGCCTGCGCTGCTCTACAGAGAAGACAGTGCTTACAATTCATTGATGACCACATCTGGTACCCAGAGCAGTTTTCGTGGAATTGTAATCCATGTAGAACCGCACTGTTCTGGGTCCCATTTGACGAACTCGTTTCTCCATGTCTGCAAACAATGTGAAAATTTCATTTCATGATTATCCTGATTCCCGATATTATCCCAGTTGTCATCAAAATATTCCTAAAATGGCAAAAAAAAAAAACATACTGGGAACACTTAAACCTTACGTTTTGTACGGAAACAAATACTTTTTATTGTATCACAGATAGGACACATTTTATTGTGAAAAACCATCAAAGACTTTGATCTTGAATGTTGGTGAGCTACTCCACCTTTTCAAGTCAATTATCGGATGATGGTCAAGATTATCTCGAATGATGATATTCTGAAAATTTAAATTCACCGTTTTTTTTTAGTAGGATCAGTGATAAAACCTTTTATTGTTCCATCCCTACTACATACAGAGTTTTCAGGTAGTTAGGGTTGTCTGGTGGGTGTATTAGCTCTTTAGCTCAGATGGTCCCAGTCTGACAGAGATGAACTGCTGCCATGTTGTCTGTTACACCTTTTTTTGTTAGACTACATCAGGCAGTATCCGGTTTCCTTTCATACTCTATTGATTTACCGTGAAGACATGATCCAAAATCTAAATCTAAAAGACAACAGTGCAGTTGATTGTAAAGAAAGTACTCACTAAATCTTGCCAGATATACGTCGTCAGGATTTGGGCCTTTTCATCCTGGAAAAAGAACCAACATTTGGTTGTATGTATTGCTTCTTTACTGACATTTTCACCATTAAGAAACTACAAAAGATGAACTGCTCCTGCTGGGCGACATAATCGCAGTGAGTTTGTACGCAGACAGAATCTGTTAAAAGACATACAATGAACCGGTTACTTATGAGTCTGCTCTTTGAAGCAGTGTTGCCTAGCAGCGACTTTGTTTTAGGTTAATGTCGGGTCACTTACCACTCCCAAAATGCTGTACATGATGAAGTCGACGCTGACCAGGGTGGGGGTCGACGTGTTCATGACAGGTCGAATGGAGCTCAGGGTGAAGACCGGTTTCAGAGCTTCCAGCAAGGACGGCAGGTCAGGTTGAGAGCAGTTCAGCATTAAGGAGTTGCACGGAGCTATAGAGAGAAGAAGTAATGTGCCATCATAATTATAACAGTAGACTCACAGTGGCTGCATCAGCAGCAAGAATGTCACAAACCCCAAACTGTATAGTTACTTAAATAACCCCATCAAAGTACAGTATGCGTTCTTCTTGAAAGTAAGACGTTGCAATGTTTTTTCAGTTTTTCTTTTTTTCACTATCACTTATTGTTGGTGGAGATAAACTTTTTTTTTTTATCAAACCACTCAGAATGGCCCCAATTCTTTCTGTGTCAATCCTGTTTTTAACATGACATTATATAACAATACAATATAACAATATATATATATACATAATTTAACTAGTCGTAAATACACATGTATGTACACATCACTGTGTAGGCGTTGTACTCACCATGCACGAGGACAGAGATGAAGATGAACAGAAGCTTAGAGGGCTTGACTTTCAACGGGCGACACTAAAAAGCAGTGGCGGAAGAAGTATTCAGATCCTTCACTTGAGCAAATGTATCAGTACCACACTATGAAAATACTCCACTACAACCTCCTGCATGAACGCAGTATTACAAGGAAGTAAGAATGATCAGCAAAATTAATTTTGAGCACCAAAAGCAAAATTACTCAATCTGTAGAAAATTGGTCCCTGTGTTTTACTAATATATGTCTTGTTTTTGGATTAACGTTACTGCTGCATTCATGTGTTTGCTACATTGCGCCACTGTAGATGTTTAGTGTCAGTTATTACTACGATAGTACTGGTTACTATCTAGTATTGAGTAGTTCAATCTAAATCATTGCATCATATTTTGTAAGATCATCATATACGTATTTGTAGTCACCTAGGAAACCATGAGTTTCCTGGCTAGTCCAAGGTGGGTTGAGTTAATGCAGCTAAAGAAGGAAACGTAATCTTCCAGTTTAGTTAAATGTAATTAAAATAGAAGTATAAAGATTCATAAAATGGGAATACTCAAGAAGAATCCATGAACCTTGAATTTGTGATTACAGACATTTGTTAATGTACATACTTACATTTCATCACTGCTGAAATCATTAAAATCAGGATAAAGTGATCATTAGTTTGAATGGCGTGCTGGTGGTTAGACCTGAAAAATGTACAGACTTACTGCCCTTTAAGAGATGATATGTAATATATGTACATTCTCACATATGCAGCAGTACTTCCCAAGGCCTGGAAACACACTTTACTGTGTGAAATCGGTGAAGTTACCCTTTAAATGTGATCTAGCAGCTGAAGAAGTTCTAGGTTCAAAGATGTTTCCCCTCTGCTTACACCCTGATGAGTTCTGCACAATCAGACAGCTAAATGCAAGATATTTACTCCAAATCTAATCACATGGAGTGTTATTCTTCATTATGAAAACATGTTTTCTACATAAAATAAGCTTATGTTATTGCAAGAGGCCACATACCATATATTTGATCAAATTTGGGATACAAGTTATACTACATTGCCCAATGTATGGAGATTTCTGTTTTCAAGGCCACTTGCCTCCATTCAGGAAGTTGCATTCACTTGTATTTAAGCAAAGAGCCCTTTAAAAACCTCAGCCCCGCTAAAAACCTTGTGGTGATTTGGAAAGCTTACCAGAACCAGGACTTATCTCCCAATGTCAGTGTCTGATCTCAATAAATCTCTGCAGCCAGGGTATACAATGATTAGACTGGGTGCCAGTTTACAGTAAAGTGTGGCCTTTTCAGTGTACCAAATGATTATTTTTGTTGGTGTGTGACTCCACAAATGTTTGTTGTTGATCTTTAAAACTGGTCTTAAAGTCTAAAAAGATCTGATGACAGCTGCTTATTTATTACACATGGTTCAGTTGCTCTGATCCTGTTGCCTGTGGACCGGACGTAATTTTTATGTTTGAAATTAATACCAATCGAAAACTGAATGAATTTTTACAAGTGATTTTATTTTGTATACAACGGTTTTCTCCATTTTCTGACAGGCACAATATAACACAAAAGGCTTAAAACTACATCTTGTCAATGTAGAAGAGCTAATTTAATGTGCAATAGCAATAACATGAGATAATGATAATGATAATACAGTAACGTTAGAGTATGTATGAATGTCTTGGCTCCAAACAAAGAAATTGTCTAAACACACAGCAATATTCTCGCGGACTGATCAAACAACAAACATTTGAGTCACTAGCTACACAAATGGAGCTCTTCACAACATACAGTCTACTGACTGTATGAGTTGGACCAGATTATCATGATGGTAATGAAGCTGACTGAGATGAAGAGGATGTAGACGCAGAACAGCAGGCGGTCAATGATGAAACCCACCTGCGTCCACTCCTCAGAGCTCTTGCTGTCCCCCTGCTGCTGCTCCACCTGGAGGCGGATGGCCTGGAGGTCCCTGCCCAGGCTCCTCAGCTCTTGGACGGCCATGCTGTCCGCCGCTGGCCCCTTCTCCCCTGGAAGCCTGTCAGCAGCTTTTTGCTGTGCCACCACAGTGTTGAGTTTCATGTCCCGCTCTTGAGAAAAAAAATGTTTGACGTTTTTTCAAAATCAATTCAGAAACTACTGCCATTAACCAACTGATCAGCTCCTCTTAATCAGTCATTTATAATCTTACACTCCTAAATTTCCACTCACTCACCACAAAACTGTTTACCTGAACCCTTTGGTTCTTTAGTCTTCTGGGGCATGCAAACGAGAAGGGCAAGAATCTGCAGAAAAAACACTTGGACCCAGCGAGGGACGGGAGAGAAGTTAGCAGAGCCGCTCAACAGATTGGTGACGAGGATAGTCTCCAGCAGACTAGCCACCATCAGAGCCAGGCAGAGAGAGAAGAACACATCTGTCAAAGAGAAATAAAGGCAAAAAATAAAAAAGTTTGAACGGTCAGAAAGTGTTTTAGGTTTTACAGTGTAATCAACAGGTGGACAGCTGAAGACGCATATGTAGTCCAAACATAACTATGGACATGAAAATCATGACTGCTGCCAATTTTAACACATTTTACAAGCCTGAAATCTGACAATTTCCCAAATTTGCTGCAAAGCAAATCTGTAAACTGTAAACAAATTCCACATCTCGTGTGCAGGTTGAAACTGACTTATGAGAGGTATAGTGTTTCCAGTGATGGGCAGCAGGTCGTTCATGATGAGCAGGAAGACCGTGTAGCCCAGGATGAGGGTCATCTTGAAGGAGGACCGGTCCACAGCCTGAGGGGGCAGCAGGAAGCTGAAGAGGTCCACTGTGATGAGGAAGCAGCTGGGGAGCAGCAGGTTCACCACATACAGGGTGGCCCGGCGCCTCACTCTGATCTGTGAGGGGGAACAGTAAATGAACACTTTGTCAGGTAACTTCTCTGTGCACACCTGGTGTTGAAAGAGGGTGTAACTTTAGATCATCTGACATGACATGAACATACCGATCAGCATGCATCGTATATACTCATAACAGTTATATAATCACAAGCCGAATGATGATCAAACAAAACATCCAAATTTATTTTCAAGTTAGGACAAAATACTCCCACACGCTGTCCTCTTCACTTGCAATCAGGAAGAAACAACATGATTTAGGAAAAATAAATCAAAACAGAGGTAAATGTTTTTTGAAAAATGAACCCTTCACTCTCAAACCTGAGCCTGAAATGCAATTTACAGCTCATTAACCCCAATTTAAAGACGTTACAATCGAACCTACATTAAATACGAGCTCATCGATGTGTGGACCAGTGGAAGAACTTGTGGTGCTTTTGTGGGAGGTGATGTCCATGAGCTCCCACTCCCCCATGGTGGTGATCACCTGCTTGGAATACTTTGTGATGTTTTCTGCAGTCTTCCCCAGGAAAATTTTGATGTCCGTCGCTGGGGAGAGAAGAACAGAGCATTGTTATAAAGTTGAGAGCGATACAAGCGCAGATCCATGTTACATTGTGCATCAACAATCAAGGCCTTTAAAGACGTGGGATATTTGGTGAGTGGGTGCCTTACAATAGTGGAGGTAGGAGTTGAAAGTCAAAGTGCAGTTCTGTATGTCGAAGGGGAAGGTGTAGATGTCGAGGTTACAGGAGCTGACGACTCTGACCGGTTTAGCATCGTGTATCGCCCCATTGCTGTACAGGTACACATACGGGACTTCGGGGGCTGTGTTTTCATCCATGCTTCGGGACGGGGAGAAAGTAGAGGAGCCATGAGTGTCATGTCTTCAAAATGAGGGCATGGTGACTTAATTAATAAGTGATAAAGCCATCGTGAGTCCTTAAAGTATTTATTACCACTTAACTATGGTTTTTGCAGCTGATTGTCTTTGTATTGCTATTATAAGCCAAACATTCATACACATGTTCACGTAATTCTTAGAATCTATGTTTATTAGGTTATCATAAACACTTACACAGTCTTATTAATGTTAATAATCTTCTTATAAGGACTCATCACCTATCGAAGAATGGTCATCACAGGATCCTTGTTTTCAAAATTACCCCAAAATTTGGATGCAGTTGCATAAAAATGCAGTGCAGTGGAGTATAAAACATCTTCAGGGGTAACAAGTCAAAATCAAGGATGTAGTTCATCCCTCCACGATGGAAACAGCAGTGTTGCTTTTGTTGTTTTCATGGGATTTGTTGACAGTGAGACAAGTATTGCATATTAGCTTTATCCCTCAACATGGATTTATCGCAAGAGCATGTTGAGATGACTATTGTACAGTACAGCACACACAGCGGATGGTTTGATATGGTCAAGTATGATGGAACTCACAATTCATTGATTACAATGTCTGGCACCCAAAATTTGTTTCTGGGAAGAGAAATCTTATTGATGCCGCACTGGACCGGGTCCCAGCTGACATACTCGTTCTCCCACCACTAAAACAACAACAAGCTGGTGTAAGTGCACAGAAGATGACGTGCCGTGCCATCACAATGATGCCCAATTTGGAAATAATGATGGGTGATTGCAGTACTTACATAATTTAGCCAAAGGAAAGTGATCAGGAGTTGAGCCTTTTCATCCTGTGAGACAAGAAAGTTTTTTTTTTTTATGTATTCATTTATTTATTCATTTTTATGACGACACAAATCTTTAACGGAGTCTCAGTGGAGCACGACAACATAAACGAGTGATTTAATCAGCTGGTTTAATTCAGGTTATATTTAATTGAAAACAGAACTATAGATGGTGTTTTCTTCTCTGGCGACAATATCAAATATAACTATGTATAATATAACTAATATAACTAAATGATACATTTATAAAGCTAATCCTGGTTAAGAAATTATCAGTTATTTACCAAAAAATACTGTACATCTGAAGCGTTTCAGAAGTGGCCTGTACTCGTGCAAAATAACCAGAGGAACAGTGCATTAACCACTCGTACTTATCTACTGAGAGCTGGACATACCACTCCAAGTATACCGTACAAGGTGAAGAAGGTGCTGACGTTGGTGGGGGTTGTCATGTTCATGACGGGTCGTATGGAGCTCAGATTAAATATGGGGGCCAGAGCCTTCAGCAGGGCCGGTTGGGTCGGCTCGGAGCAGTTCACATCGATGGCACTGCACAGAGCTGACGAGAGGATTCAAACATTAAAAATCCATCCAACAATGTGCTGTTCATGCACAGCAGACCCGCCACTCAAAATGTGAATCATCTCTCATGTCTTCTTTAATGCACAAAACACTGGGATTTAAATCTTCTGGTATCTTGCTTACAATATTGCACATACATTGCAGTATAAATTCTTATGCACCTTTTCAGGTTTGTTACCTTGTTGGTTATGATTTCTGAGAAAACCTTTAGATGTAAGTAAGACCTTCTGCATAGTTTTCAGTGTTGTGCAGGCCAAAAAACTTACCTGGCAGAAGAATGAGAAACACAACCAGAGTGGGCTGGACTATAAGCAACTAAAAAAAAAATATGAACATTTAACATTAAACATTTTTTTAGTCTTGGAAATTACTTGGTGAAATTCAAAATATGTACCTTGAGAAGATACTTTACCTTCTCTGTAGTGTCCTTGGTTGTCATGATGTCAACACGTCTCTCTACAGATGTCAGATGAAGTTACTTCAGAATCTGTAAAGGACAAAGAATAATTACCACAATGCATTATGGGAACATTTACTTTAAGTTATCACCTTCTATGAGTAGATACGGCATCTAAAACTACAGACACACAGCTAAAGCATGACCTCCACTTCCCTTGTGATCCAACTCCTGCAAGACTAAATTCAGCTTCGGCGGCCAAAGATATACTTAGTGCCGCTGTAAAACGAGCGTGATGTGGACAAACCCTCTGGCAAATGATGTGGGAAACGGAAAATTCCTCCAGGCGGCTACTTTCCCTGCCGGTGGTTTCATACAAAACGGAGACAAACCTCGGTTAAGATGTTGAACCGCGGCGTGTGACCTGTAGATGGTGAACATCGACCACAGCAGCATCGGGGTCACACCTGCTGGATGTACGCAAATAAACTGTGGACGGCCTGTGAGAAACAGGTGTCCTCCGGTGTCACACCGAGCCTCCTGCCTGCCACCCTTTTTACATTTTATCAGAATTAAAAAAGTTACATAACTTGGCTTTAACCAACCTTTGTTTATATAACGTACCTGCTGGTATCCGGTAAAGAACTTAGTGTTGACTGAAAATGTACAAAAACAGTTAATTTCATCCCCTCATGTTGTAATTATATTAGGAGGGACACTTTTAAGCATTCATTGCACTTGTGGTCCTGTCGGCCACAAGCAGGGAAGCACAACAGTCGTGGTCTTTAATCTGTAATAATAGCTACATACTAAGAAATATATATTCTGAATAAACAAGCTGTTCTCAGAGGACAATAAGGTCCCCTGAACACTGTTCGAAGCTAGAAAGGCAGAGTCTGGCACATATAAACAAAATAAAACAATATGTTAAACTGTGTTGTCCTTTAAGGTCAGTTTGTTTATTCAGTCCTTGAAACAAATAGAATCTGTTTATTTCAGTGAATCATGCACCTTTAATAAAAAGTATTCTGCTGTTCACAGATCTGAGTGCAGTGGTGACTTTAGAGTCTGTTGGGGTGGAAGGCAGAAATTCCTCAGGGCCTCTCCTACCATCATTCATCACCATTATGCTATAAATAATGTGTCATCAACGAAAAATGTATGAAATCCAAACCTTTTGTTTTCTCCATGCTCACATTAGTAGAATTTTCATATATAAAGCTAAAAACCAGAACAACTAAAAGTCCCATTTGTAAGAAAATAGTTTTTTGAGTCTCATTCCCAACGCTTGGGGAAGGTAGGACGGGTCTGCCACCATCCCAAAGTGTAGGTTATTGACGAGTTCTTAGACATAAGTCCTTCAAAATCTTTATTTTTATCTTTATTTATAATGAGGCCAGTGATCATCAACATATAAAGTGTTGAATGGCGCCTTTTTGGGAGGTTTAAGAGGGTTTATAGCCGTCATTGCTAAATGTGATGACATGAGTGGCCCCTTTTCCCAAATTTCCTTAGGGAGCCCAAAATCATAGCCTGGTTCGCCTCTCCTGATTGTGTGCTTCTACCTCAGGGACTCCATAATACTGCTTAGATGTTGTGCTCAGATTACACAACACTTGATTTGTTCATAGATATTGTGCTCTGGTAAGTCCAGAGTCCTGCCAATAGAGGGTGCTGCTGGTGAAGGTGCTACTGCTGTGGACAAGAGGGGAAGAAGAGCAGCATGCGTGTGACAGGAAATACAGATGGAGCTGCCTGGCTGAAAACCAGTTGTATTTAAATGATAAATGAATGACACCAATTTATTTGAGAACAGAAAATACCAGAGTCTCCAGTTTATTGCTTGTCACCTGTGCTTTATTAAGCTTTATTTGCTAATATATAGAAGGCTTGTTTAATGTATTCGAGCAGACAAATTCATGTTTTCAATTCAACTGAGTGCCAACAAGAATATTATAAGCATTGATTATTTCATATCATAGAGGACGCTAATGCAGTAAAACAGAGTGACAGGAAGGAAAGTCAACAATTAGTAGTACAACATTAGTTTAGGCATATATTTTAATTGAAACCCTTGATTTAAAAAAAAGAAACAACCTTTGAAGAGTAGAAACAAGACTATCTGAGACAAACATTATTTGTCTTTAAAGCAATGAAAAGCTGACTTAAAAGTAAGACACTCATGTCTCTTTACTGATCACAGATGCCTTCAGTACAGGCCTGACAGTGAAAAGGCTCATGTTGTCTGGTGATGGGAAGACTTTCAGGAAGCCTCTCCATTCTGTGCAGGTTTTCCTTGTAGCACTGAATTCTTATCTCCTCCATCAGATTCTCCACAAGGATTTCGATGTTCCTATTGGGGATTTCTGGCGTCTCCATTAAACCATTTTCGCAAATGATGCATTCCTGACCGAGGCACAGCACCTTGACAGTACCCTGTCCAGGTTCCAGGTGCATGTGGAAGACCACCGTCACAACGTTGGAATTCCACTTTCTTCTTTCACAATCGGTGCATCTGAACCTTGAAATCACAGTGAACCCAAGTCAAAGACAAAAGGACGACCCACCAAACTTATAATAGTTGTCATCCTCAGAGAGTCATTTATGTATTGGCAGGAAGTTCTGCTGTGGAATTGTGGAGTTTTCTACTAATATCAATCTGAATTTAAAGGGAAATATTGAAAATATTTGATATTTTAGAGGCCTTTCATTTTGAAATTCCTCATGAGAAGTTGGTGACATTGTGTTTATTTTTACCTTGGATAGATGAAATGCCATGACATCAGTCTTCTAAGGTTTCAATGTGATCAGAATTAGGCTGGTAAAATCAATTAAGGAAATAATCAATTAATTAATTTGGTATATACTCGATTAATTCATTAACGAATCGTTCAATTAATTAATCAATTAACAGACTGATTAAATCTATGTGAAACTGCAATCATAGGTCGATGCTTTTATTTTGAATTCTGTTCTTGGACACAATTACTGTAGTATATACAGTTTCCATAACTGGGGGCTAGTTTGACCGGGGGTGTCTGGCTCTCACGTCCGGAGAGGGATACTGTCTTCCCGGAGAAAGTTCACTTGAAGTCTTGGTCAGGAGAGCTGAGGACTTTTTGATGATTTTAAATGTGATGATTTTTTTTCTCCTCTATATGTTGCCAGTTGACATGAACTACAACAGCACAATAGCAGAAGGCGACAAAGACACTGTGAGTGAAAGTTTTTTGCTCTTAAATGTGTCAAATAATCCCCTACAGACAACAGCTGTCTGGCTCTGGCAGAGGCTGTTTGTTGGACGCAAGTGGGGAAGAGTCGTTAGGACGGATAGGATGACAGCCACTTTTCCACTTTTAAATGCAGTATTTCTTTACCTCATATAAGATGCTGAAGACACGACCTGCTAACACATTACTGTTGTTTGGTCTAGCAATTTTTCTTTGTGGGCTGTGTGAATGATCTATTTAGACTTTGGATGCAATCAGACCAACACACCACTGTCCAGTTCTCGATATCAACATCTTGTGACTATGCAAACAGATTTTTGTCCACACAGCTGCAAGTCCAAAATCTGACAGTGATACACCTTGATAAACCTAATACATCCACTACTATTAGTTATATTAATCTAACCTAGCCTAATCATAAACAATATTGTGAATACACACCGACAACAGTAGTTCAGCACACTGACCTTGCACTTGTCTTCCCGATGTACTCCTTCCAGCCCACATTTGGGTAACGACGGACAATCTTTCATCAAAGTCCAGATGCCAGGAGTCTCCTTGTTTAAGATCATTTGCTTTTTTTCATTTGCTCAACTAAGTAAAAAGACATCGTGTTTGAGTATTGATTTGGTAAAAGTGAAAGTAACCCATAAACACAGTAGTTCAGTAATGTCTTAAATTTATAATAATGTAGTTACTGTATATACTTATACAGTATATTTACATGTATGTAAGTATGTGTACCGATCATCGGCCTGGGCAATTATCATATCCAATATTCAGCCTTTTTACTGTTAATCTGAATCAGTATTGAAAATATATGCTATTTTAAAAAGCAACTAATTTGACTCAGCATGTAATCAGAAAAGTAACTAGTAACTAAAATCAAATTAATGTAGTGAGTAAAAAAAAAATGCTTTCAAAAATGTACTGGAATGGAGTAGAAGGATAAAGTAGCAGAAAAAAGTAATACTCAAAAGTACCAAAACCTCAAAATTGTACAGTACTTGAGTAAATGTAGTTAAAAAATAAAACAGTATGAAACTGTGTTGTCCTTTAATGTCAATTTGTTTATTCAGTCCTGGAAATGAAGAGAATCTGTTTATTTCAGTGAATCTTGCACCTTTAAAATGAAAAGTAATCTGTTGTTCACAGATCACCTGAGTGCAGTGGTGACTTTAGAGTCTGTTGGAGTGGAAGGCAGAAATTCCTCAGGGCCTCTCCTACCATTGTTCATCACCATTATGCTATAAATACTGTGTCACCAACAAAAAATGTATGATGCATTCCTGACCGAGGCACAACACCTTGACAGTACCCTGTCCAGGTTCCAGGTGCATGTGGAAGACCACCGGCACAACGTTGGAATTCCACTTTCTGCTTCCACAAGTGGTGCATCTTAAGCTTAAAAAATCACAGTGAACTCAAGTTTAAGACAGTCTGATGTGGCCTTTCGACAAACTGACAACCCACCAAACTTACACTGGAAACTAAAGTTTAAGCTCTCTAGGCACTTCTTGGAAGCAGCCATGCTCCCAGTGAAGAATTGGATTTAAAAGTCAGTTTGCCAAGTTATTTACTAAATAATTATCAGATTGAAGCCAATGAGAAAGGTGAATGGGAGCAGAAAAAGCCATTTGATGTCATCCCCCTTCTGCTTACATCACAAAACCAGAATCCTTTATCTGCGCTGCATGTTGCAGGGAGGAAATTCATTGACGTGTCGGCCAGGAGGGCTGACCGTCGGGGTGAGTTTTCCTTATTAAATTTGTTGATTTTTTTTCTATATAGTTTTCCAGAGACAGTAACTACAACAACATAACAGCAGAAGGCGACAAAGACATTGTGAAGGAAAGTTGTTTGTTCTAAAATGCATCACATAATCCCCTACAGACAACAGCAGGAGCTGCCTGGGAACAGTCGCTGTTTTTCAGGCGTGTGTGAAGAAGAATCAGTAGGACAGACAGGATGACAGCCACATTTCCACATATGAATACAGTATTTCTTTACCTCATATAAGATGCTGAAGACACAACCTGCTAACACATTACTGTTGTTTGGTCTTTTGAATTTCCTTTGTGGGTTGAAGTGTGGGACATTTCATGTGACAGATTTTTGTCCACACAACTTGAACTCCAAACTCAGACACATACACGATGATATACCTTGAGAAACCTAATACATCCACTAGACTATTATTTATATTAACCTATCATATACAATATTGTGAATACACACCGACAACAGTAGTTCAGCACACTGACCTTGCACTTGTCTTCCCGACGTACTCCTTCCAGCCCACATTTGGTTGACGAGGGACAATCTTTTCATCAGACTCCAGATGCCAGGAGTCTCCTTGTTTAAGATCATTTGCTTGAGTCTCAAAGTTAGTTGACCACCAAGAATCCATCCTGTCACTGTCAGAGGTGCTGGTGGCTGAAGAAGAGGCCATACCCTGACAGCTAATCTGATCTGTACAGTATACAGTCAACTACATAAAAGGACTGATTAGCCTTCCGTGATCCTACCAGTATATTTGAGGAAAACGAAACTGGACACCTGGTTTGGTTTGAAAATCTGTGTGTTATTTCAAGGAATTGCGCGTTGCCTAAATTCCTATTCACCCTATTTATACACAGGAATGAAGCGAATGAGCAGCTGTCTATGTGTGTACACAAAACAATGTGACTGATTTATGTGTATTTGCATTGTTAGGGTCAGTGTTATAAAAAGTACCCACAGGTCATGCTGAGTAAATGTGTTAAAATGTTAATTAGGTTAGGGTTAGGGTTAGTAACCCATACGAATAGTACATGAGTTATGTTTTAAAGTTATAGCAATGTAGTTACTCAGATAAATTATTTATACAGTATAGTAAGTAACTTATTTGACTCAGCATGTAATCAGAAATGTAACGAGTAACTAAAATCAAATTAATGTAGTGTTCATTTTGAGGCAGCAGCGGTGCACAGAATCAAAAAATGTCTTTGAAGAGCAGGAAATGTTTGCCTGGTTCACCTCTCCTGATGGTGTGCTTCTATCTTAGGGACTCCATAATACTGCTTGGATATTGTGTTCAGATTACATGACACTTGATTTGCTCGTAGATTTTGTGCTCTGGTAAGATGTCCTGCCAATAGAGGGTGCTGCTGGTGAATGTACTACTGCTGTGGACAATAGGTGAAGAAAAGCAGCATGTGTGTGACAGGAAATACAGATGGAGCTCACTTGCTGGAAACCAGTTGTGTTGATTACAAAGCCTCAGATAACATTCCTATGTTGGACAGGCCTTCATTCTCTCATTCAAATGATAAATGAATGACACTAATTCATTTGAGAACAGAACATTTTAATTTAGTTATCGTCCCTCTATCACCACAATGTGTTTTTGTCCACACAACTTCAAGTCCAAACTCAACAAAACAAACAAACAAAACAAATTTCAACGCTCACATGAACTTTATAACAAAATATACACAAGAGGAAGCCATGAAACAGGAGCATATTATTTTTTTAAAGGAAAACCTTTAAGTTGAAGGATTGTTTCTTTCACAGATGCCGAGCTTGCAGGCCTCACAATGGGCCGGCTCATGTGGACTGTTAACCTCCTGCTTTTGAGGACGCCTGGACCCTCTGCCCAGGTTTTCACCGTAGCATTTTATTCTTATCTTCTTCACCAGGTTGTCCATGAGGATGTCGATGTTCTCGGGAGGGATCTTGGGCTTCTCCATTGGTGCTCTAGCGCACTTCTTGCAGTTCTGACGGAAGCGTCTCACCTTGACCACGCCCTGTCTCCCTATGAGCTGCATGTGGAAGACCACCGTCACCAGGTTGGATGGCCAGCTTCTCCCACACTTGCTGCACCTGAACCTGGAAAATGGCAGGAGACCCAAGTTAAAGTGAAACTCTCGCCAAAAAGCAACCAAGGCTTTATTTGTGATTGAACATGAGTCAAACCTTCGTGTAAATGCATAATTACGATGAAAGAGGCACTTTTAAGATTTACCGTAGTTTCGTTTGCGGCAAGCTAATTTTCAATGGGGTGCAGGGGCACTTTAGCGCTAGCATTATAATTTCTATTTTCAAAACAGAGTTTACTAAAAAGGTTTTTCAACTACTTACGTTTGCACCAGCAAACGTAAGTAGTTCAAAAACCTTCTTTTTAGCAAACTCTGTGTACACAAACAATGTTCTCAATGCTCGTGTTCATGTGTAGAGACCCTGGTGATACTACGAGCAAAGTTTCATGCTGTGTCGAGACTTCTTAGTGTTCAAAAAATAGCGATTTTGATGCGAGCGTGCCAGCGCCCCATGTACTCCATTGAAAATTAGCTTGCCCGAAAACGAAACTACAGTAAATCTTAAAAGTGCCTCTTTCATCGTAATTATGCATTTACACGAAGGTTTGACTCATATTCAATCACAAATAAAGCCTTGGTTGCTTTTTGGCGAGAGTTTCACTTTAAAAGACAAAATGACAACCAAACAAATGTACAATGGAATGTTTCACATTCACTAAATTGCAATTGCATTTCTATGTCAATTACTTTGAATTTTTCTTTGCATTCGCAGAAAACAACACAGGATAATTCGCCCTCTGGCTAAAATCTGTGGCATTAAGTTATATTTATCACTTTTCTTTCATTCATTTTTTGCCCCTTTCCTTTAAAACTTCACGAGAAACAGGAATTCTGTTCTCCAGGCCATCGGAAATGTTCTGAAATATTCTTTCTCCTCTCCATTTTTTTGTCCATCTCTCACTTACTGAATCATTGACTTCATTATGTTGTGAAAAGATAAATGAGAGAATAAAGAGCCTCCCTCCTCATTATTAGTGATAGTTGGATGAAGCCTATAAAGCTCTGAGGCCCACATACTCAGAAGCACAGTGACATCTGCTGGTTTGCAAATCGTATAGCAGCCTGTCTAGATGGAGGGCAGAGCACACTGACACCTCTGTGATTTTAACAATTTTAATCTCACACGCCTTCAAATCCAAGAAGCTTGTGTGTTATGAAATATGTGATTTTGTAGAATTATGAATGCATTATTCATTAAGCATTACTTCAATGACATTATTACTTGATATTATTATGAAATGTTCTCATATACCTATGATATTGTCTTTCTTGTGCACATCACCATATTATATCGTATCATATCATATTCTGTGAGATCATTTATTCCCTCAATATATGTCTACCTTTAAAATAATCCACTATTTGTCACACTGGACATGACCCTAATTTATATTTATTAATCATTAACTGATAACTGATTTATTAACCAAAAAACAAGTCTTTACTCTAAATTTGAATGGTTTAGTTGGTGTTGACCAAATGTCCCCAAATAACCACATGCAGTGCCGCTTCTAGCCATTTTGGTGCCCTAAGCATAATTCCTTTATGATGCCCCCCCCCCCCAGGAAAAAAAAAAGTTTGTTTTTGCCAGTTTAACTTTTTATTACCAAACATATAACTCCATACCAATAACACAACAGCAGCATCACAATGTAACACCTAAAAACAATAATAAGAAAAGGGAAAATCAACTTTGTACACACAGTACACAGAACAGGTCACACAGGTCTCTACATTTTCACCTGCTGATGGACTCTCAATGACAGGACTTGTGCTTTTAGAGGTGGTGGTTCTCTGCTGTGTGTCTGTCCCTAAACTGCTGGTTGAGGGCAGTTGATCAGTGCTTGGTACTGCTGTGGAGTCTACAGACCTGCTGGCCAGCTGGGGTTGATGTGTGTCTGAACTGCTTGTAGATGGTTGCTCATCAGTGGCAATTCTAGACCAGTTTTATTAGGGGGGCCAGGTTGGTGCCGGCTTTTTTGTTAGAGGGGCACATAAAACCCAGGAAAAACCAACCGCCACTGGTGCTCATCATCTGTATCTTCCTCTTGGCCACCTGCTCCTCCTTGTCCGTATCTCAGCATCGACCCTGCATTAATTTAAGTAATACGAAGAAACAGGATCAGTATAGAAAGAGACAAAATATTCGAACAAAGAATCTTACACCAAAAAAAATTTAAACATTTAAAACTGAAAGCATGCAGCCAAGGAGTTCTCCCCCTTTATTACTTGTTTATCAACTATTTGATAAATCTAATCTAATCTAATCTAAACGCATAATAGAATGAGTTGCAATATTGGACACAATTCAACAATAATGTTTGCTTTACATCATTAATAATTATATTTTATATTCATATCTTTAATTCATAATTTAATTGAATACAACTTATTTATAGTTAAGAGAGCATTTTGTCTACTACAAAACGTTTTTCTATTTCACTGTCAGATATCGTCCATGCCTTTGCATCCTGACATAAATGCAATCAAAATGAGCGCCAGGTAGCTTCTGTGACAGTCAGCTGTAACTCCCACTGCACATCCAACACCTCGCGGAATCCTAATTAATATGCATTGCAAACGCCAAAATATGCGTTCTCAAATGACACTATGCTAGGTACACTTTGCTAAATGCCTGACTAAAGACTACTAACCGCACTACACGGTAATAAATGGTCTGAAGCGAGAGGAATTGTTAGCCTACCTTGTGCACTGACTGCTAACTGTTACTGAGAAAGCACTGACCGCCGTCACCTCAAAATAAACCATAAACTTCCGCTCAATATCTTAAGTAAAGTAACAGCTAGCTGGCGTCAGTTACTTGTAAAATGCATTTCTAATTTTTAACAGTAAAATCTCAATTTAGCTTGCACCTTAGTTATCATATAACGTTATTTCAGTTTGCTAACATTAGCAATAAAGTCAGCTAGTTCGAGGTGTATGCTGGGCTAACCATCACATTAGCAGCACGTTTCCCGGATTTTAAGGATAATTAAACATTGACGTACCTGCAAGTGATGCAGGGCATCATCTCGCAGTTTCTTCTTCTTTCTTTTCTCTGCTCTCTGCTTTCTCTGACTCCTGCTGTCTTTAGGGGCCATCGCGGCGCTGGCCACGTGGTAGTTCAAGACCATGCATATACAGACAAAACCTCGAGAAACCTAAAGCAACCACTTCAATGTGTATTTTACATAGCTTAAATATAACGTTAGAATACTTAATATACAGCAGTCCAGCCCACTGACCTTGCACATGTGTTTCTGATATATTCCTTCCAGCCCCGTTTGGGGGACTCAGGCACAAGAGTGCCATCAAACTCCAGACGCCAGGTGTGTCCTTTTTTAAAATTTGCCACTTTATCCTCGAAGATAGTTGACCAGTCTGTTTGTGCCATCCTGTATCCTGTCAGTGTCAGCCGTGCTGGTGGCTGCAGAAGAGAGATTGGCTGAAGAGATGACAGCTGATCTGATATCAGGTTGTAAACAGCTTGAGAGCCTGTGGAGCCAAACTGAGACTTTGGAGAAAATGAAACTTAAGTTTTAGG
This sequence comes from Diplodus puntazzo, assembly GCA_963678695.2. Lineage (NCBI taxonomy): Eukaryota > Metazoa > Chordata > Actinopteri > Spariformes > Sparidae > Diplodus > Diplodus puntazzo. The sequence continues at coordinate 18,578,519 of OZ023163.1, forward strand.
TTTGTTTTTGTGCTATTAATGTGATAGAGAATGTGAAGCTTGTTTTGCTACTGCAGATGTTAAGATTACATGAAACAGCAGTTATCAGACTGACAAATGGCCTAATATTATTTCATAGATTATTCATACACATAAATTAAGAGAAGAGAAAGTCAATGCAATGGAAATGTACTTATATATAACTATACACAATACTGTTTATGTTTGGGAAGCGTGCCTTTTGACCATCACTGACTGAAAGTTAATTCTGAGTTAACTGAAAATAAGATGTGTTTAATGAGAGAAAGGAAACTGAAATTGATTTCCTGTTGTACTGCTCCCTGCTGGTAATATGCTGCACCATTTTCTCTGTCTTTCATGCAATTAGGACAGATTAGAGAGTGTTGATGAGGGTGGATTGTGCATTAATCATTCTTATATGAAGCCAATATCATGGCCGCCCCTCCCCATTTGCACATTTACCTGGGTCACTTTTAGCTTTCTGTGAAGGAACGACGAGAGTAAATGATGTTTAAGAATATATAATAAACACATAAACCTTTAAGCTCTTTCATGAGAATTAAGCACACAAACACTTAATGGTAAGTAAAAACATTATGGTCCAATAAGCATTAAAGCTCTTTTGTAGGTTTGATGTCAGAGAGTAATAACTAGTAGTGTGACACCACATATTTGTACTAAACCTTGGATGCCTGACTTCACACAGCAGCCACAGTATTCTCCTAAAGGCACTGTGCACTTACACAATATTTAAAAGAAGAATTCACTGACAGCAGGAATAAATCTGAAAGCGTACATGGGCTTCATTATTACATAAATAGAATAGAGGAGGGAATTCAATCAATCAGAATGGCAGCAGGTAAAGTCTGATAATACATTTTATTTGTTTGATGGCGCCTTTCAAGTCACCCAAGGTCACCTTACATAGGATAAAAGCATAAAATCACAGAATAACATCACAGAATGTTAAAAACAAACACTGATATAAAAAGAAAAAGAACGGAAAAGAAGAGTGTAGTGCACAGTTACCAGTCAGAGTGAGTATGCCAGTTTGAACAGGTGGGTTTTGAGTTTGGATTTGAATGTTGTTATGGAGTCTGACTGTCTTATGTATGGGGGGAGAGAGTTCCATAGTCTGGGTGCCGAGCAGCTGAAGGCTCGGGCACCCATGGTACTGAGGCGTGGTGTGGGAATGTTTAGCAGTCCAGCAGAAGATGAGCGGAGGGTGCGAGAGGGGCTGTATCCGTGGAGGAGGTTGCAGAGGTAGGTGGGGGCTAGATGGTGGAGGGCTTTGTATGTGAGGAGGAGGTTTTTGTAGTGGATGCGGTATTGTACAGGGAGCCAGTGAAGTTGGATGAGAATAGGGGTGATGTGGTCAGATGATTTGGTGCGAGTGATAATCCGGGCAGCTGAGTTCTGGATGATTTGCAGTCTGTTGATGAGTTTGGTGGGGAGTCCGGTGAGGAGGGCATTGCAGTAAATGATGCTTTGCTAATATGTTTTTTATGAATAAAACATAATTAAAACTCTTAATAAAATATAAATACTTCAAGAACAAATACATTACAGCCTGAGACAAAAATCTTTTTTTTAAAATAAGTAATAATAATAAAAAAAAATGGCTGACTAAGATTTTTTTTCAAAATCTCGATAATCACAGAGGACGAGCTCACAGGGCTCACAGTGATCAGACACGTGGACTTCTGACACACTAATTTTTGGGAAACCTCTCTCTTCTTTACAGTTTTTCATGGTAGCATTTTATTCTTATCTTCCTAACTAGATTCTCTATCGCACTCCCTGCAATTCTGACAGACGCGTCTCACCTTGACCACGCCCTGCTGTGTGTCAGTGGGACTAGAAAGAGCCTCTAAGCTCTGAAGGCACTTCTTGAAAGCAGCCATGCTCCAGGAGAAGATTTGGGTTTAGGAGTCAGTTGGCCAAGTTCTTGACTAAACAATGATGTAACAAGGGGCTCGTCTTACATCACTAGCTTGCGTCTGCCAGGGACAGACGCAAGCTAGTGATAACGGTGAATGGGAGCAGCATTTAATGCCATCTCCTCCCTGCATACATGACAAAACCAGAATCCTTTCTCTGCCATTCAAGTATTGCAAGTTAAATACCTACGGTTCAACTGAAACTGATGGGGACATTCTTCACCATGACCGCAACAGAGGCTCGCCCTTGTTTGTTTATCCTGAAGTTTCTGTCAGGAGGGCTGAGGACTTTTCCTCATTTGGTGATTTATCAGAAATTATTTGACAATAGACATTAACTGCAACAACACAATAGCAGAGGGCGACAAAGACATTGTGAGGGAAAGTTTTTTTGCTCTAAAATGTGTCACATAATCAGTTACTGGCAACAGCTGTCTGGCTCTTGCTGCCAGGGACAGACACAATTTTTGGACGCAAGTGTCGCATATCACCATCATGTGACTGTGCAAACAGATTTTTGTCCACACAATTTCAAGTCCAAACTCAGACACATAGACACATAAAGGATGATACACCTTGAGAAACCTAAATCACCCACTAGACTATTATTTATATTAACCTATCATATACAATATTGTGAATACACACCGACAACAGCAGTTCAGCACACTGACCTTGCACTTGTCCCCCTCATGTACTCCTTCCAGCCCAGATTTGGGTGTCGATGGTCAATCCTTTCATCAAACTCCAGATGCCAGGAGTCTCAAAGTTGGTTGACCACACAGAATCCATCCTGTCAATGTCAGAGGTGCTGGTGGCTGAAGAAGAGGCCATACTCTGACAGCCAATCTGATCTGTACAGTATACAGTCAACTACATAGAAGGATTGATCAGCCTTCTGTGATCCTACCAGCATAGGCATAGAATTGTGTATGGACCATATGGACGGATCCATACCAGTCTCAAACGATGGCTGAAATGTCCACATCAATATTTTTTACACAAAATATAAAATGTCTAATTATTAACTTCATAAATGTGATGTTGCCTGCCTGCATATTTTCACATGCAGTCATAGAGAATGGTTAATTATATAATGTGGTCTATTTCTAAGGAAACTGGTCCAGCTGTAGACAGCTGTTGTTAATCTATGTATAATGCAAATTTTAACGCAGTGGTTTGCACTATAATGTAATTTAATGCACTATGACTGAAGTAAAGTTCAGACATCGTTATTACACAGCCTCCTCATCTGTCATTAGTGTCATTACACTGCTTAACAACGTATACAATCTTTCCCCCCTGGCGGCAGGGCATGGTGGTGGTGGGGGGTGACTGGCTATGTCCCCACCAATGTCAAATTCAAACCTACACCCTTGCCCACCAGTACATTTGAGGAAAACGAAACTGGACTCCTGGTTTGGTTTGCAAATCCACGCCTAGTTTTCAAAGAGTTGCGCATTGTCTAATTTCCTATCCAGCCTATTGATACACAGGAACGAAGAGGATGAGCAGCTCTATAAGTGTGTATGCAAAGCAAAGGAACTGCTTTGTGTGTATTTGCATAGCTAGAGTCAGTGTTGTAAGAAGTACCCAGAAGTCAAACTTTTGGTAAAAGTGAAAGTAACCCATACAAATAGTAGATGAGTAATGTCTTAAAGTGTTATTAATGTAGTTTCTCAGGTAAGGTAATTATACAGTATATTTACATGTATGTCAACGTTAGTGTAGTATATGTACTGATTATTGGACTGGGCAATTATCAGATCCAACATTCAGCCATTTCCTGATCATCTGAATCAGTGTTGAAAAAATATGTTTATTTAAAAAGCAACTCATTTGACCCTCAGAAAAGTAACTATTAACTAAAATCAAACTAATGTAGTGAATAAAAAAAAATGCTTTACAAATTGTACTGGAGTGGAGTGGAAGGATAAAGTAGCAGAAAAAAGTAATGCTCAAAAGTACAAGTACCTCAAAATTGTACAGTACCTGAGTAAATGTAGTTAAAAAATAAAACAGTATGAAACTGTGCTGTCCTTTAAGGTCTGATTGTTTTTTCAGTCCTGGAAACGAAGAGAATCTGTTTATTTCAGTGAATCTTGCACCTTTAAAATAAAAAGTATTCTGCTGTTCACAGATCTGAGTGCAGTGGTGACTTTAGAGTCTGTTGGGGTGGAAGGCAGAAAATCCTCGGGGCCTCTCCTACCATCATTCATCACCATTATGCTATAAATAATGTGTCATCAACGAAAAATGCATGAAATCCAAACCTTATATTTTTTCCATTCTCACATTAGTAGAATTTTCACATATAAAGCCAAAAACAAGAACAACTAAAGGTCCCATTTGTAAGAAAATAGATTTTTGAGTCTCATTCTCAACGCTTGGGGATGGTAGGACGGGTCTGCCACCATCCCAAAGTGTAGTTTATTGACAAGTTCTTAGAAATAAGTCCTTCAAAATCTAAATGAATAACAAAATGCTCATTTATAGTGAGGCCAGAGATCATCAACACATAAAGTGTTAATTCTGAGGCTGCAGCGGTCCACAGAATCTCAAATTTCTTTGAGGAGCAGTAAATGTTTGCCTGGTTCACCTCTCCTGATGGTGTGCTTCTACCTCAGGGACTCCATAATACTGCTTAGATGTTGTGCTCAGATTACATGACACTTGATTTGCTCATAGATATTGTGCTCTGGTAAAATGTCCTGCCAATAGAGGGTGCTGCTGGTGAATGTACTACTGTTGTGGACAAGAGGGGAAGAAGAGCAGCATGTGTGTGACAGGAAACACAGATGGAGCTGACTTGCTAAAAAACAGTTGTATTAAATGATAAATGAATGACACCAAATTATTTGAGAACAGAAAATACCAAAGTTGCAAGTTCATTGCTTGTTTAAGCTTTATTATATAGAAGGCTTGTTTATTGCATTCGAGCAGACAAATTCATGTTTAACTGAGTGCCAACAAGAATATTATAAGCATTTGATTACTTCATATTATATAGGAAGCTAATGCAGTAAAACAGAATGACAGGAAGGAAAGTCAACAATTTGCTAATATTAGTTTAGGCATACATTTTAATTGAGAACGTCGCTGTGACTTTTCCTTATCAAATCTGGTGATTTTTTTTTTCTATATACGTTGCCAGAGACATTGACTACAACAACACAAAAGCAGAAGGCGACAAAGACATTGTGTGGGAAAGTGTTTTGCTCTAAAATGCGTCACATAATCACAGATTTCCACATTGAAAAAGGCAGTGTGAAAGGGGCTTCAAATTATCTCTTTCTATGGAATAATACATCTTTTGTTACACAGGACACAGCCCTAACTGATATTCATTAATCCTTTACCCTAACCTGACCCTTATCCTAAGAACAAGAAAAACAAGCATTTACACTGAGATTGAGTTTAACGTCCCTATATCACTACAATGTGTTTTTGTCCACACAACTTCAAGTCCAAACTCAAACAAAACAACTTTGAATGCTCACATGAACTTTATAACAATATACACACGAGAGAAAGCCATGAAACAGGAGGATAATATTTCTTAAAAGAAAAACTTAGAAGTTGAAGGATTGTTTGTTGCTGCATTTCTTTCACAGATGCCGAGCTTACAGGCCTCACAATGGTCCGGCTCATGTGGACTATTGACATCCAGATTTTGAGGAGGCCTGAACCCTCCGCCCAGGTCTTCTCCGTAGCATTTCATTCGTATCTTCTTCACCAGGTTTTCCATGAGGATGTCGATGTTGTCTGGAATGATCTCAGGCTTCTCCATTGGTGCTGAGACGCACTTCTTGCAGTTCTGACGGAAGCGTCTCACCTTGACCACGCCCTGTCCACTTATGAGGCGCATGTGGAAGACCACCATCACCCGGTTGGACGGCCAGCTTCTTCCACACTTGCTGCACCTGAACCTGGAAAATGGCAGGAGACCCAAGTTAAAGACAAAATGACAACCAAAGAAATGTACATTGGAATGTTTCACATTCACTAAATTGCAATTGCAATTCTATGTCAGTTAATTAGAATTTTTCTTTGCATTTGCAGAAAACAACACAGGATAATTCGCCCTCTGGCTAAAATCTGTGGCATCAAGTTATGTTTATCGCTTTTCTTTCATTCATTTCTTGCCCCTTCCTTTAAAACTTCACATGAGAAACAGTAATTCTGTTCTCCAGGCCATCGGAAATGTTTTGAAATATTCCTTCTCCTCTCCATTTCTCTGTCCATCTCTCACTTACTGAATCATTGACTTCATTATGATGTGAAAATGTAAATGGGAGAATAAAGAGCCTCCCTCCTCATTATTAGTGATATTTGGATGAAGCCTATAAAGCTCTGAGGCCCATACTCAGCAGCACAGTGACATCTGCTGGTTTGCAAATCGTATAGCAGCCTGTCAAGATGGAGGGCAGAGCACACTGACACCTCAGTGATTTTAACAATTTTAATCTCACACGCCTTCAAAGTCCAAGAAGCTTGTGTGTTATGAAGTATGCAATCATTTTGTAGAATGATGAATGCATTGTTCATTAAGCATTACTTCTATTATTACTTGATGAGGAAATGTTCTCATAAACCTATGATAATGTCTTTCTTGTGCACATCACCATATTATTTGGTATCATATCATATTCTGTGAGATCCTTTATTCCCTCAATATATCTCTCCCTTCAAAATAATCCACTTTTTGTCACACGGGACATGACCCTAATTTATATTTATTAATCATTAACTGTAACCTGATCCTAATCCTGACCAAAAAACAAGTCTTTACTCTAAATTTGAATGGTTTCGTTATAGTTGACCAGTTTATGCCCCCAAATAGCCACATAGTAGTTCAAGACCATGCATATACAGACAAAACCTCCAAAAACCTAAAGCAACCACTTCAATATGTATTTTACAAAGCTTAAATATAGAATACAGCAGTCCAGCCCACTGACCTTGCACCTGTGTTCCTTATGTACTCCTCCCAGCCCGGGTTTGGGGATTTAGGCACAAGAGTATCATCGAACTCCAGCCGCCAGGAGTGTCCTCTGTTTAGGTCATTCACTTTATCCTCGAAGGTAGTTGTCCAGTCTGCTTGTGCCATTCTGTATCCTGTCAGTGTCAGCGGTGCTGGTGGCTGCAGAAGAGAGATCAGCTGAAGAGATGACAGCTGATCTGTGTATCAGTCTATAAACAGCTTGTGAGGGCGTTTTATCAGCATGAAGGCGTGGAAGCTGATTGAGACTTTCGAGAAAATGAAACTTAAGTGTTTTCCTTAAGTTTCAGGTTTGTTTTTGTGCTATTAATGTGATGGAAAATGTGAAGCTTGTTTTGCTACTGCAGATGTTAAGATTACATAAAACAGCAGTTATCAGACTGACAAATGGCCTAATATAATTTCATAGATTATTCATACACATAATTTAAGAGAAGAGGAAGTCAATGCAATGGAAATATACTTATATATAACTATACACAATACTTTGTTTATGTTTGGGAAGCGTGCCTTATGACCATCACTGACTGAAAGTTAATTCTGAGTTTACTGAAAATAAGATGTGTTTGATGAGAGAAAGGAACTGAAATTGATTTCCTGTTGTACTGCTCCCTGCTGGTAATATGCTGCACCATTTTCTCTGTCTTTCATGCAATTAGGACAGATTAGAGAGTGTTGATGAGGGTGGATTGTGCATTAATCATTCTTATATGAAGCCAATATCATGGCCACCCCTCCCCATTTGCACATTTACCTGGGTCACATTTAGCTTTCTGTGAAGGAATGATGAGAGTAAATGATGTTTAAGAATATATAATAAATGCATAAACCTTTAAGCTATTCCATGAGAATTAAGCACACAAACACTTAATGGTAAGTAAAACCATTATGGTCCAATAATCATTAAAGCTCTTTTGTAGGTTTGATATCAGAGAGTAATAATAACTAGTAGTAACGCCACATATTTGTACTAAACTTTGGAAGCCTGACTTCACACAGCAGCCACAGTATTCTCCTAAAGGCACTGTCCGTTAGTCGTTAGTTTACGTGAAAGGACGCCATTTCTAAACTACCATGGATAGATGTAACAATAGCATCATCATGTGGTGCTTGTGTTGGTGAAAAGCTTTAATCATCGGTTCTGTGTAGTGTAGTCAGGGCAGAGAGAAACAATAGGCTTACATACAGAGGTCCGCCTAAAGCAGGTTCGTTATTGTTCAGGAATCTAAAACCAGAAATATTCTCGTTGGCACAAAGAAAAGAAACAGGAGTGTCTGAGTGGACTGGATTGTCTAGTAGGTGTGGATTGTCTGGTTTTCTCAACAACTAACCTGGAAAAAGAGGAGCTTTGTTATCTCAAAATAATGCAATCATTAACTTGTGATGTCAGAACGATGGCAATAAAAATATACAGTTGCAACTACAGCTGTTCTCTGCTTCCGCACAGTACAAATAACAAATACATTTAGTGGCTAGGTTTCACATTTATGTTTATGAGAAGGCTGCACTTGAGCTTACACAATATTTCAAAGAAGAATTCACTGCCAACTAGGGGTGGGCAGATCGATCCAAATATCGATAGTATTGATACCAAGGTGAGTATTGGTATCAGATCCATATTAGTGCGATGAGATCGATATTTTTGTTGTAGTTTCTCTTCTATAAGTTCAGCAAATTACTTGTATTTCTTCACAGAGTCATTATGCGCAGTGCTTCTCTCCACCTCTCTCACTCCGTTCACTCTGAAGTATGAATATGGCAGAATATAATAACCCTTTTGTGCATCTGTTAAAGGAACATTAGTATTCCTATTTAGGCTACATGCAGTTGGTTATAAATTTAATTATGTTAAATATTATTTTCTTATTTGTCTAAAATCTTTGTCCTGTGTTTTATTATTATCATAATCGTGATCAGCTAATTAAAGGCAAAAGTACAAAATCACTCAATGATCAGGAATTTTCAAGTAAAAAGTATCGGTATCAGTATCGGTATCGGCAATACTGGCCCTGTAATTACTTGGTATCGGATCGATACCAAAATTTGCAGTATCACCCACCAGAGCTCTATCGCACTCCATGCAATTCTGACGGATGCGTCTCACCTTGACTACACCCTGTGGTGGTGTCAGTGGCGCTAGAAAGAGCCATTTGAGGTCACCTCCTCACTAGTAATTGAGAGGTAGATGTGTTGGGATGAAGAGGTAGACAAATGACGTTACATTACAACCGGGACACAGCACACATTTTATTGAGCGTAGAGTAGCTCCTCAGAAATTCCGCGGCCTTCTGTGCATGGCTCCACCTCAACTTAGAATCCAATTTGAACCTCTGTTTTGTCTGAAAAAACAAACAAAAACTAATCAAACCTGAAATTAAAAACTGCTTATTGTTCTTGGTTGTGCACCAAATCATTCTGAGGTTGCTAGCGTCACCTGAGTCACATTTTGCTACCATTGAAGGAACTAAATAAGTCGAGTAAATGGTGTTTAAAATGTAATAACACATTTACATCTTTAATCTTTGTCGGGAGAATTATGCGTGTAGACCCTTGTTGGCAAAGCAATACAAAAAACATTATGGTCTAATGGCTCATTTAACCTCTTTTGCAGGTATAATGTTAGAACTGCGAGTAAATCAATCACTGGTATTTGTAATACCTCTCCCAGGGCCTGTAGGTAATGATTATCAATACTGAATGTAATGTGTCTCACTGTTAGGCCATTAGTGCGGTATTATCAGACATGCAAACAATTCCCTCATGTCAGCCTGCAGGCCTGCAGGCAGGAGAACATGGTGTTTACCCTTCAGGCTTTCTGACACAAGCACAATTGATCTGGAATTCAAATTGAGGAGCTTTAATTACTCCAATACATCTTCTTGTAGATTTGAGGCAAAATTGTTGGATTAGTTTTGTGTGACTCGATAGTGTAGTCCATCAAAACATCTAGCGACATTAGATTTTGGACGATGCAGAAAAAATTCTTTGACTTTGACTACACTGTGTGATGTGGAAAATGCCTTGGCCTTTCCTTTTAAATGTGTGTAGTGAAAATCCAACCCCATCTTAGTCAAATCAACCAAAGATTGGAGATTTGCATGCCACAAATGTGCCAAGAGAGTGCAATCCTTGTTGCTATCAAGCTACAGATTGATCTTTGAAGCCAGAAATTTGCCTCTAAAAAAGCATTTTACGGTCTTTTCCCCACTTAAATGAAGCTACATGAGATATGCTCTGATGTGGCTGCAGTTGAAGAGGCCTTGAAAGCAGGAGCTCAGAAATCATGATGAAACCTGCAATGAATTGGATCCACTGTGTTATGTCTTTACCACCCCAGGATACCAGTCCACATGGAAGTAAGGGATGGAATATGGTGGAAGTGATAGTGACAATTTAGCAGACAGTGACATTAAAGTCTTTACTTGTCTGAGAAAGAAAAGTGTGAAAAAGATAAGAAGAAATACAGAGCGAGTTGGAGGAGATACAAGTGATTTGGCTGAGGCAGAAGACTTAGGCAACATCTCTGTGGTTTGAATAGTTTATAGGCTTTTACTAAGGCCTACTGGCTTTTTCTGGAGCTTTCAACTTTTTTTGTATGGGCCAAAAAATGATGACAGTGCAATGACAAATGTTTTAATTTCTGCCAAATTTCAAAATAAGACAGTTGAGTAACCACTACTGAAACACTGAAACAAGGAATTAAAAAAATGGAAGATTAAATTAAAACAGACCCCAAATTCTCAACCTACGGTCCATTACGTGCATTTTCTGGGGCTTTCAACAGAATCTACTCCTGTTTCTCGGAAAGACGAGGGAATAACACAAGACGCGTATTGAGAAAAAAGGCTTTACAGGACTTTTATATAGCTAAACTTTTCTTAAAGAAAAAATAAGAATAAGAACATGAAATGATATGAAATTAAAAGAAATACCTCATGAATACTGGTAGAAAATGCTAAATTTAACCTTAACCCGTAAAAAACGTATTTACCGCCCTCTTATTTTGAAACAGGAAGTTGGTAAAAGGCGTCGCTATGGTAACGGATACAACTCTGCAAAGATTAGCTTGTTAGCAACCTCTCTCTTCTTTATGTCCTCGCTATTATTGTCATTATATAGTTGATATGCGATGACGGACACGGATACATACCTCATACGACCTAATCACCAGCACAAGTGAGTGAGTCACAGTCGTTAGATATAATTTACATCAGGGGGAGGTAGCTTTTAGCCAGCGAGTTTATTGCTAACGAAATATTTAGCAGTAGCATAAGCAGTATTAAGCCAAATTTTTAAAGACCAGCGTTGGTTTAATTTGTCTCTAACGTTTACAAGTTTACGTTAGCTACATTATTTGGGGTCAATTCTGTAAGTTAGCGAGCTAGCCACTGTACTTGTGTCAGTTCACAATGTCAACGTCTCCACTTGCGTCCCAGCGTTAGTTTAAGAAATTAAACATATAATGTGGGTCATTAATAAAAATGTACACAACTATGATTCACGGTAAGATTTCTATACGCTATGTAAACTCTGTAAGCCACACTGAGATGGGCTGATGCACTGCTGCCACTGGGGCCAGTATAAGTCAATTTCCTGACTTGTATCTTTCTATTGATCCATCTTCCAGGTTTAAACCAGCCATTGTGAAGGAGTGTATTCGTGAAATTGTGAGGGAGCGACTGTCCGGGATGCAGTACGACCCAGAGGAAGTCCCAGAGCTGTCCCGTTCACTGGCAGAAAGCATTAAAGACAAAGTGAAGAGTGAGTAATGCTTTCTCCCTTTCGTCTCATCACCAAGAAAGACAGAACTTCCAAGGACTGCTTTAGAGGATCGTTCAAAATAACTACTTAGATACATATAAAAGACACAATCATAATACCAAATGTATGTCGACTTCCGCTTTTACTAATATCAACCAAAACGCATGCAATAAATTGAATTGCAAAATACTGTATCACCACTGTCTTGCAAGGAACCGAGATAAACCAAACACATAAAGGAAATCACACATTTCAAACAAATTGTTCAGCGAAAATGAATGTTTGCTTTTTATTTAGATTATATAAAACAGAATTCTCAGTGCAAATATTTTTATTTATTGATTTAATGTTCATAATACCAGTGGAATGGCTATAGAATAGTGCCCCTCAACAAAATAAAATGTAAACAAAACATGATTGTGAAATTGATTTGGACTGCGCTATAGCTGGAACATAAATGCTCCCTCTTGGGTTTAACTAGATTACTTTGAAAATGTTGCATTGAAGGTTATATGCATTCATTATCCTTCTGATTGTAGAAAATATGTACCAAATAAGTTTTTTGCTAAGTAAAAAGAAGATTTTTGTCATCACAAATATAACAGCAAGTTAAATAAGTCCTTCTAGGAAAATGTCTTACTTATGTACATGCTACACAGAAATGAAGCATATTAGTACCCATCCCCTTATTGTCCCTACATAGTGTTTTCACAACTCCTGATAAACACCATAACAGCTCATTTCTTTTCTTCAACAGGTTCAGGATTCGACAGATATAAGCTTGTTGTGCAGGTCGTCATCGGAGAGCAGCGAGGACAAGGAGTCAAGTGAGTGATCACTGAGCTCTGGTAAACAAAAAAAGTGGGGTACTCTGTTGTCTGGGGAAAGCAGGTTTGAACTTGTACGCCGTTGTATACAAAAGTATTAAGAGGATATTTATAAAACAATTCCACTGAGCTGACAGCATTAGTAAACTAATATTATTTAATTTGTGGTCTTCCATCTTACTGCAGGATTAGAGTTTCAAAATAGCGTTTAGTTTCAAGAGATATTTCAGTTGTAGTATCATCGAGGACTGATAATGCCTCCGCTCTTCTCTTCTGATTTACATCATCAATATTAAAACATAAATACCCTGTATACTTTAAAACATGGTGATGTTAATTCTGGGTTAAATGAATCCATGTTGAGACACTCTCTGCTCTGTCTTCTCTTGTGTTTAACCAGGATGTCTTCAAGGTGTTTATGGGATGCTGACACAGACAACTATGCAGAAGATGTTTTCATGAACGTAAGTGCCTTTGCTCTGGTTATTCAGATGTGGGGGTGAAAAAAAAATGCCTAAAAGACTGTTTTTTGTTTTACAATTAATTGTGCTTTACCTCCGCAGGACAGCTTGTTCTGTGTGGTGGCTGTTTTCGGAAGCTATTACTACTGAAGACAAAAGGAGGGATGAAAGAGTATTCTTTCAGATGAAAAGTTGTGAGGTGAAAGTTCAAAGGATACTGCTCACGATCAGCATTTCGGGGGCCAGGATGCATTAATCTGAAGCAGCTTGTGTAATTTCTGTATCTTGAGATCAACACAGATGACATCCAGTGAAACACCTCAAAACATGGCAGATTTCTTATGTCACCAAACAAGATGTCAGAGTGAAGTGGGAACCCTCAGTGTATCCAGTACTTTGTAGTACTTTCAGCTGCAAAAACACAGTGAAAGGAGCTTAATGTAAGGCAGTACAATACATATCTGTACTACACTTTTGGTGCTTGACTTAGCACAGCAGCTACAGTAGAGGTCAGTGTTTGTCTCTGATTGTCAACATCATGACAGGGATAATTACTGTAAGCCAGCGACAGTCATTGAACGAGAAATAATTTACTAAAAAATTCTGTCGATTATTTGTCAAGTGCACTCACCATTATGATCACCTCTTTATAAAAACAGCTGCCTTTCTGTTATGGCTGAAGTCCTTGTGAATATTAAATGAGTTTGACACCATTACCTTGTTTTCTCTTCACGTGGGCATTTAAGCAAATATCTGAGTGGTCTAAATGTTACCTACACTTAACCTTGCAAATTTTTTATGTACAGTGTATATATTAGTGTAAGAATATGAAATCAATTAATTATTACCACGTTTAGCATTTGCCAATCTGCCACAAACAAAGAAACCATAACTCAAAATTTGTTGAACTTCTATGCTACATCATACAGCTCATTGTAGGATCTTTACAGGAAGTGAGAAATGAGAAATGAGTTATGTATGCTACTGGGAGCAGTGCTGATTTTGCCAATTCTATATAGAATCAATATCCAAATCTGCTTTTCTTTGCATTTTTTGCAAGCTTTCAGGTCACTGTCTCGGTTCACTCTTAAAACCATTTCAGAAATATAGAGACACCTGCCCTACATGGAGCAGCATAAATGAGTTGTTGGTGAACCTGATCTCAGCCGCGAATCGAGCCAGTGATAAGATGAAGGGATATTGGTTCAGAAAGAACTGTAATGTGCTATTGTTGCTCTGAGACTGCACACACTGCACTAGTCTATTCACATAAACACTTGATAAGATGACAGTATAGGCTTTTAAGCTATCATAAGTTATCTTCATCATCCCAATTTGTAAGGCAATTTGTCAGCAGTAATCACGAAACAAACAAACCTCTTAAGAAGTTTACAAAAAAAGTCACACTACAAGTGAGACAAATGAGAACTCGAGTGTATCACTGATTGGCAGTCACACGGAAGAACCTTGAACTTCTTGAACCTGCGCTGGCTAGAATCTGACAGGACTGATTGGACCTCCTTCAAAGGCCTCTACTTGTACAGATAAGTGGGGTTGTTCAAGGTTGTACCTGCAATTTGCCTGAACACTTTCACAATACCCTAACAGGGCAGAGGCTAAACTTAAGTTTAGAAATGGAGTCCACTAACATAAACTAAATTGTGTTGCTGCACTGTACTGTAGGTGCTCAATCTGGTGGTGGTAATGAAGGAGGAAGCAGCTGCCCCTCACCTTCTCCTATCAGTCTCTATGTCTGTGTGTCTTTCTCTTCAGGGCAATCTGTCATCTCTCAGGCTTTCAGTCAGAGATTGATTTGGCAACTGTTAGTAACTGATAGCTGATTAGCTGATGCAAGCACAACTTTGGCCACCACTAACACAATTTTCTGTTCCCTCGTGGTCATGCCCTTCATCAAGACCTGGCCCACAATAAAGTCTGTCATTGGCAGCATTATAAATGTAGTTGATACTCAGGTAGCAACTGTTCCCCCCCCACACACACACACACCCCAAATTAGCAAAACGCAACCCATAACCAGACAAAGAGAATGAAGTAAAAAACCCAACAAACACAAAATGTTCTGCATTTATTTGGAAGGAAAATGAATGCAGGTTTTCATCCACTACTACCATCCAATGCCATGCAATTTGTCTTTATCAATTTGAGAGCCATTAAAGTCTCTGCATCATTTCAAACTGTCAAAAACTGGTGGGTGCAAACATTCCTGTTGTTTGCTGTGACACCCACAACTGATGATGGATCCACTGAGACAGCGGGAGCATAACCTGCTGCCTGATGTGTTAGTGTGTCTTGTCAGATCGAATAGCCTGTGCCCCTTCCAGGAGTAGTGTCTGGAAGTCTCTGTCAAAGCTAACTTCAACGTCAGTGACAAGACAGCAAACAAACAGCGACCGTAACAATTAGACATGACAGGGAGGTTTCAACCCAATTGTCAGAATAAATGTCGGTGACGTACCTTTCTGCGAAACGGATACTTTGACACTTGGTCTGGTTAGGCATAAAAACACTTGGTTAGGGTCAGGAGATTATCATGTTTTGGCTTAAAAAATCTAGTCTTGTCACTTCAACCACGTCTGGAAATGCTTTATCCATGTTTTGCAGAAACATAAAATGCAAATATTTTATTCTGGAGGCTGATCATTTGTACAGATACAGGATATTACAGTAAGACTTGTTCTGTGGCATGTTTGCTTCATTAAAATGGTCTCAATCTGCTTTTGCTCATTTCAATTCAGATTTTTGACTCTTGACTATAAACCTCACTATAATTTCGCCACACATTCCGATTAACTTCAGTATTTACAAAAATAGCGACATTCTATCAAAATGTGCATACGTTTGTAGTTATACTAAGTGATAGAGTTTTGCTAGATTATTCTCAATGAATATGTTGCATAATATATTATTATTAGATTAATTAAATTTAATCTCACAGTGAAGAGCAGTTGATAGCACAGAAATGTCTACCATTCCCATTTCTTTCCACGTGTACAGCGCTTGGTACACTATGCAGTTTT
Source organism: Diplodus puntazzo (assembly GCA_963678695.2). Classification (NCBI taxonomy): domain Eukaryota; kingdom Metazoa; phylum Chordata; class Actinopteri; order Spariformes; family Sparidae; genus Diplodus; species Diplodus puntazzo. The sequence goes on from OZ023163.1 coordinate 18,594,548, forward strand.
GGGGAGAGAAAGTAAGAAGAGAAAAGTCTCCACCGGTAGCTTATCATGCCCGTACTAACTGAACAAAAACAAACAAAAAACATTTCTTCAAAGGAAAACACAATTTTCCTAACTATGAGCTACCTTTCTTGCTTCACACTCTGTGCTCGGGACCTTATTCCCCTCGTGGATGGCTTGTTTATATGGACATAATATCAAAAATATATTTCTGAGTTTGTATGATTACTTTATAAATATTATCTTTCTGAGTTTAAATGTCTTTCTTCTAATATTTACTACCCACTCTATTGGTGGAAACCGGTGATTTTTTTGTATTTTTTTTATTTCAATCATAAGAGACTTAGTTTTGGAAGATGAAATATTCATTGCACCATGCACATCGGATGAAAAATATGTTTCTTAGGTGATTTGGCCCCATCGTTATGTCCATTGTACTTTAGGAGGGAGGGTGAAGCCGTGAGTAGGCTCCCTGATGGAGCCGAGACGCTGGCGGTGGTGGTGATGGGATAGAGATGATGAGATGATGGCTGAAGATCTGGATGTGATGAGGTGGACTTGGGTACTGGGGTAGAGGAGGGTCGCAACAATTGTGCACCGAGGAGCGGCTGTGTCTCATGGGTAGAGCCAGTCTTGATATCAGAAGGTTGCTGGTTCGATTCCCCTGGTCTGCATGTCAAAGTGTCCTTGGGCAAGATACTGAACCGCAAAACTGCATCGTGATCCGCTAGTCTGCACCATGCATGGCAGCCACTGCAATCAGTGTATGAATGTATGTATGAATGACAAAAGCGTCCGCTAAATGTAAAATGTAAAATGACAACCGACTGGAGAGCAGATTTAAAGTTTGACCGCAACGACTTGATTGATTTAATCGAGGCAGAATCTGGCTGGTTAAACTGAAAGAGTAAACGTCCAGTCAGCTTTTTGAGAAGAAGGAACGAACAATAAGATCATCTCCCTGACTGAACTAACGCCGAACCGACATATTCATGTTCACCCTCTTCAGTGTCTTTAATTTCAACTTAATTGATAAATGTTTGAGTAATTTTTGAAGCCCGAACTTATTGATAAATAGTTTCTTGAGCAAATAAGATGGCATGCACTAACTAGACAAAATCAGACTGACGTCCCTGTAAAAAGCTTTCCAATCTCACCTTCCACAGATATATTTTGAATATTGTGCAAACTATTCTGTGTGTGATATACATATAGTACTTGCAGAAGGCAACAGCATCTGCATTATGCATTGTTTAGTGTCTTGGTCTTTTTTTCTTTTGCTGTGTGATTATAAATCATAGTCAAATGTGGATAATAGAGGGAGAGGAGGCGTACTGTAGAGCTGTGTCGGGTTGCACATTTTGAAAGTTCGCTAAGCTGCTCACTGATTTTATTACCTTCAGAAGTTACACTTTAAGAAGAATATTCTAACCTCACATGGCTTCTCTTCTCTTTCAGCAGCCTTTATTATACATGTGCCTCAATTCTCTCTGTATCTGTTTGCTGTCTGATGCACAGCAGCTCTTTACAATTTAAACAGTTGTTTCGATGTTGTTTTTCCATGTGAATCCGGGACGACAGATGTTGTTTGCCACTCAGGGAGCAGTGATCGTGGCAACTGCTGCACATCCTCTATTAAACTCTGCTCTCTCCTCTCTACTGCATGTTGTTTTGAAGGCAATGCTGTGGTGTTTGTGGTGCAATGCTGTGGTGATATATATATATATGTATATATATATATATATATATATATATATATATATATATATATATATATATATATATATATATATATATATATATATATATACATACATAATATATATATATAAATATATTTATTATGCATTGGAGAATATTGCCACTGGCATGGCTTGATTTGCTTAATTAACTAGGGGAGTTATTCATATAAGAACGGTTTCCAGAATTTAAACTAACTCAGATTAGAGGATCTGGTGTTTGACTGGTCACGTTCTGTATTTTCCCTTTTGTCAACAACTCTGTGGTAGAGATGAATATTTAAAACTTCGGAGTCATTGTTAAATCATCTGCTGAATAATTGAAAGTGGCCCGTTTCAACCTTTTATGCTCTTTGGCGCAAGAAACGGTTCAGACTTCCATAAAGATTAGAAGACCTTGAGGCGTCCTTATTTCTTTTGATATGCTGGCTGGAAAACTGGCTGTGTCTGGTTTTGTTGACAAGGCAGCTTAGAATAGGACCTTGTTCTCATAAAGGCTTGAAGGGCTTGTCAAGTGTATTTTTCCACATTGACAGGATTCAACTGATAGTAAGTACAAGAAGGATATTTTTCCTTTCGTCTTCACCCATGTGCCATTTGACATGATCATAAAAAGAAGAAACTTATACGATTTGATTGCTGTCAAAACATGAAACTGTAAAGTGAACTGTATGAAGCGGTTTTGGGCGACACGTCTCTACAGTCCAAAAGACGACGCCGAAATATCCTGAATACGCAACTCAATGGCCAGAACAAATGACAGCTAAGTACATTTCTGCAAGACCACAGATAAGCAAAAAAAAAAAAAAAGTTTCAACTTTACACCTGTTTGTCTTTCTTGTCACGACACTGTGCCTATGCTTGGGTTAGGTTTAGGCACATGTCGACTCATCCTGTCCACGTCCACAAGGGGCAGTGGCCAGGACACTGAACCTCAAGTTGCAAGCCAATCGCCCAAATAAATGTTAACAATGACTGTTCCTGCAAACCACATATATGTTCAAACTTAAATTTCTTTAAGATTCTGTAGGATCAGTTTTAGTGTACAGGGAAAACATCATGTTTTGGCTGACGACATAGTGATGAACATCACAAAATGGGTTGATAATAAGCTTCTTCATGTAATGAGTCACTGAAATCCCTACACTGAAATGGACCTTTATCCTCATTTAGAAACACTTGTTCAGCAATAGATTGACAGATTCTCGCCTCAGTACTCGTCCTTCAAAATATAACGCAGAGCTGCTCTGGTGGGAGATGCTTCAGAGATGCAACAAGCAGAAGAAGACAATTCCCCTTTCAATTAAAATCTGTGAGTAAATGTGAAGCTGGGGGAGGGATTATTCACCTCATTCTGCCATGACTACTTTACGCGAATGGATGAGCTGCTTAAAATATGAAAAGACACGGTCACTTCCATGTTTAATTGAATGTATTTTCTCACTTTTAAACCAACAACCTATGTAATGACACTACTTTCACAAGACACTCTTGGATGCCTTCACAGCCACCTTTTTTTAATTGACTCCCACTGACATTGAACATCAGAGTCTTATCAAAGATGGTTATTCCTTTTATCAACACTTAAAGGATCTTTCTTCTGGCTATGTGGCAGTGCAGTAATTGCTCAAGAAGTTGAACAATCTGCTAAAGACATCACCTCTTTTTCAACCACCACTCCCTCCTCAAGGTCATTGTGTCTTACACACCATCATTTTTTCAAAGAGTCATTAAGATAAGTGGGCAGGTTATAATTAATTAACGTGGATCTATGGCTCTTTGTCACAGACTTCTTTCACAGCCTCCACTCGGTTAAAAGGTTTTTGCTTAATACAGAATGTCTTCATCAAAAGAGAATGCAGCGGAAGGAAAATGTCACCTCCCTCGTTGCCAGTTTCGGCTTTATCCCTCATAGGATTTTGACCTTAAGAAATTAGTATTTGTAAGATGTTTGCAAAGCTTATTCTTTCGGTGAGCTGGTGTGTTAAGATAGATTCAAGTTAGTAAATTAAACTGAAACTGTACTAGATTTGAAAAGTGAGTGTGACACCTGTCCCTAAAATGGAAATCTGAAAATGCTGGCTTTCTTTTCAAACTCTATTATGTATCTTTAAATCCACCATTTAAAATGGTAACATGTAATCAGTATAACAATATGTATTCTGCCTCCCTTTTAATTACTCAGAACAGTGCAATGGTAATCAAACTCCCTCTCAGTGGGTATATTTATGAGCCAGTATATAAATACATATATTATCAGCCAGTGCATTGGTGAGCATCATTTCCAGACTGGCTATTAAAAACTTGTGGTTAGTATAATTAAAGGTGAAAAATTTATTCAGTTGCAGGGTGAATATTCTCTTTCTTGTGAAAGCACCCCTCTTTCCTAGCAATTAAAAAGTAGCACCTGCGCATTTTTAGTTTTGCATTGAAGTCCTGATAAGAGCACATATAAAAACACATAAAGATGACTGAAATTAAATTACAATACAGGTAAACACCCAAATTCTTATCGCGAACTGTTACATTACAAGCGATTATGACTGATCAATATCTGTATAGCATATAAGTGCCATTTTCCCAATCTCAACATCGTCATGGTTGTCCTCAAGGACCAAATAGTCTTGACATCTTGTGCAGTGTGATCTAAATTTGTAGTTGAGAACGACCAGAACATCAGTGGTACCATCTGCAGAGCATCAGCAACACCAACGATGTGAGATGTCTGCACCAAGTTCAAAGGATACTGAAAGTTGACACCCACCCCAACCCCAGTCTGTTCACCCTGGTGCCATGTGGCAAAAGATAGATACAAAAGTATCCTCTGCCGTACCACCAAACTACGGAGCAGCTTCATTCCCCAGACTGCGAGACTCCTCAATTCATCATCAAGAGACTGTTTTCTGAAATAGATGTAGCACAAAAGACTCGAACATAGTTGTGTTTTTTAAACCCTTGAGATTTAAAAAATGGCAATCAAGGTGACAATTTACTTGTATACTTTAATTTACATAGATTTGAACCTCAGGCCAGAATGATAGACTTCAGTGATAGGTTAAAGAGTGGAGGTGTAAGAATGTACATCAATTACATCACTGTAGTCCATAATGAATAAAATGTTGACCTGACAGTTTGCTTTTATGCAGTATAGACTAATACGTTTCTTATTTCTATGAAAGAAGCTTACCAGTTTTTCTTTTAAGAATGTGTGGTAAGGTTGCTCTTTTAATTTGTGTTCCATTAAGCATTGTAATATTTCTTTCAGTTAGTCATTTTTCTAGAGTCATTTTATGTACATAAAATTGCATCATCTGCGTATGGATGAACTGTATTGTTTCTAACTTTTTCACCTATTTCATTTATAAAAATGATGAGAGGTGGTCCTAGAAAGGAGCCCTGTGGTGCACCTTTGTGAAAACACATAGAACTCAACTTACAGCCATCAGCCACACTATTGAGATCATTTAGAAAACAAGTTACAAGATCTTTCATCTAATACAATAAATTCAGATGTTTCAAAAGAATTTGATGATTGACACAGGCTTCAGAAACCCAAAAGGTGAACAAATTCCTTCAAGATTCAAGATTCATTTATTGCTTCGGGATTTGTGCTTTTCTGAAATCTGTTCTTGTCTCAATACTTTTACGCCTTTTGTGAGAGGGGAGAGAATCAAAAAGGCTATTAGCTGGGTGGGAGGGATCCGTAAGTCCTAACCTTCAGACCTTTTTGGTAATCCTGCTTATTGTCTAATGCGCTAGCAATATCATTAAAGAATTTTGATGCTGCTGTCCCGGTATTATGCTTCAATCTAAAAATCTGAAGAAAAAAAAACTCTCCCTGACGAAGGAAGATCAGTACCAGATTTTACCTGTGGACAAGCACCACTGCACACACACTATACGGACATCGTGCTTTAATTACAGTACAGTATTGGTGTTTACGTCCAGTGTTTAACTTTTTCATATGAAGTGACAACGTGAAAGTTCTCTTCTGCTGCTGAAAGAGAATATACTGTAATGCAGCCGTTTATGGCCAAACTCAAAGGCGTTCATATCCATCCTTTGTCTCGGATAACGGGAATAATGAGGCAGAAGATTTGCAGTGGAACTTGCAGATACACACACATCTCGACAGACCTGATATGTTCTGTTTATATCTTTTAACATTTTTCTTCACTGTTATTTTATTTTGCAGCTGCGGTCTGTCTGAGTGTTATCAGAAAGCTGGTGAATCAGTGCTGTGAGTGCCAATTTGTTCTGTTTTCGGCTGACTGGTGCTAAAGTTGCTTTTTCCTTATCACCATGTTTAACTTTCAAACTTAAAATTGCCCCTAAACAACACCCGGTGACAAGATATAATTAAAGTCCTCACCCAACTCTTCAGCTGCTTATCTATTTTTGACACAACACTTTCAATATACGGAAAACATATAAGCACAGGAATGAACAAATGCACATAAACACAGGGTCAAGACATTTTCACTTGAGAATGAAAAGAAATGAGAAAAGGAATGAAATGCCTGATCATTTGATGATATTTGCATTTTTCATGTATTACAATGACAAAACCATAAAAACAAGTTATACAGACATAATTTTCCATTAGTGCGTGAAATTAAAAGCTTGCTTTCAAATCTAGTCTGATCTGCAACAGAAGTCCTGCACAGCCATAACTGCTCACATTTTTCTTTTGCCTATCATCATGAGATGGCAGCGTCTTTAATCTATTTTTAAAAGGCCAATATTCATTGTGACATACACAATCATACACAGTGCAATACAGTGAAATTCACACAGACAAGAGAATTGACCATAAAATTGTCTTTTCTTCTGCATTGGTTTAGCATCTTATTATCTAAACGATAGTGTTGCTCTGTGTTTCTGAGGCTGATATCTTGACGTCATTTTATTTGTTTTCTGAAGATTTTTACAGTCACAAAAATGTGGGGGCCCAAAATTTTAAACACACCAAGGTGAGCAGATTACAAAAAAAACGAGCTTTAACAACGAAGCTATTGTCTGAAGTCCAAAAAAACAAATCAGGAGTTCAGTCAAATAATTATATTACTTATGGTGACCTTAAAATTAATGTAATGGCCCAAGCATTGCTAGATAATAGGAGTACACAACTGTGATAATTTAAGTTAAGGTAATCTTAAAGAAGATGTGAAATGATCTCTGTTCCAGAGTCATTCCGCACCTTGGTACAAAGAAGTGTCAGCTCTCTGCTTTATGCATTTAAGAGAAATTTGTGCTTATAATTGAATGTTATATGTGTGATTGATCGTGTGGTCTGTTGGATTCACTTGTTGAAATTCAAGCTACCGCTATGAGTTTCGTATGGAAAAAGTGAATGTCAGGGGGGCGCAATGACAAATCAAGAACAACAACTTCTCAATGCATAGGTACCAGTTCTAATGTTCATCATCATCCTGTTTTCATTTATTTTATTTGAATATCTATTCAAACAAATGATTTTTCCAGGTGGCCTAAAATGCTTGCTATGTAACTAATGAGTCACCAAATGAGGCATCACTGCCTTTTCATTTTGTATCTGCAAATCCCACCTCCCTTTATTTTGTGTACAATGCGAGTGCAAATTGAATGAAATTTCCAATGCTTTCATTTTAAATACCCTTTTCAGGGACTTTAGCGATTGTTGATTCTTGCAACAAAAGGATGCTCGGGAATAACCTTGAATTGGTTTTTGCTGGATGGAGACGTCCAGAAAACATTCATTCCGTAAATTGCCAATTGCCTTAACCTCCTCTCTGAGCACAATGTGAGGAGGAAATTTCATCTCAGAGCACAATTGGTGTCTTTGTTGCTGTGGATGAACCTGCAGAGGACACAGGGGACAACTCATGTTTGCCTTCACCTTTGAGTTCATTGAGATACTTGTCAGTTTCTGTAGCAACATCTTCCGATGACTCAGTACCCAGAGACAGAGCCACATATTTCTTGTATTTGGAGTGCTTTGGCACTGTAGGAGAGTGGATGATGTGATGATGAGAGAAAAGCCCATAAAAATCTTAAACCTAGGAAAAGCTGTAGGTGATAATGTGTCAGCTTGCAGGATTGATTTAGTTGTTGGGTGATGTTTATAACGGTGATCAGAAAATCTAGGGGTGGCTCAGTCGGTCGGTCAGTCCACAAAATTTCCCCCATTCTTTACCATCCACAGTTTTTTGCTGTAGAAGGCTGACATATGGCATGGAAGTCTTTTTGTCCAATTTCTAGTTAAAGAATCTCAGTGCACTGAGTGGTCCAGTGTGTAGGATTTGGTGTCAACTAAAGGTGATGTTGAAAAGCAGAACCAACTGAATACCCCTCGCTTCACCATTTAGCAACTTGCCAGTCCAACATGGACTCTGCGGTGTAGGACCCACTCCCTCTATTAAAGGCTCATTCTAAGGTATTCTAATGATTAGACAGATGGTATCATGTCAGTCAATATCAAATTGAATTTCTTCCAACCTAAATCCTTTAGAAGGAACCACTCGACTGCCTTTGCTCTAACTGAGTCTGTGGAAATCATTACCGACGCTATTGACCATAAACAATATTCACTAGGAATCTTCATAGACTTGAAAAAAGCATTTGACACCGTTAACCATGATATTTTAATAGCTAAACAGGAGAGATATGGCATTAGAGGTGTAGCACTGCAGTGGGTCAAGAGCTATCTACACAAGAGATCGCAATATGTTAAAATAGGTGACAACACATCGACTAGCTTGGACATAGTCTGTGGGGTCCCACAGGGGTCAGTAAACAAAATATATGCTATATGGAAAAAAAGGCTGCAATAACAGTACTAACATTCAAGTAAACGGAGTGAATATTGAAAGGGTCCATGAGAACAAAGTACTGGGCGTGATTATCGACGACATGCTAAGTTGGAAGCCACACATAAGACAGTTAAAAAGGAAGTTGGCCAGGAGTGTGTCCATACTCTGGAAAGCACAAAAAATACTAAATCAAAAAGCACTTCATCTGTTGTACTGCGCACTAGTCTCTCCACACCTGCAATACTGTGCAGAGGTGTGGGGGCACACATATAAAGGCTCCACACAGCCTTTATTAATACTCCAAAAAAGAGCCCTGAGAATCTTAGATTATGCCAACGATAGGGCACCCACAAATCAGTTATTTATCGAATCAAGAATACTCAAACTATATGACTTAATAAACTATCGCACACTACAAATGATGTATAAGGCAGCTAACAAAAGCCTCCCTCACAACCTGCAAAAACTTTTTCTAGACAGAGAGAAGAGTTACAATCTCAAAGGGAACATGATTTTTAGGCAAAGGAAGGTACGAACTACGTTAAAATCCTTTTCCTTATCGGTAACAGGTGTTAAACTATGGAATGAGCTAGAAGATTATGTCAAAAAATCAACAACACTAAGTGGATTCAAGAAAAAATATGTAAATTCAACCGTTGATCAATACAGATTAATACTGGATGGTTGATAAAGGTCAGAGGCACGACTCAACAGACACTGTGTTGAGACGGCATGTGAGCATAACAAAAAACATTCTGTACCCAAACAATAAGTTGAACCTGAGAAACTTGTATGGTTCAAGGCCAATGCCAGCTGTACGTAGCAGGATGTTGTTATAATGTGTATCAACAATGTGAATTCAGCTCTGTATGCTACTGCTGTAATATGTTTTGTCAAATGTCATAGTAAAAGAAAGTGTAAGGTAAAAATGTAAAATGCAAAAGATAACAAAAGATTAGGATGAAGATTTTATCCTGTGGGTAATGGGGGCGGGACTAGATAAGCTTTGGCTTCTCCCGCTTTTCCCTTTCGGCCATGTGTATTGTATTATTTGAACAATAATGAAATGTGATGATGATGAATTGACATGCCCGAAATAAACAACATAAAAATAAAAAACAAAACAAAAAAAAAAAAAAACATGCAGAAACTTTATATAACCCAATCACCTGGAAATTAGTATTTCGGTGGGGTATGAGACACTTTTAACTTCAGGTAACTAGTGGATCATCCTGCGCAGCTGAGGATTGTCTGCTAGATTGCTTCCAAACCATGTCACACACATCACATGCATGATCTCTTGTTGGAGCAATAAGGAACTTGTGTCTCTGCCTTTGATGTACCAGTTCTTATTGATAAAAAAAACGTAGTAGTTAATATATATTTATGGAAGGGATTCAGCTATGGTTTCTGTGTTGTGTGTTTTCAGCGCTCATCTCACTCCTCTATCTTGTGCCTCCTCCTCCTTTTCAGCACCTGTGACCAATAGAGGCGTGACATACAGCTGGAATACATAGACCTTGGTGGATGCAGGATTCTACAACTGTGTTCTTTTGTATTCATAAGCTCTATCACTAATTTGAAATGATCAAATGCTTTGTCCGGCACAAACAATGACATTTCAACTCGATATTATTTGACACATTGAGTTGTAAGTTGCCCTGTTGTCGTGAAAACTGTTCTGCTCATCTGACAGAGATCACAAATACAGCAGCAGACTGTAACAAAACAAAGGACAGATGACGCAGCTGTGTCACACGTCGCTTCCAAAAACGTCTCCCAGGCAGAGTTGCCTCATTTTTTGTTGAGTGCCTGTTGCCTCGACTCTTCTCTCCTCCTGTCTCTTCCTCGACTCCTCCACTGGCATCTTATGTGGGAAGGATGGGCAGGAGAAGTCATCATGAAATCTGGCTATTTGGCTGGTTCCCTCTTCCCCTGGCACCATGTCACATTACTTTGAAATTCTTTCCATTCTCCGTATAGATTAGTTGGCATTTTGTTAGTTAACTTGATAGTATTTTTTTCTGCCAGATGAATTTGTGAGAAATACATTTTTATTCTCTCACATTTCTTCCCTTCAAAAAGAATCGCTGTTGAATAAAAGACCTTTTATTTAGTCAATCCCTTGCGTGTGCTTCTCTTATTCCTTATGGTCTTAGAGCTGTATATTGAGTGATGATGATTGATTAATGCCAAATGTTGGTTTCATTGTCTGGTCAACAGTGACATCTTTCAAAAGAGACAGTAAAAAAGCAGAAATGTAATGTGGTAGAAATATTGTCCACCTTGTTTTCATGTGAGAGCTCAGCGGGTTCGATTCAGCAATCTGAGTTTAATATTCCTCCAATGTGACAACGTAATTTCACCTCAGAGTTAAGCTTTCGTTGGCCCTTTTCCAGATGGGTCCAAGTGGAGGTTGTGTGTCTGCATTCACAATTTACTGATGGACTCTGTTTGGAGTTGTGTCTGTGCATTGATGAGGCCTTATTTTCCAATTCCCCCCCCCCCCCCCCACCACCCTAGGGAGAGCTGGCTATGTGATGATCACTGGCTGTTATTTGCAAGAGGAGTATTTCAGTGGTACCCGTTATCACTCACAGAGTTTTAGTGATGCCTAATCTAGCTTGCCAACTGGTGTGAGGGTTTCAAGCATCTGCCACGATTCAAGTCATCTGTGACTCCGGGTTTCATTTCACATAGTTTAAGGCATTTCATAGGCTTATCTATTAATCCCCTTACTTGTTGTATGCACACATTTGACTCTCAATTTCTTTTTAGTTCTCATTTTTTTTTTCAAATTGGAACACAGGATTATTACTTACGTATTTTTATACTTGTTTTGTTTTCACTGACACTGGCACCCTTGATAAGATTTTAAATAAAGGTAAATTAAGCAATCATTCACCATTTTGCCGTTTTACCAAAAGTTCGTGCCTAACTGAGAATTTCATTTCTATGATCGAACAGGCAAACATCACAGACTCCAGAAATATTAAATGGTATATGGACTGCAATTATATAGCACTTTTCAGGTCTTAGCGACCATTCAAACTGCTTTACATACACATTGGTGACAGAGCTACAATGCAAGATGTCTCACTCCATAGCAACTCCAAAGTCTGTTTTTCAGCTAAGGAAAAAGCAATGTGTCTAATTCAGAATATTATATTAAAACTAGAGCTGTCAAACGATTAATTTTTTTAATCGCGATTAATCGCATTTTGTTCATAGTTAACTCGCGATTAATCGCAAATTAATCGCAATTTTTTTTTGGCACATTTTTTTCTGTTCTAAATGTACTTTAATGTATTTCTTTCATGTTCTTAATACTTTAACAACATAAGAAAGGGTTAGGGTAAGGCAAATATGCTTGCTTTATGAAAATGTTTATTCAACACTTCAAATCATGCAGGAAAATAAAAGGCTCAAAAAATATCCCCTTACCCTAAATGGGATCAAAACATGGTGATGTCTGCTTTTGGCGAGGGGCGGTGTGCTCTCTGCATCTGCCATGTGTTTGGCTTGCAAATGATATTTGAGACTGGACGTACTTCAATGGTAACTCATTTCATGTCGACAGTACGTGCAGATAACTTTTGTCCTATCGACCGAACCATCTGGCAGTGTTTTGAAAGTGAATTTGCTGTTCATAAGTCCTTTCTCCATTTCCTTTCGCTTTTCATGAGTCCACCATGTTTTTCCCGAACCGCCAACCCTGCTTCTTCTTCTTCTGATTCCCTCTCTTATTCTTCTGCCACCCTCTCGATCAAGACTACAGGTGCCACCGACGACTGTAAATCATACAATGCTTTCATTTTTTTAAAATACCGAACGTTAACCGCACGTTAAAAAAATTAACGGCGTTAAGAGGATGTTGCGTTAACGGGTTATTAACGTGTTAACTTTGACAGCCCTAATTAAAACATTATATCAAAAAGTCAAAGGCCTATTTTTAGTGGCTCTACCCATGTCTAAAGACAATGTACATACATGTTGATTTTGGTATAAAAGTGGTAGCCATGAGTGAGCTGCGTAGGGATTTTTTTTGTCTTTTTTTACAGGGTTGGACAAAACCACATTAGCCAGTCCCCCGTTTCTAACATCAGTGCTTAGTTAAGCTAAGTCGCTATTTTCTGTAGCCTTATATCTAACCGATGCAAATGAGAGTAAAGCCATTTGAATAAGAGCCCGTCATTTATTTCCTGACCCTGCATTTGCATTTGTACACTATTAAGTGCTTCTTCAATGAGAAATAATCAATTGAAAGTGTTTAACTACGCTTACTGACAGCAGAGCAAGACTTTGCCGATTGGACCCCAGAGATGTGATGCATCTTCGTTAAGCACAGGCCATTGAAGTGGGGACACAGGTGGAATGCGGGGGACGCTGCTGCGTCAAGACTCCAGGGGAGTAGCGCCAGCAAATGGAAGAGGAAACCTTTTATTTGACTCACCGGGATCATCCTGAGGGACAAGGTAGATGAGGAGGTGGTGCGTAGTAGCTTAACCGCAAGTCTACAGGTAAGAAAGACAGAAGAGAAGTGATATTTTATACATCATCTGCTCTTCATGTAACACTAATCAAGCACATTCTGCAGGTTGAATAAGAGAAAAGATTACCTTTGATTGTCAGTGTGGCTGATTAAAGCTGATGTCACAGAGGAAGCTCTTACTTCGCCAAAAGGTGTTATTTGAAGCCCTGGTGAGCTTTTGAGGCAATCACTCAACACATTCAAATCAAATCAAAATCTATTTGTCACATTGCATCAGTGGGCTTTACAATCTGTACAGCGAGCGACATCCTCTGTCCTTACACTCTCTATTCAAGTGACCAAACATTGCCATATTGAGAAAAAAATCCTTTTGGGGGGGGGGGGCAGATGGACGAAACATCAGGACGAGAGGAGGGACCCCTCTTCCAGAATGGACAGACATGCAATAGATGTTGCACATACAGAGCAGAACAACAAAATCACACTTCACAAGTTGCATTGACTAATATTGTGGTACAAATTATTTGATGGACGACTGAGAACCCCATCTCCACTGTGGTGACATGGAAGAGGGCAGGCCACACAAAATAATTAACAATAAAAAAGATAAAACATCGGAATGACGAGGCATCACATTTTTACAGAGGTACAGATATAAAGAGTAGCTCAATGATCGAGTGGAGCCCAGGGTATGACGAGCCAGATCCCTTAATATGTGAGACAGTGGGAGCCAGGACTGAAATGTTCCCATGGGGCCACTGGTCCATTAGAAGGGAGCCTGAATGAAAAGAGAGGAGGAGGAGAAAGCTATGGAAAGCGGACAGTGAGAGAGGGACACTGCTTGCAGCTTGACGGGACAGAAAACAAAGTACAAAAGGTAGAGAAATGCAGTGTTAGTCAGAATAAATATACTAGCAGGACAATGTGAATTCTAATACTAGAGGTACAAAAGGAAAAAGCCTGTATCCACCTGACTTCTGTTTAACCCTGGGAACCATCAGGAGCCCTGAACTCTGACAGGGTAATGCCCGAGGTGGACTGCATGGTTTAATGAGATAGGACAGGCCCTGTTCGGTTTTGTATGTCATCAGCAGCACCTTAAATTCTGATCCGACATGAATTGGGAGTCAGTGCAGTGAGGCTCGGATTGGTGTAATATGATCAAGTGTATTGGAATATTGTCATCATTAATACTTTATCATTAATACGGGGGCTCGGGGGTAACACACTGGGCCTCCAAGATGGATGCAAATGTCCTACATGTACCATCATTTCTTTTGGTGAGCTGACATGTGCGATAATTTCCTGAATTAATTATTTACGAGAAGAAGAAACGTGCATCACAATATGGAAATGTGTGTCTGCTTTAGGAATGAATTGCATTTTTTTCTTGAGCTAGATCAACCCGCAGCGTGCGGCTAAAAGGTAGAATAATCACATATTTGGCCATGAATTATGCTCGTTCAACTTTGGCAGCATCATTGCGGAAAATGCTGTGTTTACTGATACTTGTGACGCCCTCATATATTTCCTTGGTAATACTAAAACTGCATTGCATGTCATCCTACATGGGATCTCCATGGAGTGGGTTAGGGTTAAAAAAAGAAAGGTTTGCTTACATTGAACTGTTTATTAAAGGCCACATGCTGCCAAGAAAAGAGCTCTCACCTGTTTAGCCCTTTTCAGGAAATGTGAATACAAAGTACGTTAAATGCATCATCATGAGAGGTTCAGGTGAGGGCCATCACAATAAGTAGAGAATGTGTGTCTGAAATGAATTAGATGAATTATTTAATTAATTCTACATGGTAAGAAGATACAGTTGAGCATGTGTAACAAACACATTGTGTGACCCTAATGTAGGACTCTCTAGTAGATTGTACATGGGTGTAGAAGTGTATTTCTGATGAGCTTCTCTCTCTCGCCTTCTTCTGCTTGCCATCTGTGCGACTGCACAGCTGAGGCTGGTCAGCTGTTGTAGATGAAGTTACCTAACTGTTGCAGAAAATGTCCAACCGCTGTTCTCATCTACAGTGTGGAATAACTGAGAACAAAGTCGTTACGGGAAGAACCTGCAAAACCCCTCACTCTGTTCAGTGTGTCTTTAAAATTCTGTTGCTCAATATCTGCAAATACAGCTATTATAGAATGGTTAAGGTTACATTAAGACATGGCTCTGACCAATTACCTATAGTTATATATAGCAGTTGATATCTAAAGCACTATGGCTACTATAGGTCACAATCATATACTTATGTATAAGTGTCTCCCCCTTGCTTAATATCCTATAATCATGGAGGTTCAGTCCTCTGTGCACTCCAGCAAGAAATGGCACTGAAGTGGTCTGTATTGTCAGAGTGTGTTTGCTCTCCAGCCACTGCCACTTAAAAGTCTCTCTTAAAAAAGCCATATCTCATGGCCATATGCTGAGGTACAGGGCCATTAAGTATGGAAGAGCATAAACACTAGAATCAGGGATTTAAGATGAGCCTGCTGTCTCCACCATCCAACCACAGATAAGTGGAAGAAAATGGATGGATGGATGGATGGATAGTAGACCTCTTAAGGTGCTTATTAACATTAGAGAGGATACATCAGGGCTAATAGTATCATAATTCATGCATTATTATTGTTTTATATAATACATACATGTGATAACAGATTGTATAATTTTAGTGCTTTATTTTCTTAGTACCATATCAAATTAATAAATGTTCTATTATGCATTCATTGTCACTTGACTATGCACTTATTTACAATTAAAGGGGCACTATGTAGTTTTTGAGGAGAAATTAAAACTTCTTGAAAAAAGAGAATTTAAATATTTTATTATATTAACAAAGGGATTAATACAAACTCAGAATTATGTTTTTTTTTTAAACAGGCTGATCTGACTGATGTGAAATGACTATGGTTAGAGTGGATGAATCCATTTCAAACAATGACAAGTAGGTACCCAAGGAAATTGCTGTTGTTTTAGAGCAGCTTGTTGCCAATAGCAGATACGGGTGATGATGGTCTAACAGAGCACTCAAGGAGAAGAAAGATACATCCATCACATTCTTCTGCAGTGCAGATGGAGGATTAAAAGCTGGTAAAACTACACCGGACTGTCAGAATCACCACTGAGATGGTAAGGTGTCAACTACTTGATGTTTTTCAATGCTTCTAAAAATCTCTTCCCATTGTGAAACTTCTTTTAAATTGGGACCCTCAGGTAGTACATGTCACAAGTGAGAAATGGCTTCAGTTGACGTCTGGCCCTTCTGTGTGAATGGGTTCCAACAGCAACACCAGGTATGGAGCATCAGTGTCACCAGGTCACTTTGTCACGACTTACATTCTCAACATTTTGTGGATTTTTTTTGTAGTTACTTTAGGCTTCTGTAGTTCAGGAAGTTAGAGCAGGTCGTCCACTCATCAGAAGGTTGATGGTTTGAAGTGACCTTGGGCAAGATAGTGAAGCCCTATTTCCTCACGATGGCTGTCCCATCTGTGTGAATGGCTTCCCATAGAAGCACTGTATTGCTCCTGTTGAGCAGGTCATCAAATTACATGGCAGCTTCTGCCATCAACGTATGAATCTGTGCGTAATTGAGACAAGTGTTGGTAGGCTAGATAATGAATTGAAATGAAGGTTTGTCAGAGGCACACTTCAAATCAAAGGTTATGACAACTCTCTATATATTATGGTCCCGGTCTTTATAATGAGCATAAAACAATTACTACTAGTTTGCGGTTGTCTCTGTAGTAGATAGCTAGCTAGTTAATGCTTCATTGTTCTGCTGATTTCTGTATAACAGTCCTGCATTTTGTGTTGCTGCATTCCTCCTTTTGGGAGGAGGAGCATACGGTGCTAATATTAGGCTATAAAGCATCAGTTTATTTGATGACGTGATTGAAAGTGGCCAACTCGTGAGCATCCATGCGTTTCTCTATCAGATAAATGGCAAATGGTTTGTGTTTATACCCTGATTGCCACAGTAACACAAGAGAAATCACCACAGCTCGAGAATGGAAAATTGGAAGTGTCCAGTCATGTCTTTTTACATAAATGCTATCGAAGACAACTGATAAAAAGGTTGTCCTTCTTCACAGGGAGCAATTTTAACTACTACTCCTTAAAACTGTTCTGAGGGGAAAGAAGACACTGGGAAATGAGAGGTAGGGGTAAAAAAAAAAAACTTGAAATCATCTAAAAACATTTGAAAATGTATTTAATTCGAAATTCATGTCAAGTCATGTTGTTTTCCATAGTGATGGATAACATCTCAGCACAAAGAATACTTTGAACCACAAAAAAATATCACAACATAAAGCAGATATTACTTAAACACGTGTATCAGCACTGTAAGCACAAAACATACCTGACAAGCATTTTTGTTATCTGAACATGGCAATTTTCTTTACAGCATACATCTTTAAACACAATGCAAGTGATGAGAATCTTTCTAGTTGGCAATACAAATTATTACTTACTGTATACAATGTGGCTAACCCTTACATCATGGATGATTACAGCAGCAGTCTTGTGAATAAAATAGACATTCACTATTGCATGATTTTATATCCATCCATCATTATTTACACGTAAGACCCTTTTTTTGTATAATCCTCGTCCTTTATAATGTGTATTGTTATACCATTGTGTTTCACATATCCTTACAGTACATAACCAAGTGAAACCTCTGTCTGGCCTAGGACAGCTTTTGTATTCATTGGTCTGCCTGGCTCATTGAATCGTGTGTAAATGCAGAGATTTGTGAATTGTATTATATCATATTCTAAAAAAAATAAATAAATAAAAAACAAAGAATAAAGCCCATATGTTCTCATTAAATTGGCTTTTGAACATTGAAATTTGGATGTTCTTTACACCAGAGAGCTTAAGATGACATTCGAATCCACATTTTTGCACGATTCCCAAAGGTTAGTGGTGTGCATGAAAGAGTTCATCTTCGGTAAGTGATTTGCTGAGCTACTTACAAAGTTTTCAAAAGCAGCAAAGTAACCCTTACACTGCAGTTTGACAGCTTCAGCAGAAGAGCGTGCCCTTTTTTTCTGCATTCCTCCGGTCAGACTATTTTAAGTTATTTAGCTCAAGCACCAGTTCAAAGAGGATGTTGATGACAGCTGATGAATGTGGTGGCTCTGAACTGGACAGTCTTTCTCAACACCATGTTATCTCACCAGTATTATGTCCCCCTTGACATACCCTTCAAGATTTTTTTTTTTCAGCATGTGAAACTCGTCTCATCTTTCATCCTCACATCTGCATCTTCTGCCTCGGCTTCAACAACAGCAACCCCATTGCTGAGCGGCGCATCGCTCAGAGTGCTGCGGAGCGTCACCCGGGTGACACTGAGCGAGTGCTTCCTTGGAGCGATGTGATGTGGCCGATGGCACATGACCTCCTTGAACATTTCTCGAAAGCGCGTGGACATGAGGTTGTACAGGATTGGGTTGACTGTTGAGCTGAGGTAGAAAAACACTCCGGAGACGATGTGCACGTACTCAAAGATTTCACGGTTCTTGTCAGTCCAGTCACTGATGAAACTCCACATGAGGCGGTCGGTGTGAAACGGGGCCCAGCAGATCGCAAAAACCACCACCAGAACGACTGTAAGAAAAGCAAGAGAGAGAAAGCGACAATGTGGGATGGGTAGAGGGGATTTTAATAGCAGTACATTGATTATTTGCTCTCTCTAGTCTCAAACTGATTCGTCCCTTTGGCGGCTCTCTGTCAATGAGAGACTGGTTTAATTCTGTTATTGCCAGCCCACAGGCTGGCCCTGATGACGTGTTTATCGTAGGGGTCGGCAGCCTCCCCCTATATAAAGTGCTGACATGCCATCTTCTGACCAGGCAGGACTATATTTATGGCTTAGAAAGTGGATCCCTTCTTGAAAAACACTCTCTCTCAGCCTGAGAATAAGTTATTCCCTTGAACTGTGGTGGAACGATAGCAAAGTGAAGCCTGTAGCCCTTCTCTTACGTTCTCAACACCCATTCTGACTTTGTACAAGAACTCTACTCCATTATCAGAGGGGGCTGACTGGCCAACTCACCAGTTGTGTAATGGGACCCTCTTGGGGCGACACCTGGCAAGGCCTCATCTGCGGGGCCGTCATACTCGCTCCTCCCCTCAAGGCTCTCCCCACTGGGTATAATATGTGGGAGACTCTATTGGTTTATCCACAATTTCCTTTTTCTTTTTAACATCAACTGCACCCTCAGCATGTCACCTGGTTGCGACATTTGTTACAACTTTATTGAGATGGAGGCGGAGGGTGAATTTGAGGGGAAAACACTGGTGCCTCCCCACTCCTCTTTTACCAACTGTATGTGAAACAGCCCTCTTCTTCCTCTACATCCCCTGATTGGGTGGAGGGGAGCCAGCAGCACCTGCTTATCCTTCCTGGGCAGGCAGTGCTTCAGGGCTTCATCTTCCCTCTTCTTTTTCTCACATCTCTTCTGCATTGAGGCTCTTGTGTGACAACAGGTGTATCAAGGAGATCCTCTTTATCTCTCATACAGAGGTTGATGAGGTTAAACCGCCTGGCTCTCTCGTAGGACCATTAGGTCCATTGCTCTGCCCGTGGCCTGGACAGCAAATGAATGGAGGTGAAGGAAGTGGTCTGTGACCATGCAGATCTCTTTCCCACAGCTTTGTGACCAGCTTCACTGTCAACTCTTCCTCCAATTCTGCCTGATAGGCCATCAGGTGCCAAGACACATTCAGGGCTTGGAAAGTGAGGTCTGGTACGTATACAGACTCAGGCTGGCCCTCAGTGTAAGCGTCTGCGAGAAGCAGTTGTTCATCGAATCCTCTGGCAAATATTTGCACTTTTCTCTCTTTCTTTACATGGAAACAGTGATGTTTATCCATGTAGCTTGTACTAATGTGAGCCCTGGAGAAGTATTGCTGTTCCTTGGGCTTGTGTTCAACTGTCTGAGGTATTGCTAGCTAGTCTGTGGGGAATATTGCTACTTTTCCTAGGTCTTTGGCTAGAGCTTAGTATTGCCACTCCCACCGCTAGCCAGAGGCAGACAGCTAGAATTGCTCCTAGCTGGCTGCCATGTTTGAGCTGCCCTACAGCCTGAGCAGCGACCCAGGGAAAAGCATTGGGAGACCGAGGTGGTTGCTTGCGACTTTGAACAGTTGAGCTAGGATCTGTACCCATAGTGAGACATGAAACAAATGTTATGAAAGAGAGTCCTCGCATTTCTCTTTGAGTGGTTTGAAAGTTAATAGTACAATACACATACATACAATCGCATGAATTGGGAATGAGACTCAAAATTAACTTTCTGACAAATTTGACTTTTACAGCAATACTATACATGAATTACTGATCTATGTAAATCCCCTAATGACAGTTACAAATATGATCCCTGCCCTATAACTGATCAGACGAATGCACCAAGCATTGCAATGTAATTAGTCTGTTAAAACTAGAGAATCACAGCAGCTAATTTGGGACATAATGCAAGGAAATCTATCGAACTATCACAGAAATCAGTTTGAAAGCACTGCTGTTGTTGAACACTTTATGTACATCTGTAACACAAAGTCTCCTGAGATTTCAAGAGTTGGTGAGTCAAGTAACCGTCTCCAGTAGTATACACCATGATATGCTTTGATGCTTTGCCGTCGCTGCAGCGGCCCCAGGTTCCAGTCCTGCGTGTTGCTGTGTGTCATTCCCCCCCTCTCTCAACCTGTTCCTGTCATGTCTTAAGCTATCCTGTCAATAAAAGCCAAAGGCCAAAAAAAACAAAAACCAGTCTGTTCACCGTTTTTGGATTTGTACCACTTTTGACCTTTAAGCTATTGTTCTTTAAGTCATGTTGGTGCAAGTCTTACATGAACACGCTGACCTTTATAAAGAATGAAAACATAAATGTTATACTGTTTTGCCCATATGTTGTATGAAATCAGAATCACAATCCCAGAGGTCTCGTTGGGGATGTCTTTGAGGAGAAGTGTGAATAGTAGACACCTGAATTTTGACAACTGATTGTGCTGACATCAGAGACTCGCAAGGTTGTTTGTTTTATTCAGGTCAACATCTCAACATATGTGTCTGTGCAAGCCAAGCATCTAAATCAATGTCAGAGCATCATAAGATAAGGCCAAGATTAATACGTTCCCACTCTCATGCTTATGCGCCCTGAAAGACACTGACTTCTACATACGCTTTCACCTTCACCTCCATCAGTAGGCTGTTTCAAAGCCCGTTAGTGACAATGTGTCTGTGGAGTAACCTGGTTAATATTATGGGCATGGTTGGTTTCACCTTTCAGTGTCATCTCGTCAATATTAATCATGTTCATAAGCAACTGTAAGTAAGATATGTTTGGGGGAAACTAAATGCCTAATTAATTCCACTTTCATCAGCAATTCAGACAGTGTTCATGCAGAGGATCTTCACTTCTAACATTGTTAATTGCTAGCTTCTTATTTAAGTGCTGGAGTAAAATCCAAATAACAATCCGTAATTTAAATCTAATTAAATTAAATATAACAGATGTCAGGTGTAACTTGTTTTTTATTTAAATTTCCTTTTCTTTCTTTCAAAACATATTATTGTTTGACTTACGCTCATCTTTTGATTAATTAATTAAAATGTTTGACACCAGTGACTTGAAAGGGTAATCAAGTCTCAACAAAGTGAATGTTTTTTCCTGTCAGGACTACATTTCTTTGAACTTTGCTCTCCACATGACCGGATCATTTGTCATTGCTGGCCACCTTGTGGTGACCCAAGCAAGTTATTTCCTGCTTCGAATAGAAAATAAACGCGAGCCGATGACCACACCCAGTTTCGCTAGTTAGGTATTGGGACTGTCTCCCCTTTGTTGTCTATAAAAAGAAAGCCCCCAGAAGCACTGATCTGTGAGATGATTTTAGTTTTGCCTTTTTTCTTGTTGTCCCCCTGGAGCCTAGCAACCAAATTGATCGTTTTCTGGCCCTCAAAACTAACCCCAACAGCCAAAACGTAACAAAATTTCACAGTATTTTGCAAAAAACGTGGTGTTAACAGTCCATGAGCCTTTCTGAGGATCCCTATTCATTGTATTAACCATGTTCCAAACAGGTGTTTTTGTTAACATTTCACAACTTTCCCAGTCTTCCATCTTATGTTTAACAGCGTCCCAACTTTTGGGGATTTGGGGTTGTAATTGTCCCATGAGCAGCTTTGCCAACAGGAGAGTTTGGCACACAGCTCTGGTTAAAAGACTCAGTAAAGAGAAGGAGGGTTTGATACTCACACAACATCTTAGTGACCTGCCGGCGGCGTGCCTTCTGCTGCTGTGTTCGGATGTTACAGAAGCTATCCTGTCCAAAGCCCGACTTCGCCTCCAAAGCCTGGCGCATCTTCTCCCGCTTCAGCTGCAGCCCGATAAGCATGTAGAGGGTGCTGATGGTAAGCATGGGTAAAATGAAAAATAGCAAGGTGGTCACCTGGATGGTCAGGTTGTACATCCACTGCGGTTTTAGTAGCGTACAGATTGCTGAGTCCGGGATCACCACGCTTATGTTTCCAGCAGGACCGGTTAAATTCCTGTACAGCATGTCGATTCCATGGAGACTTGTGTTGGGCAGGGCAAACAACACCGACACACCCCACACCGTCAGGATGAGCCTCTTGGCGTGGGTGCGCGTTACGACATACTTTGCGCGCAGGGGGTGAACCACGGCAATGTAACGCTCCACGCTCAGCGCTGTCACATTCAGGATGGAAGCCAAGCAAACAGTCTCGAATAGGAATGTTTTAAAGTAGCAGCCGCCCTTCCCCAGGAGGAAGGGGTAGTTCTGCCACAGCTCATACAGCTCTAAGGGCATGCCGAGCAGGAGCACCAGCAGGTCTGACACCGCCAGGCTGAACAGGTAGTAGTTTGTCGGCGTCCACATCACTTTGTTGCGTGCAATGACGGTGCACGTCAGCACATTCCCCAACACGCCTATCAAGAAGATGACTAGGTAGACAAGGCACACGGGAAGGAACACAGGTGATCGACGAGGACCAAGGCAATAATCTAAGTACTCTTCGTCTGTTAGACATGCAGGATCCAGATCCACGTGGCTGCTGTTCATGCTGGATGTGAGATTGGCACACTTTTCCCTTTGAGGACAGAGCCACCCACCTTTCTCGGTAGTTGGGTCCAAAGAGCAGTTGTACGAAGCGGACATGTCGCTGAAGTAGTCTGGCTTGGAATCTGAGAAAAAAAAGATTAAACATTCATCAGTATAATGACATTTTCGAGCAACGGCCAGTGGGTAATGACATTATACAAAACGGACCGCTAATTAAAGTTAAACAGGAATCAGAGTTTGGTTAAGCACAAATGAGGAAGGAGTTGTTTCACAGCTTGACATTCATCTCTCTTCATCACGTTTCCTGTCCAATTCCCAAAACTCTGAATTTGATTAACTCTGACTGCTGTTTCTGCCAATGAGTTTTGAATTCACTTCTGACAGCGAGCAGGAGACTGAGTGATTGAATAGGCTTGATTTGGCATCTGTTTCAGGTCCCTATAGAATGGCTCAGAACCTTCACAAGCTTTGCCTGCGCGCTTCAATAAACACAAATGTGCAGGATTTTATTGAAACCATTTGCAAAGTAAACATCAGAGAGATGTTGCTGATGCCAGCCAGTACTCTTCATAATACGGTTAACAGGACAAATGCGCAATGAGAGACCAACGACTGAGGCTGGGCCTGAACTTTGAGGAATGTGGCTCATGGTGAATTTATATTTTTCTCACTATCAACACAACCTGCTCAGCACCGTACAGCAGTCAACTTTACAGAGCTGTGGTGGTTCTGTAGGTGTCTTTGCATAGTGCTCATGTTAGCCACGATGTACGCTGCTATTTTCTTACAGTGCTTTAATGTTCATGTATTGTCGTTTGCTCTGTCGCTGTTTATTGTTTCCACCGTGTACCCAGAATGCTGCCACACAAACAAGTTAAAATTGGCGGGGGGGCGTCTTCTATGCTGTTTTTGAGTTCAACGAATTATTGTCACGTTTTAATATCGCGAAATCTCCTGGTACGAGATCACCCCTACTGCACACTGTTTGCAGTCTACTGACAGTTGCTGCACAGTTAAATTAATCCAACTTTTGAGTTTGTTATCAGTAGTGAACATTTTATAATTTTTATTTGTCTGATTGTTCATTATAGTTTTGTCTTTTATGAAATTTGAAGATAAGCCATGCCACTTTGATAGAATTTGCTTTTGCTAATAAACAATAGAAAATTAATGTCTACATGAAAGAAAAAATTGTATATCCTACCGGAACTGATTCGAATCGAATCCTTAACAAATTGCATCGTAACCCATGTATCTAGATAAGCATCGGTTCGTCTTATAAGGGAAATGTACACCCCTACACACTACACAATGTGTAAAATTGATGGAATTACCTTGCATATTTAAATGTTTTATAAACCTCTCTTTCTCTTTCTCTATATAAACAGTACATGTTATTTTATTTTGTTTATTGAAAAGGTTCCTAAAAGCTGGGCACCATTGTTTTTAGCGAACCCCAAAGAGAAGTGAGTAGTGTTGAATATTGGTGACTTTTTTAGGAATTAATACTCAATGGCCCTCATTTATCAAACGAACGTACGGCAGAAAACCGTGCGTACGACCATTTCCACGCAAACTTCGGCATTAATCAATTTGGACGTGAGCGGAAGCTACGATCAGATCTCACGTCAGGTCTGAGATCGTGTACGCAAATCTGAGTGTGTGGATTTGCGGTGCAGCACAGCAAAATCTGGCTGAGACTGAAAATAATTACTAAACAAACCTCCGCTGTCATTGAGCATAAGCAGTCACATATTTAGAACAGATCAAAACGGATTATTTTTTACGTTTTTACTGATACCACTTTTTTGTAAAATAAAATATGTAAATAGCTTAACATGACAACTAATTAACGGAATACCTAATAACCCCGCTGGCAAACCTGCTACAGAGCAGGAACGCAGATTCAATAGTGCGCACACACGCACACGGGTCACAGTGGAGCTGCTTCGGGTTGCTGAAGGGCAGGTGGCTCCGTCTCGGACCAGCAGGGGGAACTCTGCTGTATACCCCAGAGAAAGTGTGCCATATTATTTTGGCCTGTTCAGTTTTGCACAACTTTGCATTAGTGAATGGAGCCGTTGATGTGCAGGCGCTGCCGAGATGCCGATCTCCATCTCGGAAAAGTTTCTCTTCTTGCCAGTGCCTCTTCTCTCAATGTTTGACCTCAGTGGGCGAGGCCTCCGAACCAGGAATATTTAAGGGCGTAACATGTTAATGACGATCAAATTCAGCCGCCAATATCAAAACCCGATCATTGTAAGCTGGCATTGGTCAGATACGAATGTTTTATAAATCACACGTGTGTCCTGTCGTAAGACCAATTCTGCGCTCAGATCTGCACCCGTTTTCACGCAAGATTGATAAATGAGGGCCAATGTGTAAATACATGTCAACAAGTGGGGTCGTTTTGATATTTCCTGACAAACATAGAGGCCTTTGACACAGAGGAATGAGCTGCTATATCACAAATCAGTCCCGTTACTGGTATCCATCCATTGTGAAGTCTTTTCATGGTATCCACTGGCAGTAAAAAAGATGAAATTTCACCAGACATTTGTTTATTTCTGCATTTTTTTCCCCAATCAGTTGTCTTTTGTCCAATCATTGTTTCATTGGCAGGAGCACAGTGCAACGTGCTCAGTGCCCAGAGACTTCCGTCAAAGGTCCTCTGTGGTATTATTTGATTCCCATGACCCTTTGCAGCTCAGTGGATGGAGAGCAGCAGTGAAATTGGTAGGCACTGTGTTCCCTGTGTGACCCAGTACATAATGAATCTCAATGTGGCTGTTCACAGTTTGTTCAGATCCATTCTATTAACATACTTGATGAACTCAAAGCACCGAGCTGCTAGACTAAAGTGGTTCAGGACAGAGGGTTTAATAGTTTTATCTACCAAAGGAGACAAGCTATTCTTCATAGTTCAGTACATAATTTATCTTGTGTGAACTTTGGGAGTACTGGTCATTGCTCTTATTTGTTGTTTCCTCACTTTGTCCCAAAGTTCTTATTTTTGCTCTGAGGAGCAAGGAGCGATCTCTGATGAGTGATGAGCGAGGACACACTGGAGCAGCCCTCATGAAAGTCTTACTGGCCAGCACACCCTCTTAGTGGATATCAGTTATTGATGGGATAACCAGGTCATCAGGAGATACATCACATCCTGACATGACCAATTACTGATAAAACTGTGAGAATGAAATGGGAATTGAACTCGCACAAACCGCACAACTAGGCAACAAGCTGTTAGAGTTTCTCCAGAGATCAACCTTTGAAAACAAAGAGCGGCGAAACTGATGGTCATCTGCTTTAAAGAAATGTAAACTTGTTAAAAGGACACGGTTGGTCCACGTTGGATAAATAGCAAATGTGCGCCCCTGTGTGCGTTCGTCTTCAAGTGAGGTGTGGTCAGGCGTACTGATGACACGTTTCTATCTTGAGGCAGCAGAAAGCGACAAGTGAATGCAATTTTAAATGTAAGTATGGGGTTTAAGTCCGTCGAATAGCCAACGATCAATTATTATGAAAAACAAGGGACCCAACACTGTCAAGGTTGTTATAGGAGTGGTGCTTCATGGCAGAAGGGGTAAGGTCAGGTGGTGATGTATGTAGGAAATTCAATGTGGATCAGACCATCTCATGTAACAACGCTCTGTTTGACCTTTGGCTCTGTAGACCATGTCTTTTCGGCGGACACATCAATGAATTGAACATGACATATAACGTAATTTAGTGAGTTTCAGAGGCAAGTGGATTTTGTTACGTTTAGGCAGAACCAGGCTAGCTTTTTCCTCCCATTTACGTCATGCTAAGCTAAACTATCAACCTGGTGGCTATAGCCCTAAATCCACTGCACAGATATGAGCAGACATGAAAAATGTGGTAATCTAACTCTTGCCAAAAAAAAAGAAAGGTGTATAAGCATTTCCCAATATGTTAAACTATTCATCTAAGGGCACCTCAGTCACTGATAATGAGGGCATGCCAGCACTGCACTTTCACTTCTCAGATCCTGCCAGTCCGGAAAACAAACCAGTGACCTTTTTCAAACCTTAAGGCCACTGCTGGTGCATTACAGGAACAAATCAGCAGGTTCTCATTGTCAGCAGTATGTCCTTGAGAAGAAAGCAGCACACATCAGAAAGCAGTGACCCATTCCATATACAGTACAATCTTCTGAACTCTGACATGTTGATG
This sequence comes from Diplodus puntazzo, assembly GCA_963678695.2. NCBI lineage: Eukaryota > Metazoa > Chordata > Actinopteri > Spariformes > Sparidae > Diplodus > Diplodus puntazzo. Next base: position 18,621,863 of record OZ023163.1, read on the forward strand.
ATCCATCATTAATGGTTGTTTGCTTGTATTTGCTTATATTTTTGGCAAATTATCGGTTCATGCGATAAGGGAAATTTGATGCTATAAAATTGGAGACGTTGGTTCAAAATATGCAGGGATATTGGCAAAAACAAACATTGGCCTCTTGACTCCTGAATAGTAGAAAAAGGAAGCGGTCCATCAGCTGAATCTACATTTTGATTTTGGTGGTACAGTTTTTCTTTAAATGAGAAATATGGAGCGAAGGATAACACTTTCCTGCCAGTTACATAGGGATGACTGTTAAATATTGTGGTTTATTAAACTCTGATAGTGAGTAAATCAAGAATCTTCTATGTCTACTGTCGAATGCAGCAGCTGCAGAATGAGGAACCAGGAAACCACAAGTTTTCCTCCCACATAGCATCAAACTGAATCATATTATCCAATCTCGTGTGTATCTTGATGAAAGAGGGCGTACCTCTAATGCTTATAAGCTCCTGTCGATGCGCTGAAAGACAGAGAGATGTGCAATGTGCCATCCTTGTATATCCTCTCCTTGCCGCAAGTAAAACTCGCAAAAGGTAACTCTCGTGAGCGTGCTTCTTTCCTGAGTCTGGGTTATTTAAACAAAATTACCCTAACAATGACGGTTGACGATGAGCAGTGATCACAGCACTGATTTTCCATACATTTAGATACAACAGTCAGTGGTCTTTTCTGTCTCTGGCAGAGAATTACTAGGGGCTATTATGTGGCTCGTAAGAATGCATTTTGTGTCTGTTGACTAAAGCCTTCAATCTAGGCAAACAATAAGCTTTAAACATAATAGGTGGACAGGCATGTTGTCAGAGAACTATGGCAGCACATCCACATTATTACAATAAATTGCATCCCATAGGCTGTTCCCCTGTGGCAGTGTGCGGCCATGACTTCTCCATAGGCCCTGATATCCATTAGACAGTTGTTACTTGTCCGTCACACTGACTGGAGGCTGAATAAAAATCCCAAGTGTTTTATTACATTAGCATAATCTACAGATAGAAAGCCCAGAGCTTGGGATGTAAGATGCCTGAGTGTATTAGTATTCTGTACAGTGTATATTATAAAGAATAACATAGTATGCTTTATAAATATAGATCTAGGACTATAATGAATATTTCAGACCTGCAGGACACGGGATCTACAGTGGAGTTGATGCATTTATTGATGACACGTCATATTATTTCTCTTGAGCTTTCTGCAAGTCATCACGTATCTCTTATAGGCTAGGTCAAAACTCTCCAGAAAACTAGACAGATCAGAGTTTTTTTTTTGTTTTATTACAATAATTTAAAGCTAAATGCATTTTGCAATTTGTAGCAAAGTGCTAAGTTATAAATGATAAAATATGCCTGTAGTTTTCAAACATTCATCTATGGAAGCACATCTTTTGATGCTTCTATAGTTAAGTGCTGTTTCCACTTTATTTCATTCGCAATGAATGAAACAAAGTCATGACACGCACTGACCTAAAACTCATAAAAGAAAGTGGCTGTCTGGGAAAGGATTTCTGAATGTCTGATTTATTCTGTCAGACACAGATGAAAATCTCACAGGTTTAGGTGGTAGAATATACTTTATTGATTTCTCAGCTAGATGGATAAAAGTAAGGGAACCTTGTGTTCTGTTTTTGGTGGTAACACTTTAAGGCTGGTGAGCACTTGTACGGCAAAAAAATCTCTGTTCATCAAATGACTCCATGCATTGCCCCTATACTTCTAGAACCATTGGGGCGGAGCCACGCCCATTCAGGTGTGCCCTAGACCATAGCTTGTACAGCTCAGGGAGAGACAAATACATTTGTGATTTGTGAGTGAGGCATGAATTACACATGATGTTTGTCTTTGTTTCAGTGTTTAGGACTTCAGCAGCCATGCCTCAAAATACTGTCAAATTATTTTCCTCAGCATCCTCTGGGAGTCCAACAATGTTCTTTCTCCTTCCACGATTCTCAAAATCAGCAATATGTTTATTCAACTCTCTTGAGTTGTGGGCAATAATGTAGAGATTTGGCACTGTGGTGTCAGCTAAGCCTCTTTCAGCTGCCATCTTGAGACCCCCCCCCCCAAAAGATACTTTTGCAAGTCAGGAAAATCATACTAAATCTGGCCATTTTGAAACTGTAGTGAAAAGATGGTCAGTCAGTTTTGTGAGCTAACTTACATACAGGACTGGCTCTACAATGTTTTGGTTATGGATTTTAGTCACTGACGCAGCATGAAGGGTGTGTAGTCTTTATAATTTGCATCCATTAGCTGTATGACAAACTGTGACTCTCTCAAGTTGAAAAATTATCATTTAAATTGACAAACATAATATATGTGATTCATAGCACATTTCAAACTGGATACAAAAATGATTTGTCTCTTGCCGTTCACTGCCATGCATATTTTTCTGAAATAAGGTCCTACGTTGGTCCACAGGGAGAGACGTGACTTCACCTCTCATACACATACATTTACCAAACAGGGTTTTGTTTCATACTCGCAAAAAGCTATGCTGCAGTTGTTGCCTATTACTTGCAGTCGATACAGTAGTTCAGTCTTTATATGACCAGCCTACAAACACCTCAACCACTGCAGTCTTAGAAACGGCTTTTCACCTGAGAGACTTCACAACTATCACTAGGACATAGAAATTCCTATCTAGCCAACATCTCTCAGCCTCGTCGCAAGAGATTTTAAGAATGATTCCATGAACAGTCCACATCACAACATCAAAGCATGTCTATCTACCCTGAGAAAAGGGCACAGACCAAAATAACAACATGTTCCAGCTTTTGGGGGTCATCATGATCCTGCTGACTACGCAGGCAGAAAATGTGACTTAATGGAGCTCTCTGCCTATAATGAACTAAGACACACCTGATCGCTAGCTTCATTTAAATCTCTTAAAACTTATTTCGTTGCGAAAGCTTGTGGAATTGTTCAATGGATATATATTAATTTATACTGTTTTATTAATGTTATTGTTTTTACTTCCTCCTGCTCATGTCCTTTGGCCTTATTCACATTTGAGTGTTTTGTCTGTTTGTTTTCTTTTCTTTTGCACTAGTTCACCTCGTATGAAAAGTTCTCTATATATAAATGGTTATCACTTACAAATGTGTTCCAGTGCATTAATACCTGTAATGTAGAATTTTCCAGGCGTTCTTCTCTACCCACAAGTCCTTTAAACGTATTACTTTATAACACATTTTGCTCCCCCTCTCGATGCACTGACAATAAAGACCTTCTTTGTCTCTACATGTGCAAGCTGCGTCTGTCAGGACTTCATTTGATAGTTATCCTTTTTTCCCCCCAATTACATCAAGGCAATGAGGTTTTCTGGTCACTATCATTTCCTTTTCATTTATACAGGTCTACTTATTTATTCATATTTGGTTTTATTTCAAAGTTAGGAAGAAGGAGGCATGAGAGCTAACAAGATAGGACCCACTTAACCTCAGATTATCCTACTTACATAATATACGATTTTTAGTTGAATGAGTCACCAGGACTAATAAAAGGTTAGCACGTAGAGAGGCAGAATCAAATGATTTTGAGATTTAAAAAAACAAAACATTCATACAAAAATGCCTTTTTTTTCTCTTCCTTGTAAAGATCTCATTACATTTCAGTGGTTTTAGTTCACTGACTTTGTTCCCTGCAATCCTGTTATGCCCAACTTGGCTGTGGCTTCCACAGAAAGGCAACGCTTAGTAAATGAAGGTGACACACTGGACACAAATTCAATTATAACCTTAAGCAAATCCCATGTTGTTGATTTAATGCGCAAATAAAATAGCAACATAAAATGTAAGAAATGCGCACTGTCCCTAACATGAACCATCAATTTATCAAATTATTTATGAACACAAATGTTATAAAAGAACATTTCTATAAATGGTAATTACATTTGGTAGATTCAGTAGATGGTGGGTCCCTGTTAACTTAATTATATTATTTTAAAAGTGTTTTTTAAACTCAAAATGTGATATCTGTAATTACAAAACGTTAAAATACTTTGAATTGAAAGAGAGTTCAAAAGAAAGTTGAAGTACAAATGGTATTGAGTGCCTTAATCCCTTGATCACCACAACCCTGTATTTCTGAGGTACCGAATGATGAAATTATGTTTGGTAACAGATTGTTAATATAGATGACAATGATTTATCCCCGCACTTGTGATAGTTAGCTATCCAAAGAGTATAATTTGTCTTACCTCTAATGCGTTCCCTTGTTGTTATTCCCTGGTGTAAACACCGATTAGTGTCTTGGTTGGAGTGTGCACAATGTGCTGCTCTCTCTCCGTTTACTCTCCTCCTGCTCTGTTGCTCCCTCCTCAAGCCTCTCTCACAATCGGATCACATACATACAGTATACACACATAAACACACACACACACCCTCTCTCTCTCTCTCTCCCTCTCTCTCTGTCTCCCTCTCTCACCCAGCCTCACCTGCAGCCTCCCTGTATCACACGTGAACAGACGGTCATTCAGACCTTATAATTATATTACTATAATGTATGTTAATCGCATAATGATCTGGGCTGTGTGCCATCACAGTAAGTCCACACTCCTTCACTGCTGAGCACGAAGCATTCGGTCTTCCAGTTTGAGTGAATTGTATCCTCATGCTTCACTATTCATTTTCACATAATCCGCACGGCATCCTGCAAGTTTCAAGTTTCATTTGTTTGTCATTCTACAAGACACGGTCACACAATCAAATGTTAGTTGTAGTCACTTTATGCTACGCAAGAAAAAACATTTCTTATGGTGAGGTGTGAAGAATGAGTTCAGGAGTCTCACAGCCAGACAAAAGAAGCTACTCTATAGTCTGATGATACAGCAGTGGATACCTCTGTATCGTAAACTGGCTGTGGCTGGCTACGTGGTGTCTTTTAGTATCCTTTGGTTCTGTGCAGTTGTAGTCGCCCGCTGCAGAGCCCTCCTGTCCTTGGCAGTGCATATCCCATGCCAATTCTTACTATTCCCAGTCAGGACGCTTTCTTTCTCTCCTCCATAGAGGGTGATATCACCTTGGCACGGGAACTTTTGCTTCCTGGCCATCCGATGAAAGCTAACTGTTGCGTCGCCAATAATTCTCCACACCACCAGGTAGATGTTGTCTGTATCTGTCATTCAAAAAAGGGAAATCAGAAGAATTGGGAATGCGGATATACAAACCATTGTTATGATTAAGCTTTTTTTTGATAACACTCTAACACTCACTGATATAGCCGCCTCTGACAGAAAGTTGTAAATGGCACTGGTGAAGAAGCGGAAAAAAAGACATGGGTGAAATACTATACTGCAATGACAGGCACAAGGGGGTTTTCCTTTCTTCTTACATCTTACGTGCACTTATTCACTTAGCTAAATGGCTAGTCCTTGTGAATTATCTCAGCGAAATGCTCTACATGCTTAAACATCCAAAACGTTGGCGACAAGGGCTGATAAGTGCCAACAGTCACTAACCTACTTCCTCGATATTGTCCACTTGCTGACTGACGGCCTGATGTGTCAGGGCCCTAAGAAATAAAGCCGCTTCTGAGCCTTCTAAACCAGGGTGGACATGGGTAATGTCCTAAGTGTAGTTTTCAAGGTGTGTAAAGACTGAGTGGAGGGCAGTGGAGATGGCGACCATGGCGTTATGGTTGGATATTTTGGTTCTCTGCTGGGAAGCGCAACAGCAGTGATTCCAAAAGTGCTGCACTCCATTGGTAATTACTGCTCTTGTCTGTTCATCCCCTCTACATGGGGCCAGTTTACCTATCTACTGACTGACAAGTTCCTCTTTAGGAATAGCTGCATTACTGTACTTTTATATGAAACTCTTTCCCTGTGACCTGAGCGATTCTGCATCCCAAGAAAGACAGGCAACCTTGTCAAATTGATGTCCAGTTTAGTAAGTCAGGAGATGGACTTGCAGATGTCTCCATGGCCTGGCCTCTTCTCTGGGGTAAGCTCTAGAGCATTGTGTCCACACCTTACACGATTAAAAAATCCCAGAAACAAGCTTCCTATGCATATTTAAATAATTTGCATTGACTTCTTGTAGGCACCTCTGTCAGCACACAGCCAGCATCCAAAACTCAATGTTTCTCTCAACTATGCAGCACAAATGACAAGGTTGCTTCTTTATTTGATGTGGAGCCATTTACAGATAAGAGGAAAACTCAGTAATTACCTTTTAACTTTGGGGATTTAGGTGAGCTCTATTGTTGGAATGTTAATGTACTGCCTTGACTATCTGTGCTTGATTGCTGACTGGAGCCTGAGGTCCATCTCATGGACCTACAGAGGAGATGGTGAAAAGAAAAGAGCGAACACGAAATTCTGGTGAATGCTGAGTTGAATGAGAGGTTGACCAGAATTCAAAAACACTGACACACAAAATCCACATGCCATTGCTTGCTAGTGTATGGCTAATGTACAGGAACGTTTTCTGGCTGATTAGGGCAAACAAACATATAAAGTAAAGCAAGTAAAGTGAAAGTAGAGAGTAAAGCAGAGTGAAAATCGGCTTTGTTTCCAGTGTGAATATGTAAGAAAAAAAGCAACAGCTACCCTTCACACTTCCAGACCATTGCCATCTGTCCCTCCTTCCACCATCCTCCAACAACAGCAATCCGGGAGTGATGATGCTGTGCATGAGATGGCCACCATTGTCCATGAGTGACTGTCCTTTGATAGAGAGGGGGCTGGAGATCAAATTATTCTGCCCTAATCAGTAATGGACCTACTAAGTACCAGTAAGGATTTAAAGGTAGATATAAATAGTGATTCATTGATGCCCTGTAGCAACCTTAGATATTGTTGGAGGTTATGTAGACACATAATCTATATTCATACGTGCCCTTTTGTGACATTGCCTATTATATATACATTTGTCTGATGTGGCAGTCATATAATTAAATGCTTGGCCCCCGCTGTACCGTACGCACCCTGTAATTTTGGGCTAATTGATTGGCTTTTAGGTCGCAATGGTCCATAAAGAGGCACATTAGAAACAGGTGGGCTGCTGTACATATGCAGTGTGTACAGCAATGGGATGATTCTGCATTGGAGCGGTCTCATACTAATTGACAAGACTTATGAGTGAGCAGGTGATAGCATAGCATAGTGCTCACCTACCCTCACTTGATTTTGGAAAGGGAAGGACTGTATTCACCAAATTTGCTTAATCAATGCAATTCTTTTACGTCAGGAACATAGTACAGGCTGATCAGATTAATGGGTGTCCATGAAAAAAACACTGATATTTATCCTCCCCAGACAGATGGCCTGGCAAGAGATATAACAGAACAGTAAGAATTAGACCAGGGTACCATAGGTACAGGGGAACAGTGTCTCACTTTGCTGTTGCATGAGTGATGAATGGAGGTGAGCTTTGGCTAGCAGCTGTAAACTCACTAATTGACAGTCAAACTATCACTCATAACACTGAGAGCAGATACAGAGTGACTCCAATGGTGATTGATATACTAGTGTATTTTCAAGGGAAAAATGGAAAGGTTTGTACTCCCTTCATAGCACAGGATAGGGCTAGACCTGACTGATAATTGGGGCTGATATTCAGAATTTTCTAAAAATTGATATCAACGTTTTTTCTGTCAGATTTCTGATAAAATATGCTATACCTTTTTTATTGCTGCCCACAGCAATATCTGATTGGTAACAATCATTAGCCTATAAGCGCTAAGTAATCTTAATCTGCAAAGTAACCAATAACAAAGTTTATCAAATAAATGTAGTGGAGAGGAAGTATGAGGTAGCAGAAGTGTGGCTATATTGTGGCTGAGAGCAGCATCCACAGGTGGCAAAAGGCAGATGCTCCTCCTGGAGATAAGAGGCTGGCATTTGGGTTTGCCCAAAGCACCAACTCTACCTTAATTAATGTCAGGTGAAGGTGCACCAACACTGGTTCAGTGGCCCGTATTTTCTCTACTGGCTGTAAGTGCCACATCCAAATGTTTGGATCTAGATCATAGCCCCCAGGAGATTCAGCCTCGCCTCCCCCCCCCCCCTTTCTCGTTTGCATGCAATCATGTCTCTCTCCTTCCCATTGTGTTTGTCAGTCGCCTCTATCGGTGTGAATGCTGTACCTGTCCTCTCTGCACTATGGTATAGGACTAAATTTTACAATCTGCATTTTTTTTGTCATCAAAATTAGTTTATTTTGTGATTTTATTTTGGCATGCGTGTACATGCTAGGAGCAGGATCCCTACTCTGTCCTAAAGGGACAGAATTTGTAGTATGGTGTACAGACTGTAAAAGCCCTTGAGGAAAACTGTGGATTATAATTTGATTCGATATTGCATCAATTAATATACTAATATCAATTTGGATGTCTGAAACACTTCACAGACAAATTAATTGTTACATATTTAGTAGTAATTAGTGCACATGTTTATTTTTCTTCAGTGAGTCTGCAGCTTGTGAACATGTACAGTAGTCATATCTGATGGGCAAGAAAAGGCCGAATAAAAAGTTTCAAGCTTGCGTTATCTGCATTTTCCAGCTGCTTAATTAACATACCAGTGCACACAACCCCTTTCAGCACCTGTGAGTGTGTGCGCGCAATACTTTGTAATGACGAGCGATCAACAACTGACATTCTGAGATATATAATTGATTTGACCTAAGTCAGGTGAGTGATCAATATCAATGAAATCTCTGGGCATTCAGTGCAGAGTGCTTCAAAATGCATAGGTGCGTATGAGTAGGTTTGCACTAACATCTCTGAAAGTACAATTTTAGGTACTTTGAATTTGTTTATTTGTATACCGCAGTTTAAAAATAATGTATTTAATTGGTGGCCTAAAATCATATAGTACACAGTTTACATCGATGTAAATATACGTAGCCTATAATCTACTTTTGCCTCTATTTTTGATAATTAAGTGCATGTATTGCTCTCACTTAAACTAAAGTCATATTTTTCACTGTATTTTTACTTTTACTAAAGAATGGCTTTTGGGAAACAAGCTGTGTTCTCAAACTGTGAGATTGTCCCTTTTAATCCCACGAACAAGGAATGTAAAAGCAAAAAGTTCATAAGAAGATCAATGTTTTCTAACTGCCTCATTTTGGCTTATCGCATAGGCCAAATACCAGGTATATATTAGGTCTGGAAAATTAGTTTTTACGGTTTTGCAATATCAGATGTAGCTCTCTAATTAATTAAAATGTTACGTGACTGGCATGATGTAAGGCATTTTTTTTTTTTTACAGGGAATTCTAAAGCAATGAGAGACAGCATCATTTCTTGCCCTGTTTTCTGTCATTTATTCTCCCCTCTTTCAAGGGAACAAGGGAAGGAGGTGTCTCACAGCAGACAGAAAAATACACTGATTATCTTCATCTGAGCCTAATCTAGGTTTGCTGCTAGGTTTTGCTTTGTTGTCATAAGAAGGGACATACTGAAGGCTCTGACACCCACTGCACCTCAGACAGAACACTGCTCAAAACAAAGGAGTCAGATTCAAAACAACAATGAATACATGTTGCTAAAATCTCATGACATGCTTGTCTTACTTAAGCACAGTGCTTTTGTTTAACATTATGAGTGCATTTCTTCCCTAAGGAAACATTTGCCAAGCTGATTTTTTCAAAATAATTTGAGATGTGGGTGTTTCCCATCCATGTAAACAAACATTACTCCGTTGGGCATCCAGTGGTCAAAATCTCCAGAGTATACCTTTAACTTCACAGCATCATATAGAAACACATTCTTAAGAATGTAGTGTAAGTGTGTCTAAAGTCAGAGAGAGACTTGCAGAGAGAATCAGGACAAGTAAAGTGACTGAATAATGTACCCACTGTATCACTATCAGTGTTGTTGAATGAGGTACTCAACCTCCAGAACCAAAGTGCACTGTGCTGCTTTTGTGTTACTGTGGTTGGCAGCTGATTGGACAGGGCAGCTTTTTGGAGGAAAAACAGGTATGAAGATGAGGCTGCTAACATGCTAAAAAGAAACTTTCCTCTTAAGATTATTAACAAAAACCCTTTACATTTCACCAGCAGGATCGATATCGTTTCTAAGGGTCTTCAATTAAAACGTAGCTCTCCGTTTATTCACACACAATTACAATCACACACACTGTAATAGCCAGTCTCTAGGTCAACAGTCCTTCACCCATAGGGAGCTGCTTGTGCTCAATCTGTCAGAGTAGCTGCTCATGAAGAGAAAGGCTGAGAGTAGATAAAACAATCAGGGCAAATTAACTTCAAATTGTAACTCTGACATAATTCAAGCCAAAGTCAAAGTCTTAAACATGGATTTAATATCACGTTGAAAACCAAAGCTCACACCTGTCATTAACGGCACTGAAAGGAGACTCCCGCACAGATGTTAAAAGCCAGCCAACGCCCCTCCAGTTAGTTAGAACTGATGATGCCTCTTGGATGAGAGGTGAAACATCTTCAAGAAACTGAAACAAGTCCAGTTGCTTACGATACAGCACTTAGATTTACCATGACCTGTTTGACTGGTTGCTAGGGCTAGGTGAGCCCAGGTGTGAATGGTTGTCAAGCTGTCTGGGGAGAGAACTCAGTACAGCATTGTAGATGGGTGATAAGTAATGTCGTAGAGCACCTCCTCTGTACAAAGACGGATGTTCCAGTTTGACATATTATTTTACTCCTCTTTCAAAACATCTAACTTCTCTGGCCAAGATGTTCACATTGTTGTCCTGAAGGGAATGATTTTTCTCTTCCAGATGTAAGTGGACAGCAGAGTCTTGACCTGAGGAGTGCCTCCCTAATATACAGATCTGTGCATTCCTGGCTGCAGTGAACAGCATAAACTACATTACTCTGTTTATGCCCGGGTGTATTGTCCTTAGGATGGACAAGTTTCTGCCTCAGCATTTTTGATGTCCAGATCTCTCTAGTTTTATTAAAATGTCCTTGTGATTGATAATTACCTCTGAGAACTAATTACTACAGAGAAATTATTCTTGTGATTTGTCAAGAGAGGACAATATCACCGCAAAAATGTACAAAGTCTGTAGGGAAGGAAATGTAAATTCATTTACAATCAATACTGATACAACAGTGATAATTAAAACAAAAAAATGCTGCCTCTTTTGAATAATCAAAACACAGAAGCCTGAGGCCTGATGACTCCATGAGAGAGAGCTCCTAGTGTGCTAGACTGTGTATCTATTGCAGTAATCACACCACCTCAAAGAGCCTGATTCCCTATTCAATGATCAATTTGACACTGGTGGGTAATCATGTCGTGTTTAATGAACCTTCATGAAATAATCCTCATTTCATGTGTAAATGATACAGATGATAAGAGTGAATAATTTAATACCACACATGGTATCACATAGCATTTCTGTTTTTCATGAATAATAAATGTCCGCTGAGCAGATGTTTACCGAGCCCTGACAAGACTGATGCATGTTAACAAGTGATCATACTGACCTTTCACACACGTATATCATTTACATGGGGTTACACAGGGTTTAATAATCAGATCGAAGTACATCTTTGACTCTTAATGTCAAAGCAGAAATATCTTGTTGAATTTTGTTTGATTAATATGAATTATTAATCATTCAGGTTTATCATAATAACAGTAATGATAAGACATTTTTATCAGCCCTGCATTGTCTCCTAGTTAGAAAGCCCTTTTCCATCATTAAAATAATCTGATGAATACTTGATTTAAAATAAATCCCACATTATGATTAAAAAGTTACAATTATGAGAAAAAGTCAAAATTACCATTTTTTTTATAGGGCAGAATTGGACTTCCATACACCACTGTAGTGTAAAAAAGAGAATCCTGTATTTTGCAGTGAGCAAAATGGAGCTTACAACGAAGTTTCAGAGATGGACTCGTCATTAGTATGAATGCTATCACTTGCTGGCTAATCACTAGCCCCATTTACATTGCCCTTTCCCCACATCGTCCTCTGTGTGAAAGTTTCAGATGTGGAGAGGGAGGAAAGTTTCGCTGGAGTTCTGATGCACCGTCTGGAGGTAGTATCAGAGCCCCAGCAGAGGCGAGCCGGCGTCCGTTTGAATGGATAAACTGGAGGCACAGAGAGGGGGCGTGTCGATCTGATGGTGTTCACAGTCTGATAACTAAACAGATCCTCCACTTACCAAATAAAAGAGAAGTGACAGTTTACAGTAATTTATTATACATATTTCACAATAATGTGCTGCACATGTTTCACAATAATGTACTGTAGATATTTCACAGTAAAATACAATGCAACTACAGCTGTATATTGTAACTTCACAGTTGCCATGCCCATGGAATTACTGTGATATAGCAGTATGTAGCTATGGAATTACTTACTTACATGTACTTACTCACCAACTAACAGAAAGTTGTGACAAGCTGTCTAATATTTTAGGCTAATGATGTTAACTTACCCTGGAGTTCTCCTATTGGTATGTGTCGGGTCATAACATTATCCACCATGGATGTAAAGAGAAAGGTGTCCTATCCACTTGTATCCACCTGCGTCTCTTCTTGATCCCACAATGCAGAGTGGTTCAAGCGCAATTCAAGTTTTATAGTAATTTGTTGCGTTATCACAGAGGATGTTTTTTTACTGTGAAATAATACAGTAAAATGTAGTTAAATCCTGGTATCAGTAATTTACTGTGTCTGCACTGACTTCACCGTAAATTCTAAATTACATTATTATATTGTGATTATTATAGTTAAAGCCTGTAAAGTGATAATACAGCAATTTATTGTGAACTATTACAGTTAAATATTGTTAAATCCTGGTAACATTTTACAGTGTACAAAACATACATTATATCAAATGTTTATTTATATGGCTTATTATACTCAACATGGAAGAGAGTGCTACAAAAAATACATTTTAAAGTACATAGCCTTTTGCACAAACTGTGTCATAGAGCTCTGGGTTGTAGGTCCAGGTGGTTGTGGTCGTGTACTACAGACACTGTAGATGCAGCAGCAGCAGCAACAGTTGCAGTGGACAAACTGGCACCTTCATTAGCAGCAGGTTAACTTGCTTGTCTCTGTTCTTCCAGCTGCACTGATGGATGTACAGTTCTAATGTGCCTGTGCAGGTTGTTTGTAGAGCCTGCTCCATATAAGATTTTAATCTTGCATACTGTACACTCAATTTGCATTTCCTGTCGTCACTCATTTTCTCAGCTTTTCAGCGTGTTGTCTCTGTAGCGTCTGCTCTCTCTCTGTAAGCCCCGCCCCTCCTGCTTAGTGCGGACACACAGACGCCACCACACATCATGTTGTTGAACAATCACGTGCGACTTGAACAGACAAAAAAAAAATAGAGGAAAAAAAACAGAACAAAGTGGCTCCGGTCGTTCACTCAAAGAGCCAGCTCTAAGAGTCGTTTCGTTCGCGACCGACACATCCCTACCAGCTTGCTGTATGAATTGATACCCTGGTGCGGCTTTACGCCAGAGCTGCTTGGTTCTGTGTGAACAAACAAATGCAGAACATGGGTGAACTTCCGCTATAGAGATAATGCGTAGTCTCTGCGTGAAAAAGGCTACTCACCATCAGCCACAGATATAGTGAAATCCTAACATTAGCTGTGCGTGTATGTATGCAGCTGTATAAAGCTTAGCTCTTGCTCAAAACGGATCCCGTTTTTATACTCAAAACATTACAACTCTATACTTACGTCACTAATAGTGCAGCACTAAGAGGGTGACATGCTGAGCAGGACTGGCAGATTTCTTGTTTTGGGCACTATGCTGTCAGTGTAGATTCAGTTATAGCCATGACAACTTGAAAGCTTGTGCTTTCAGTGAAATCCATTATATCTGACATCACAGATGGGCTGCTTAAGAGTCCTCAGCATCAGAGGTTGCAATGGTAAGCTCAAAAAAGATGTGTCTGTCACGTTCCATGAAGCACGTTCTCACACACTGGTGGCTTTTAATGGCAAAAACATCAACTACACATGAACCACATATCTAGACTTCAGCTTCGAATAAATAAAAATCCCTGATCACCTTACCTCCTCACTTATAACAGTGGGCCATAGGCGTAACATCCACTAGGGACAGGGGGGGTTTTTGCCCCCCCCCCACTTTTATTTAATCCAGCCAAACGCAGTAGGTCTCAAGGGTCCAATACTCAAACATGTCCGGTTGATTAATCTACCCCGGCGTATACCGATGTGCTTATTTTACATTAATTTGATGGCAAACTCCGCCCAGCTGATGCGACACCAGCATATGCCAGCTTAGTAATCGAGTGAACCCACTCTCGCTGTGAGTCGTGGACAGTTTGTGTAATGATGCTGCGTTCAAAGGCTGCAACAGGCCACTGTCTTCGGCCGGGCCGGGCTCTTGATCAAGCATTTGCGTTTAGTTTTTTTAATAACTCAAATAATGACTGTATTTCCAGCTAGAAAACACGCATCTCTCTCCTCCCTCCATTGTTTGTGTTTGTGTCGCTGCGTGGTCTGACACGTGACTTGTGTGAGTTATGCTCGTGCTGAAAACGTGACCCCGAGACACAAGAAGAAGATGCAAAAGTAATAGTAACGCACAGTGATCACTGGTTTGGAAATATTAACGCGTTAGATTACTCGTTACTGAAAACAGTGGTCAGAGAGTAACGCGTGGACAGTGACAACCTGTGTCGGCTTTACATTTACAGTTAATGTGCCGGGCCGGGCTTGGACACAACGTGCACAGGCTCGGGTCAGGCTTGATTATTTGGGCTCGATCTAAGCTCTACTCGGGTCCAGCCGCGTCTTTACTGAGGTTCGCCCAGTGTTAGCAGCAGGAGGACGGTCAGCTCACCTCCCAGAGCCTCACGCTGAGTCTGAGACTGATTTAGGGACCGTCATTAAATTACTTAGCATAAATATATTAATACAAAATAATTGCAGTTTTTTCTATATCTTCCATGTCATGTGACCCAATGACTCCAAACCAGCAGCAGATTGTGTTAGTAAACTGGACAAATGAGACACAGCTCTTTTTATTGTACTTATTGTATTTTATATGAATATTCATATGCAGAAATTATGATTTTTTTCTCAGTAACTTCCATGTCATGTGGCCCACTGACTTCTGAAACAGATTCTGTTTCCATAAAAATCTATAATAATAAAGAAAATAATGGTAAAAAAAAAAAAGCTCTCCAATGTCTCATGTCTTAGATTCTTATTCTGAAATTCTGAAAATGTTTTTTTTTTTTTTTTTTTTTTTAAATCTCACCAGCAGTCACAATTTAAAGGGTTATTTTTCAAAATTTTCTTCCAGGGGAGCATGCCCCCAGACCCCCCTAGTGTTACCAGTTACCAGAACAATCTATCGGAAACACTGTATGTTCTAAGAATTTTGGATATGTGAGAAGAACTATTTCTTTCTTAGCTGAAGCCGACAACGGAACAAAATAAATGTGAAGAGAGACATCGTGGAGCTGTATATTTTCCTGCTTTTTTGCCAATCACACCTATGACTAAGCATGACAGCCATGTTCATCATGTCATAGTAAAAGAAATTGTTAGGTAAAAATGTAAAATGCAAAAGATAAGAAAAGATTAGGATGAAGATTTTATCCTGTGGGTAATGGGGGCAGGACTAGATAAGCTTTGGCTTCTCCCGCTTTTCCCTTTTGGCCATGTGTATTGTATTATTGGAACAATGATGAAATGTGATGATGATGAATTGACATGCCCGAAATAAACAACATAAATAAATCATAATGTGTTGCTTTTAAGTAGCTGCGAATATGATTAAAAGCATGTGTAAATGTATAAAATGGTATTAAAATCAGACCCCCACTTTTTTGTGTCCTCCCCACTTTTCAAACCGATGTTACGCCCTTGCAGTGGACGAGCCATTTTTTCTATGTATGCATTATCCTATATAAATATTATCCATCAGCCTAGTCCTGAGAATAAAATATTGGTTATTAACGTTTCTGCAAACCACTTATATATTCATGATACGTATCGTGTAAATGTCTATCCTCACCATTGAAAGTTCCTCACAACCGGTTAAAAAGTCGAAGTTTTTTGACTGACTATTTGAAGATGTTAATTAAATGTTATTTTTAGACCGTATTTCACTGGAACTATCAGTTATGACTTGGAACTTGATTTGAATCTCCTGACTGTCAGACAGGCACTAAACTTATACAGCCTCCACAATTTTACTTCTTTAACATGTGAAGTTTGCCCTGCAACTCATGGTGCGGAGTAGTTGAGGCTGTCACGCTCTAAACACTTGTGTGTGTGCTTTATAGCAGCAAGTGCAATCTCTTATTTTACATTACATACGACTTTGAAGTAAAACTACAATGTTTTGGAAGCTTTTGTTAGCAGTACACAGATATGTAGTTCCATATTTCTGGTGTTTTATACATAAAATTAAATGCGTTGAACCAACATCCTTGTATAGACCACATTTGCCAGTGCAATATGTCTTTGGATAAACATTTTCATATTAATCACTATCAATCCACAAATTAACAAATTACCAAAATAAGTACACAAATTTGTGTTTTGTGACACTTCAATGTTGTAAGCGCATTTTAGAAGTTTGAAAACACAGCAAAAAGGGGTCTTCAGACTGGAAATCTACGGATTGAAATCCCGGTTTGTGTTAAATGGGTCATATTACGTGTTTATGACCAGACTTTTATGTTGGGAGCTAGAGGGGACGGTGGTGGGTATTTTTAGGAAGACATCAACACAATTACCTACAGCACAGTCGCAAGAATAAAATATCCTGCTATTTATTTAATGTGTCTGCAAAAACTGTACATAAACATTTCTAAGTGTCATATAAACAGAGCATGACACCACTGGATATCCTTAACAAAACATCGGGACAAGACAGAGCCTAGTGTTTTTTTTCCTGTTAAAAGGCATGTCTGCTGATTTGTATGCGTGTGTATGTGTGTGTTGGAGTGTGTGCGTGTGCAGATGAAGAATAACATCTTGTGATGCACACTTACAGGAGCACTCACTATAGCGTCGTAAGAATCCTCCCATTCATAAATCATCTTCATCATTTTATAAAAAGCAGCTTCATCAAATCAGTCCTACCAGTATTTGCCTGAAATGCTCGTGTTTATGGACTTTTTAATATTGTGAGAAACATTTACTTTTGAATCTGTGGCTAAAACTGGAAAATAATTACTGGGAAGAACTCCAACTGGGATATTACAAATATTTAATATGCCTGAAAATCACTACAGTCCTAACAATGCGTAAAATGGAGACTATTCATGAAACACGATGATTGACTGCAGCCATTGGTAAGAAATGGTTCACAGCAGTTGCTAATTTATGTATCCAGGCAATTGTATGTACCAATATGTTATTTCAGCAGGGAAAATGACTGTACTAGTTTTTAATCATGACATTTCATCACAACAGACAGTGGTGTATGATGTTTTAATCAACAACCCACAAATGAACACATACTGTATATATATTTATGTCTGTGAATTTCATGATAATCCTTATGTAACAAGTAAAAAGTCTGTTATTCACTCAGAAATGTCAAAGATATGTTCAATATTTTTTTATGAAATGTCTGATTTGATTGCACGTAATTTCTATATAGAAAAAAAAGCTAATCTAGTTGTCACATTGAGCAGGCACTAATCTGGTGATTATGAAGAGAAAACCTTTTTGCAAATATAATTCAAAGCATGACTGTTATTTTCTTGCAAACAAGTTATATGTATTTGTTACTCACCAAAATGCAGTATTTGTATCCTTGAGGTCTACTAAACTTGTTGAATGCATGTCCATCATCATTAAACATTTGCAAAGGTGGTTTTTGAAGTATTTAATACCCTCAGTGGTTAATCTGTGTTAGCCGTGCAGTCTTTTTCTAACATGACTTTGCGTGCCTGTTGATTGGTGGAATAGTAAAACACCATTGACAAGGCTGCAGAAAAACAGCCACTAGATGTCCGATACTCCACAGGGAACCTTTAGTATCCAAAATAATCTCAAAAGGTCAGGATAGTTTCTCAGACTTGTAGACTTGAAATGTACATGTCCGGCAGAGGCAGGAAACATCTCTGCTCATTGGACATTTACCCTACTTTTTAAAAATATATGAGGGAAAATAGAAATTAGCATTTTTATCATGAAAAACTGTGTACAATTCAAAATTGTGAGCAGTTTCATAAATAATTTAATGTGGCTGACAGATATATTGAATAGGCATGGCAAGTTTTGACATGATCCATGGTGGTCACTATCCTTGGTTACTGAAGGATTTTCATATGCAGTATTTATGCTGACTGTCACCAGTGTCTGTTTCACAGCTACAATGCCAGACGCAAGGCGCTCATGGGATATTTCTCAAGTCATAAGCAAAGGGAGGGTAGACATGGTGATGACTGGACTAGCTTAGGCCATATCATAAATAGGAGCAGGATGGCAGATGGAGGCTACAAACACTATGCATTTTAATTTTGACCTTTTTCTCTTTTTTTTTCCCCCTCAGAGGCTCTGATGCATCATGAGAGGTCAATTGCAGGAGCAGTTCACTAAGGTTTCCCATTTCTATAAAGATAATCATATTTCTGTTGTTGTCACATTCTGTTTAAGGCTGTCACAATACATTTAGCCATTTCGGCCACTGGTATCGATTAATGTAAATGTAAATGTAAATGTACTTTATTTATACAGCCCTTTACAAGAATCCTTTCGGTGTACCAAAGTGCTTTACAACAGGTAATAAGTAAAAAGAATAAATAAAAAACAATTAAAAAATGCAGCTTTAAATTTGATAGCAGCCTGCTGTGACTGATGTGAAGTTTTTCTAATAAATGTGCCAGAATTCTACTGAAAATCACACACAACCCTGTTTTAAAAAGAAGTCGGCACACTGTGTAAAACACAAATAAAACAGAATGTGATCGTTTGCTTTCCCCTTTTGATATATTCACAATTGAAAACAGTACAAAGACTATATATTTATGGTTTCACCTCATCAGCCTCACTGATTTTGCTTATTCTGAATTTGATGCCAGCAACACTTTTCAAACAAGTTAATAGAGACAACAAAAGTGATGGCATCTTGTTTGTTACCTATGTATTTGTCACCTGCACTGCCCCTTCTCAGTTTCAATTCACTTTCTATATCTTCTAATCAATTCTCTTCATAGAAAATAACATGCTGCTATCGATGTGTCCACCCCTCACATCAGTGCCAATATATGAAAGTTTCAGATACCTGCGTTTTGGTGTTTTTTCCAAAGTAATGTATTTCTTCAGGGAACATGCCAATATAATGACAGCACATCCTGCAACCAGTTTCATTTGCTGCTTGTCACACTTCTAAAAGTAAAGAGCAAAAAGCAAAGAAAGTTTGCCTCTGAAAGTTTGTGGCTAATTGATTTAGAATGATGAGTGACCACATGAGCTGCCATAAACATACAATACACTGTCTATCTTCACTCTGCCTCCCACTTATTGTTTCATGCCACTCCATTTTTCTCTTGGGAGTCTGTAAACAGTCTCAACAGTCCTTTGTACAGAAATGTTTGAGTCACAGCATAATGGCTGTTCACAGGAAACATCAATGTTTGCAAAGTGCTACCCACTGACTAGCTGACAAAGACACAGCCTGGTCTAATTTTTATGGTGTCAGAGTTTTATTTTGTACTACACCTTTGGTGTTTGCTTTGAACTGGTGTTTGGTATTTGATGGCATCCAACTGACTAACATAATTGAAACTTCTGATATCACATTGACCTGCTTAATGATGACCTGCTTTGCTTCCTTTTAGTGCTCCACAGCACATGGACTGGGAAATCAAATTTAACTGTGAAACAACAAAAGGCCTCCTCTGAGTCTCTCTTGAAAGCCAAGAGTTCATTAGCCAACACGCGACCCCATTGAGATTACTTAATGTAATCCCACTTTGCTAGTTTGTGGAGTGATAAAGTAATGGCAAGGGACTCCTATCTAAAGGAAAATGTGTCACAGTAAGTGGCTCCATGGTGGATCCTTGGGTAATGGCAGTCTTTCCATCACTGCATCACATTGACACTTTACCTCAGAGCGTCATCATTTGTTTTACTGCAGGGTCTGTCCAGCAGTATGATGAAGAGTGGGAATTCACAAGATGAAACTTGCTGTAGATTCAAGACTAGAATATATTATAATATATAAATTTATATTATAATATATATTATTATTTATATTATTATATTATATTATATATATTATTATAATATATATTTTAAACCCAATTGTCGAGGTAAATCCAAACATTTCATTGCCCTCGTATTATAGAAAAAAAAGCTAATCTAGTTGTCACGTTGAGCCTAAAAAGTCAAGGATGAGGTTGATGAATTGTCTAATTAGGAGGTGAGGATGGACTCGATGACATACGCAGTGTGGTGCACTTCCACACTGCCATCATCAAGTCCATCCTCACCTCCTCCATCACTGTCTGGTACGCTGCTGCCACTGCTTAGGATAAGAGCAGACTGCAGCGTATCATACGCCAGTAGCCATAAAGACAGAGCTAAACACCGGAGTTAGCAGATAAGCTAGATTTAGCAACGAGCTACGTAGCGTGACTGCAACATCATATGGCCATATGTCAGTGTTACTGTAACTGCCGCCACCATAGCCTTATGGTTAAAAGATAGAATGAAGCATATATCAAGCAGGGGTCCTTACTTGTCCAGCAGAAAAGCCGCCAACTCTACATCACTCTTCAGTCCTAACACATTCTGTAGCTCCTCTGCCTCTGAAATGACGCTCTGATATTTATTCTTGTTTTCTCTCCGGCTCGGTCCAATCCTTTTTTTTTACACTGCTTTTCTTTGTCAGTCTACTTATTTCTTCTCTTTGACATGGGCAATGGTGTGGCATTCTTCGGCTCTGTTGTCGTTGTCTGTTCTCCGTCATTGTTTTCAGTTTGGGCTTGAAAGTATCTGACCAGGTAAGAGCAGGCACTGTGCCTGCGTGGGGGAGGGGCACTGCTATGGGCTGAAATATGTGCCACTAGAAACTGAATTTGAATTGCTAACCTTGAATAATTGCATTAAAAAACTGAATTTCAATCACATAATTTGAATTTGTATTGTTAAATTTGAATCATTGCATTGAAAAACTGAATCTGAATATTATATTTTGAAATTGAATGTATTAGTTTGGAAAATCTCTGTATATTTTCACATTCAGTTCTCACAATTCAAATTCAGTTCTCAAAATTCAAATTCAGTTCTTGCAATTCAATTTCAATTTATTGTGACTGACATCCGGGTAGTTGAGGAAGAGCAATTGAGTGCAGATAACTAGGACTCCTCTTCGGCCAATCAGCACCTACGTTTTCACCTACTTAATTTACTTTGATGCTAACGGGTTGCCACCCACCGTGAAATGGAGGAAGAAGTGGAGACGGGGTGACCATTAGGCTGTTAATTAAGTGGATGGCTCTTGTGTGCAACTCATGTGGATTCCCAACAGTCCAAGACTATCCAAACTATTTCCACCAAGGGTCATCTACTAGGTCTTGAAATAACAGGAAATGAAAATATATAGAGAGTTGAATTTTCCAACATAATAAATTCAATTTCAAAATATAAAATTCAGATTCAGTTTTTTCAATGCAATGATTCAAATTTGACAATACAAATTCAAATTATGTGATTCAAATTCAGTTTTTTAATGCAATTACTCAAGTTTGGCAATTCAAATATTGATGATTCAAATTCAGTTTCTAGTGGCACACATTTCAGCCCATACACTGCCCAGTACATGCTGTACGATGGAGGGGGGCTGCAGCAGCGTATGCACGAGAGTGACTGACACTTCTCAAACACTCACCTTGGCTCTGATTGGTTGTATTGAGCCGGGAGCTGTGGATTCTTGCAAATTAAATTACTACTGTCAGATCATAATGACAATTTTAGCAAATACAACAAAAACATTGTTACAGACTACAGCTTTAAGCTGTCTGGAGAGGTAACTCAGCACAACATTGTAGGTGGGTGATAAGTAATGTCGTAGGCAACCTCCTCCGTTCAAAGACAGTTTTACCCAGTTTGACATTGATGGATTCCTTTACTCCTCTTTCAAACCATCTGTGTCCTCTGGCCAAGAAGTTTACATTGCTCAAAGAAAGGAATTATTTTCCTCCTTCAGATTTAAGTGGACAGCAAAGTCTTGACCTGAGGAGCTGGCCCTCCTGTGTTGTGCCATTTGTTTATGGAGAGGTTGTTTTGTATCCCCAATGTACAAATCTGTGCAGTCCTGGCTGAATTGAACAGCATAAACTACATTACTCTGTTTATGTCTGGGTATTTTGTCCTTGGGATGGACAAGTTTCTGCCTCAGCGTGTTGGTAGTGTTGGGACCAACAGTTGAAGTCATTCATTGTGGATTTCAAAATGGACTCTGAACTGAACTCAGTGTCTCAGAATTCACCATTCTTCACACCTAGATGCAAAATTCAGCTTTGAGCTACTATTGGTCGGGGTGACAGACCCCCCTCTGACCAGATAGTCAAAACTCCAGTCTCTCACTCGACGCCCTTCAACTTCTTATCCTCAAGGGTTCCTCTTCATCTCCCCCCACGAGGCTGCCTGCCATCAAGATATCTTCTTCTGGGCCTAACAGCTGTAGAGAGCTGCAAGCTGCATTTGCAGCAGGCCCAAAGAACTTCTCCTCCCTGCAGCAACACAAGGTCCTGCCAGTATTCCAGATCAGTTCCGACGCAAAGCTCGCCAGCTAACTTCACTTCTGAGGAACACCAGTTAAGTCACCGAGCTGCTATCCTTGCAAAGGAAATGAGCAAACTGTTTCCTCCTCTCCAGACTTTCATCAGTCCTTGCACAGCAAGAACAGCATCCAACATTGGAATCCCAACCTTCTCCTGCAACCACCAGCACCTTTTCTTCAAAGGCTGGCAGCGTTGAACTGGGCTTAGATAGCATAGTATAGCACGGCTAAGCACAGGACTTTGAACTCTGGTTGATGTAATGCATATGTGTTCAATTAATGTGTTTGTCCATTGTTTGAGTGTTATTGTGATCTCAGGTCAGGTTATTGGTAGTTTGCTTTTCTAGACAGCTAATTTGATGCTAGTCGAATGCTGCTTCACACACTCAGGGTCTCAGCATGCAACTAACCATCCTCTCTAACCTGGCATCACACACACACACGCACACACGCACACATGCACACCTGTATATAATGCATGTTAGATTGTGTGTTTTCATCTTTGTGTTGAATAAAATACTTTTGAACCTTCTTACTGTCTATTTAATGATGTACAAGAGTGAATGTTGCCAACCTCTACACTGTCAAGAACTCCAAAATCCTTCAACCATTACTAGCCGATTTAGTACATTTGCTTCGTTTTCCCTTCTTCAAGGGTGGTGCCCCGAGGTGATCTAATGTAAACTGTATCATATTATATAATAATTAATCATTAATTATTATTGATAGCCAAATTTAAACTAAACCTTTTAATGTTGCATAAACACTACCTAATTGTGCCTCATGTAATGCAAGGCCCAACAGTAGGTTTAAAGTGAACTGGGATGTGATGTTCATGAGAATACATAGCAGCCTTTTGAGCACTGAAAGACTGAGAGTTTGATGTGGTGGAAGACAATATTGTGTGGGTGCATTGCAATCTAAATTTCCATCACAAACAATACAAGGCAGTTACAGTAAACCTCTGAAATTGATGATGCTGTTGCAGCTCTCATCGAGATAAAGATTTTAAATCAAATAACTGTCATGTATGAATAAGGTAATGTGTGTATGTCGTGCCTTCTGCTGTACATATAACTATGTGTCTCCCAGGTTCAATGTTTAAGACCGATTTTGACAGTATATCGTTTTCCAAGGTCTTGCTGCTTCTCTGCAGAGACTCCTTGTGTCTTGGTTAAGGTCAACCTTTCATAAAATAAGCTGCCTGTCCCAAAGACAAAATAAGTACATTATATAATGCAGAATCCCTACTTTAAAACACATTAAGACTATAAATACCTCATAAACACAGAAAATAAATTGCACAATATAATTTTTTTTCTCAAAAAACACATGATTCATAATGTCAGATTAATAATGACACTCTTAGAAAGTATGATTGAACGCTTCATAAGGTATTCTGACTCTGAATCTGAATCACAGCCACAATTTCTTCAAGGGTAAGCATGTATTATTGATTTGGGTTTTTATGGCCCACAACAATAACTTGATCCAGTCTCACTAATCAGAATCATTCAATCCACAGCAGACGGCAAAAAAGACTGATGTTAAAAAAACATGTTATTGTTCCAGGTTGTCAAGTACCGATGCCCAGGGGTGTAGTGTTATTTGTAGTAGTACCGGAGCGTACCCTCGATGTGTGTGTGCACATGCTCCTGTGAGGCATGTTTTGTATTTTATTTGTTAGTTTATTTTTACTCTCTTGCATGACAGCCCATTTAGTGATGATTGGATCTTGAAGCGCTTATAATGTGTATGATTTTCAACCACATTATGCAAACTGTGAACATTAAATATCCACATTCCTTTACAGAGAAATAGTGGCGGAGCTGGCCGCAGCACTACACCTATGCTGATCCTTCTTTTGCAGCCTCCTGGTGTTTCAAATAGATGCAAAAGTAAACCTTTAGCATCTGCAAAATGAAAGTCTTCTAAACATCAAACTGGGGATTGGTTAGTTTTTTGACACAAATGTTGAAAAAAAAGATCACTGACTCTTTTTTGTCACAACATAAACCTTGTTCCCCAGGGTGAGGGTCCTGTGTGTAACCTCACATCCACCCTGTTGGGACTGGTGGAGCAGGTGCTTTAATCATGTCATATTGCAGTGGTAATACCATGTGCATCTCTTATTCTGACGGCAAAGGGTACCTTCTGTGTCTTTGTGAGACCCTGAGGGACATGACAAAACATTTGTATTTGACGCCCTGGGACTGGGACTGGGCTTGTCTGGCATTAAATGGCAGAGGGCAAAGTTAGCAACGAGCTGGTGATCATTTATCAGTAGCACGGCAAGACTTATCTCTCAGGTGAAGACCAAATGGAGGGATAAAAGGAGAGTGAATGTAAAGTACTGTGGTTGAGGGCTGTAAGCAAATGTCACAAAAATGACTGCAGCTCAAAGCCTGTTAATTGATTCTCGACAGAGGGAGGAGCCGCCTCTGAGAAATAAACCAGAAACATGTAGCCCAAAAGAAAAATGCAAAACAGAGATATCAGTGAAAATGTTACAGTCTGGCTGGCCTACGTGCACAAATGTTTTGCTCAAAGACCTGCTACTTGGCCTGTGTGAGAAGCCAAATTCAGTATGTCAGTATAATCAGGATCAAAGCAGAGCCAAGTCCACTGATTGAAGCAATGTGACAGTATGACAAGCATCTGTCGTAGCTTCTTCTGTCTTGTTAATTTGCCCTTTGGAAAGGGAGGAAACAAGTATTAATCTGTATGCATCCCAAGTCAGCATGAGAGGCCTATGTATCTGCAGCCAAGAAGGAGCTGACAAATTTGATGAACATTTCTGAATATATTGTGAAGCTCGTCTCCACCGACAGTCAAAATGCATTGTTATAGCTTGCACATCACAGTCAAGTATACAGGATGTATTAATGATAAGATACAAAACAACCACATCTTCATGTGAGTTATCATTGAAAATAATAAAAATACAATGAAGTTTGTTAAAACATCCTGCTGTTTCACCATTTGAAAAAAAATATATAATTGTCAATGCAAAGAAAGACAGACAGACAAAACAAATGGAGTAAATGAATACAGTGATCCATCGCCAGTATATTTCATATAATAAAATTCCTAATGAATCATAGCATGAACATAATTCAAATAATCTCTAAAACACAGCTTTACCATCGCATAAGTTTCCCACAAAACCCTCAAAGTGTGGGGTGGCTCGTAAAAAGAAGTCTAGCTCATATCTGAAAGCCACAGAGATAATGAAAATGAGCAGGCAAAATGGCAGGCAGGCCACATCAATGTGAATGTGCAATTTATTTAATGTCTTGCACAGGTGCCCATGATTGCCAGCAATTGCTACTGAGTATGAGTAAGTATTTTTTGGGAAAAAAGAGAGATCTATGATAATTCTCTTTCAACCCAGGTTCTTTTTGGAGCGGTATGATAAAGTGGTGGTGTCTTTAAAGCCAAGCAAGCACAGGACAGTGAGGTCCTCAACTTACAGTGTGTCGGTGACCAACTGTGTGTCGGTGACCAACTGACTGACTAATTATAGTTGGGGTTGATAAGATATTAAGACAGTAAGGTAACCTGTCTGATCTTTTCATATGGACGCATGCCTTCAACAGCCACAGATGCAGGATTTTTTAAATTTAATTCGTCAGAACATTTGATTTATTGATTTCAGCCAGGATGTGAAGAGAACTACCAAAAAGAGCGTTTACACATTGACCCCTTGCGCAGATGTTGCTGTTTCCTCCACATCCCCTGCATCAGCATCTCTGAACAACACTGCAGGTTTCATGCTGCATAATCCTCGTTCACTAAACAACAAAGCACTACTCATCCATGACATCATCACAGACAGGAAAATTGACTTTCTTTGCCTAACTGAGACATGGCAGCATCAGCAGGACTTCTTAAGTCTTAATCAAGCCACTCCCCCAGGCTATATTTACATCCAGAAGCCCCGCTCTAAGGGCTGTGGTGGTGGGCTAGAGACCTATGAACTTTGATTGCATTTCCATGGAGTAATAATCATACATTTTCATCCTTGAGCTGCGGAACTCTACTACACTCGGTAATAGACTCGTCAGGGCTTCCCCACAATGAAGCAAGCTGCTGCAGGAGAGTAGTGAGTTGTGTGAAATCTGGCAAAGCTAGCAGATGTTTGATGCCTCGAACTATGTGCTGGGACCCTCTTTGTATTTCGCTGAAGTTTGGTGCTGTTCTGAGCATTATTTGTGCCTATAAGTGTCTTTTTGATGGCGGTTTCTTGTTGGAGGCATAGACTGCAGTGTATTGTTTTTGTGTGGTCTTTTCTGAAGGTGCTAAAACTACATAAGCCAGCGGTTGGAAAACTTGATCTCTTGAGGGGGGGTCTTACTCTGTGTCACGGTGTGTTAGACCATGGATTAAATTTACGCCGGAATATCCCTTTAACACTAATAAAACAGAGCTCATGGTTGTGGCATCCAAGGCGCTGCTCGAGAAGGTTGGAGATCTTCTCCTGGACGTGGACGGCTGCTCTATCTCCCCATCCACGGAAGTCCGCAACCTGGGTGTCATACTTGATTCCACGCTATCCTTTCAATCACACATAAAATCCATCACAAAATCAGCTTTTTATCATCTGAAAAACATCTCTAGACTCCGGCCCTCCCTCTCCCAACCAGTGGCTGAAATCCTCATCCATGCCTTCATCACCTCCTGGCTGGACTACTGTAATGGAGACCTGTCTCCCTTCCACAACCCTGGACAGGCTCCAGTATGTGTAGAACTCTGCTGCTAGGGTTCTCATCCGCACCAAGCCCTGGCAACACATCACCCCCACTCTCATCCGCCTTCACTGGCTCCCAGTCAAATCACGCATCACATACAAAATTTTCCTCCTGACCTAAAAATCTCTCCATTCTCTCGCCCCCCAATATCTGTCTGACCCCCTCCTCCCCCATACCCAGTCTCGGACGTGCGCTCATCAGGCACATACCAGCTCTCCATCCCTCACACCAAATTTCAAACCCTCGGCGACAGAGCCTTCTGTGTGACAGCCACCACTCTCTGGAACACTCTCCCAGCTGAAATCTGCAAAGGGACTTCTCTGGAGACTTTCAAAAGAGACCTAAAAACCCATCTCTTTAATAAGGCCTGTCAGCTCTAGGTCTAGCCTTATAAATCAACTTTTCGATCTCTTTATCCTATTGTATTTTTTGTTTAGCCAGTCATTCTTTGTTAAGTGTCCTTGGGTACCCTGAAAGACGCTAGATAAATTAAATGTATTATTATCATTAAATTGGGACTGTCTGAGGGTCAATATGGATCCACAGGGTGAAAAGGGTCGACAGATAAGGTAATTTCTGATTAGAATGATTAGTAAAAAATTAATTCAGAACAATTTTAAAGTTAGAAAAGATTAAAAAGTCAAAAAGAAAGTCAAACACCTTTGCCACTACTTTTATTTTGAAAATCATTTTCGAGTTTTTCTTTCTTTTCTTTTTTTTCTTTTTAACAGTTGAAAATGATCAACTTTGAGGGAAATAATTGCCAACGAAAGAAATGCCACTACGTCGAAATTGGACACCGGAAGTTATTATGTTTTTTCTCACATGACATGCTAAACCTAAAAAAACCCACAAAACTTTCTATGCTGTGAAAAGAGCTCATGAATTACAAGACGCGTACACCTCAAAATCAGCACTAGGTTTTTAAATTTCTATTCGAATAGCTTTCAAAAATCCTTCATTCTTCACACTTAAAGCTTATACCCTCCAGGTAGTTAGTTGTATTTTGAAAACACCCCCCCGGATGTGGATGTATGTACTGGATCGTGGAGTTGGCGCGAGGCCAGCAGTGGACTCGTCACGTATTGTTTTACCTCTCAGCTCTCACTCATATTGTGTGGTCGCACTGCCTGAGGTAGGTCCACTAACAAATGAATAATTTTGTCTTGCACTTTTAACCGCGATGGCGGCTATTTCATGGAGCTAGACCGTTATCTGATGCGGTGTGTGGAATTACGTCGCCACGTATAGATACGAGGTTCAATGAGGAACATATGTTACTCGGTGTGTGACAGGTTGTATTTTCTAACCCTCACACTGTCACGTTATTTACCAGACACCGTCCTCAGCTTTAAGTGTGTTGTGGTGCTTGTCTGTGCGGGTCACGTCGACCGTTTCCTCTCCCCTGTTATTACTGGACGTGATTCCTGCTGACGACCTAATGGAGAAGGAACGTGCGGAATCTCGACACTTTGCAAGAGAGCATTGCAAACAGTTAGAAAAATATCCGTCTGCACGAGTGAAAAACATCCTCAGAAACTCAAACTTTACGTTTGGCTGCACATAAGTTGGACTTCCTTTTTCAGTGATTTACTATGTAGGATGATAAGATCTAAGGGAACAAATCAAGCAATATGTTTTTCTTATTATGTAGGGAAGAGAATTGAGGCCACTGTAAACGAGTTTGACCCCCCCCCCCCAAAAAAAAAAAAAAAAAAAATCTGATTCTTCCGCTCAAAAAGCCAGAACTTTGAGTTTGATCGGAGGAAAAAGTTAATTTCAGATAATGTCAGAACTACATGTCTTTTTTTCACAGTGGCCATAATCTGTAATTATAATCACAATTAAATTTTCATGATAATAGATGTAAAGACAAAAAAGAAAATGGACAAAATCCTTACTTGGAGAAGCTGGACTTTACAAATGTCAGTCTTTTTACTTGATACATACGCCCTGGCAGAGAGAGCTCACAGCAGCTCAAGAAAGCACATGCAAAAAATTGCCAAAACACAGCAACTTAAGAAGACATTAATATCAATTTGACCACACACCTGCAGCATTTAGAAGATGTGTATGTGACCTACAGTATGTACCCTATGAACAAAAAAACAAGAAAATCAGAATCGCACAATACCAAACAACAATAGTGTGGAAAATAAAAAAGAATCTCATAATTGTATTTAATTTGTTTCCTGATGTGGCAACCAGGTTTCTGTAATTAACACTTTGGCAGTTTAACTTACTTTAGCTTTTGTTTCGTAAGTGAATTCCTTTTCTTCTGATATCATGTTGTTTTCATTCAGCAATAATGGCACAGAAGCATGCCAAGCCCAACCTCAGTCCGTCTCAGGCGGAGGATGTGGTGAAGAGGCTCTTCAGGCTAACGGCATCAGAAATCCGCTCGCTGCCGAGCTACGATGACCAGAACCTCTATGTTGCGGGGGTCGAGGGTGGCGAGTACGTCCTGAAGATCATGAACTCAGAGGACAGTAAGAACCAGACCCTGGTGGAGGTGCAGACGATTGCCATGTCCTTTCTGCACCAGAATGGACTTCCTGCCCAAACAGCTCTGCCCACTACCTCCGGACAGCTCATGAGTCTGGAGGAAATGGGTATGTGACCCGTCAGTTTGACTTGAAAAGATGGATACAGATGTCAAACAGCATTTTCAGAAAATCACATCCATATAGGCAAGAGCATCTTGTACTATTTGTCAGTGTTTTTTTTCAGTCAGGTATATGTACCAATGAATCTCTCTTGGCTGATATTACGAAATAATGCAGGACTTATGAGACACTGCTCAGGTGAAGGATTTTTTTAAATACCCCATTTGGTAAAAGGCTCGCCAGGAGAAAGACAGCTGACTGTTCAGTCTCATTGCCAGGTCATTAAATAGCAACACATTGGGTAGTGACAACCTTGGAGCTGACACGTCCAGAAGCGCCCTGACCTAGGGCCGTTCCTCGTTTCAAAAATCAAGTTCAAACAAATTTGAAATGAGATACAATTAGTTCTAAATATTTCATACACCTGCCGTTGCAGTTGATAAACAGTTTTTGGAAGCTTTTACTCTGTCGTACACACACACAATTTGTCTCCTATAGTCAATGCCAAAGAGTGACACACATACTACAGTGTCATGGCTTTAAATGCTAACTGTACACATGCAATTGAACTGGTACGTAAGAATTAACGAATGAAAAGATAAGGTTCATAATGTTTACAAACCAAAGTGCTGCTTTTTGGTTATCTTAAGTGCAGTTCTCTCCATTCTCCTTTAAAGTACTTGAGGGACATTTGCCGCATTTCCATTACATCCGTCGGCCTGGTTCTACTAGGTTTGACTCGGCGCAGCAGCCCGGTGCGGCCAGGATACGGCATTTCCTCCACAACTGGGCTACGTGCTTGAAGGTGTGTCTTTAACCAATGATGCGCTTGTTTCTGATACCTGTAGTACTCTTGAAGAATCACCGCTGACAAAAATTCATTTCAGTTACAAACACGTTTCATTTACTATAACTTCTTCATGATGAAAGCCCCCCGTTATTTAGTAATTTAAAACCTTTTATTATGAAGCAGCATTACAAGAAACATTGTGTTTTCACCAGTAGTAACTAAATATGACTCCCAAAACATGTCGACATGTCGAAACAGTAAAATACAGAAGATGTTTGAAGGTACACAGCAGTAAAAATGATAAAGACTAATAAAGGTGAATGATAAGCTAACTTGACCGGTGGTGGATATAGACCAACATGTTCAGCGTCAAGGCAAAATTTACCACGTATGTAGCTTCAGTCATATGCGACGAAGCAAGCCATGTGAATAAATACTCAGACTTTTCAGGAATCGTCAGTGTGCCCTGTAAGGGGTTCAGAGTGAGGCAAATTGGCTGCAATACTAACCCAGTGTTTACCTTTGACAGACTGTGGCTATGGCTGTCAGAAGTACTTGGTGCGTCTGCTGACTTATTTGCCTGGAACCACCATTTCCAAGGCTCCTTTAACACCACAGTTGCTGTATGAAACCGGCAAGACAGCAGCCCGAATGGACCAAATTCTACAAGAGGTATAACAGTAAGAAGCCTCTGAGACTTATACATTATTTACTTGGTTTTGTAATATTAACAGACCTGTACCAGATGACATAATGCTACACTTCTCCCATGTTTTTTTCCTGTCCTTCAGTGTTGTATTTATGTTCATATGCATGTAAAATGTCTTGAAGTTAAAAGGCTTAAAGTCTGCACCAACAGAAGCTCCTCTCTGCCACAGAAAGGTCTGCTCCTGGAACGACTCGTCCACAGTCCCGCCTTTAATTCCGTGACCTTGTGAGGTCACACTACGTCACCATGTCACATGTTTGTATAATTTATGCCTAGACGCCTGTTAGGCACGACAAATTGATTTAGCATAGCTGCTCTGTTGTGTGTGTGTGTGTGTGTGTGTGGGTGTGTGATCTGACTAATCAGAGGAGACTGGGTATTTGGGAGTCAGGTACTAAAACAGAGCGTTTCAGACAGAGGCAGAATACAGCGCTGCAGTGCTGGACAGAATGAGAAAACTGAAATGTTTTTTTTGCACTAATGCATGTAAATGTATTTAAGTCCATCCATCCATCCATCCATTTTCGTCCGCTTATCCGGGGCCGGGTCGCGGGGGCAGCTGCCTGAGCAGGGACACCCAGACTTCCCTCTCCCCGGACACTGCCCCCAGCTCTTCCGGGAGGATCCCAAGGCGTTCCCAGGCCAGCTGGGTGACATAGTCACACCAGCGTGTCCTGGGTCTTCCTCGGGGTCTCCTCCCGGCGGGACATGTCAGGAACACCTCCCGAGGGAGGCGTCCCGGGGGCATCCGAAACAGATGCCCGAGCCACCTCAGCTGGCTCCTCTCGATGTGGAGGAGCAGCGGCTCTACTCTGAGCTCCTCCCGGGTGACAGAACTTCTCACCCTATCTCTAAGGGAGCCCTGCCACCCTGCGGAGGAAACTCATTTTGGCCGCTTGTATCCGGGATCTTATTCTTTCGGTCATGACCCAAAGTTCATGACCATAGGTGAGGGTCGGAACGTAGATTGACTGGTAAATCGAGAGCTTCGCCTTTCGGCTCAGCTCTCTCTTCACCACGACAGACCGATACAACGACCGCATTACTGCGGCCGCTGCACCGATCCGCCTGTCAATCTCACGTTCCATTCTTCCCTCACTCGTGAATAAGACCCCAAGATACTTAAACTCCTCCACTTGAGGCAGGAACTCTCCTCCCACCTGGAGGGAGCAAGCCACCTTTTTCCGGTCGAGAACCATGGCCTCGGATTTGGAGGTGCTGATTCTCATCCCAGTCGCTTCACACTCGGCTGCAAACCGCCCCAGGACATGCTGGAGGTCCTGGCTCGAAGGAGCCAACAAGACCACATCATCCGCGAAAAGCAGAGATGAGATCCAGTGGCTCCCGAACCAGATCCCCTCCGGCCCGAGGCTGCGCCTAGAAATTCTGTCCATAAAAATAATGAACAGAACCGGTGACAAAGGGCAGCCCTGGCGGAGTCCAACATGCACTGGGAACAGGTCTGACTTACTGCCGGCAATGCGAACCAAGCTCCTGCTCCGGTCGTACAGGGACCGTACAGCCCTTAACAGAGGGCCTCCGACCCCGTACTCCCGGAGCACCCCCCACAGAATGCCACGAGGGACACG
The DNA here is from genome assembly GCA_963678695.2 of Diplodus puntazzo. NCBI lineage: Eukaryota > Metazoa > Chordata > Actinopteri > Spariformes > Sparidae > Diplodus > Diplodus puntazzo. The sequence continues at coordinate 18,655,025 of OZ023163.1, forward strand.
GTCGAATGCCTTCTCCAAGTCCACAAAACACATGTGGACTGGTTGGGCAAACTCCCATGAACCCTCGAGCACCCTGCGGAGGGTATAAAGCTGGTCCAGTGTTCCACGGCCAGGGCGAAAACCGCATTGTTCCTCCTGAATCCGAGGTTCGACTATCGGCCGAATTCTCCTCTCGAGTACCCTGGAGTAGACTTTCCCAGGGAGGCTGAGGAGTGTGATCCCCCGATAGTTGGAACACACCCTCCGGTCCCCCTTTTTAAATAGGGGGACCACCACCCCGGTCTGCCAGTCCAGGGGCACTGCCCCCGACTGCCACGCGATGCTGCAGAGACGTGTCAGCCAAGACAGCCCCACAACATCCAGAGACTTGAGGTACTCAGGGCGAATCTCATCCACCCCCGGTGCTTTGCCACCGAGGAGTTTCCCAACTACCTCAGTGACTTCGGCTCGGGTAATGAATGAATCCACCTCTGAGACCCCAGTCTCTGCTTCCTCTATGGAAGGCGTGTCAGTGGGATTGAGGAGATCCTCGAAGTATTCCTTCCACCGCCCGACAATATCCCCAGTCGAGGTCAACAGCCCCCCACCTCCACTGTAAACAGTGTTGGTGGGGGACTGCTTCCCCCTCCTGAGGCGCCGGATGGTTTGCCAGAATTTCTTCGAGGCCGACTGGTAGTCCTCCTCCATGGCCTCCCGAACTCTTCCCAGACCCGAGTTTTTGCTTCCGAGACTGCCCGTGCTGCCGCACGCTTGGCCTGCCGGTACCCGTCAGCTGCCTCAGGAGTCCCCCGGGCCAGCCAGGCTCGGTAGGACTCCTTCTTCAGCTTGACAGCAACCCTTACTTCCGGGGTCCACCACCGGGTTCGGGGATTGCCGCCGCGACAGGCACCGGAGACCTTACGGCCACAGCTCCGGACAGCCGCGTCAACAATGGAAGTGGAGAACATGGTCCATTCGGACTCAATGTCCCCAGCCTCCCTCGGGATCTGGTCAAAGCTCTCCCGGAGGTGGGAGTTAAAGATCTCCCTGGCAGAGGGTTCTGCCAGACGTTCCCAGCAGACCCTCACGATACGTTTGGGTCTGCCAGGTCTGTCCAGCTTCCTCCCCCGCCAGCGGATCCAACTCACCACCAGGTGGTGATCAGTTGACAGCTCAGCCCCTCTCTTCACCCGAGTGTCCAAGACATACGGCCGGAGGTCAGATGATACGACCACAAAGTCGATCATTGATCTCCGGCCTAGGGTGTCCTGGTGCCACGTGCACATATGGACACCCTTATGCTTGAACATGGTGTTTGTTATGGACAAACTGTGACTAGCACAGAAGTCCAGTAACAAAACACCACTCGGGTTCAGATCGGGGAGGCCGTTCCTCCCAATCACACCCCTCCAGGTAACACTGTCGTCGCCCACGTGGGCGTTGAAGTCCCCCAGGAGAACGACGGAGTCCCCGGTTGGAGCATTCTCCAGTACCCCTCCCAGGGACTCCAAGAAGGCCGGGTACTCTGCACCACTGTTCGGCCCATAAGCCGAGACAACAGTGAGAGTCCTATCCCCGACCCGAAGGCGCAGGGAAACGACCCTCTCGCTCACCGGGGAGAACTCCAACACATGGCGGCTGAGCTGGGGGGCTATAAGCAAGCCCACACCAGCTCACCGCCTCTCACCGCGGGCAACTCCAGAGTAGAAGAGAGTCCAGCCTCTCTCAAGGAGTTGGGTTCCAGAGCCCAGACTGTGCGTGGAGGTGAGCCCGACTATTTCTAGCCGGTACTGCTCAACCTCCCGCACCAGCTCAGGCTCTTTCCCCCCCAGCGAGGTGACATTCCATGTCCCCATGGCTAGAGTCACCATCCGGGGATTGGGCCGCCGGGGCCCCCGCCCACGACTGCCACCCATATCCCACTGCACCGGCCCCTTCTGAACCCTCCCGCGAGTGGTGAGCCCACGGGAGGGCGGGCCCACGTTGCTCGTTCGGGCTGCGCCCGGCCGGGTCCCGTGGGCAAAGACCCGGCCACCAGGCGCTCACCTGCGAGCCCCAACCCCAGGCCTGGCTCCAGGGTGGGGCCCCGGTGACGCCGATCCGGGCGACGTGCACGTCCTTGCTGTTGTCATTTTCATTGGGGGCGAGTGAACCGATCTTAGTCTGACCCATCACCTAGGACCTGTTTGCCTTGGGAGACCCTACCAGGGGCATTAAGCCCCGGACAACATAGCTCCTAGGATCATTCGGGTGCTCAAACCCCTCCACCACGATAAGGTGCCGGTTCAAGGAGGAGTGTATTTAAGTCATGACCCAAAATAAAATGATTAACCTGAAAATGAAAAAATCTTCTTGAAGGGAATATATCTACCGCTACTGGGGCCAGATGTATAAAAGTATATATCTAGTCTAGAGCGATACTTGACCAAAACAATGTGTATGCACAAAGACAGAATTATGAATGTCCAGTATTACGTGTATGCCTGGTTCATACATCACACACACACACCTGTAAAGCACCATCGTGATAATATCCCAATCATCATTATTATATGTCAGAAACGATCGACCATAAATCTTTGGTGCTCACATTCAAATAGACTTGACAAGGCTTCATAGTTCAAGATCAAGATCAATTGCATGGAAGTAATTGTACCATTGAAAGATAAAACACATAAAAAAGGTGTTTGGAGGTTAAAAGTTAATGAGGTTAAAATGAAATATATTGTATTTTTTAAATAGGGTTGTATAATAAAGGACTTACCCCTCATTAAACATGAAACTGGACTTCTGGCTAGCAGCTAGTTACATAAGCTCAGTTGGTAGAGCGTGCACATCATTCACAGAGCCCATGTCCATGGACAGGGTTCTAATCCAACTCGGGGCCCTGTACTGCCTGTCATCCCTCCTCTTCCTCATCTTACTTCCTGTCATCTCTCTAAGCCGTCCTGTCTAGTAGAGCCATTAAAAAATAAAAGCAAACCCCAATGTTATCTTTCAAACCTAGGTCTCATACTGACTTCCGCTTTGTATTATTGCTTTTTTATTTGGTTATTTTCAGCTACAGCACCCTCATCTTAGTGTGCTGCAGAGAGAGAACTTCATATGGAGTCTGTCAAGTGTTCCCCTTTTGGAAGAATACCTGAATGTGTTCGACGGAGATCCTCTTCAGGAGGTTGTGAAGGATGTCATTCATCAGTACAAGACCACTGTGGTCCCCAAACGCTGCAATTTCCGCAAGTGTAAGTGTGTTATTTACTAGATTTATTTGATTCTCTCTGACACTGCCCTGTATTACATTCATACACCTACCTGGTTCCCATAAACAGCAATTTTTTCTTTCTTTTTTAAGGCATTAACCACGGTGACTTCAATGACCTCAATATTCTTGTGCAACCCGATGGGACTGACGGCTACAGGATTTCTGGCATCCTTGACTTTGGAGACATGAACACTGGCTACTACATCCATGAGCTAGCCATCACCATCATGTACATGATGACGGAGCACCCTGAACCCGTAGAGGTGGGTGGACCTGTCCTGGCAGGCTGGGAAAGTGTCATTCCTCTTAATGAGGCTGAGAGAGATTGTCTCTATTTGCTGGTGCTGTCCCGCTTCTGCCAGTCATTGGTTTTGTCTCGTTACACCGTGAAACTGCATCCAGAAAATGCAGAGTATCTGATGATTACGTCCAAGAGGGGCATCCATATTTTCCGCCATCTCTGGGAGCTTGGAAAGGAGAAGGTGGAGAAGGTATGGTTTCAGTGTGCTGCCCAATTCAGTCACAGAAAGTGAGAAAGATGTGAGGAAAGCCATTCATAAATGTGTCAGCACAACAGGGTGATTCCACTGACCAGGTTCTCGGGTATCATTTTCAGACAGCCAGTTAACAACAATGTATTATGTTTCAAAGAAAAAATAATCCAGACATATTGAAGTAGGAATACTGCAGTGTGTCTTATAGGAGAAGTAGAGTGGAAAAACTTAATACAAGAGTAAGTATTGATCTTCAGTGGTAACAATGGACCATGTGCTGTGAACACAAAAATAACTAACTGAAGCCCCTGTCATATATGAACTCTGGATACTATCTTGAAAACTATCTTTCGTGTTAAAAAGTAGATTCCATTTTAATCTGACAATTCCGCGATTCCATGATCGCGAAAATCATAGGGCCCTATGGAAACAGGCCACTTGGTTGAACATTAAAATGTCTGACACAGCCAGAGATATTTGACCCAAAGAGAATAGGCCTAATTGCCTCTGCTCTTTCATTGCACTTAAACAAATATATCTGTGGCCAGAATCCCCCTTGATTAACTTCAGAGAGCATTATATTTACTTCCTGCGTTTTATTCCATCAGAGTACTGAGTGTTTAAATCCTTGCTCTACGCCATGAAGTGCCTTCAAGATTTCCTCTAAGAATGTTAAAAATGGATCAATGGCATTTACACTACTTTCTGTCAACAATCCCACAGTGCATAAATAAGCTGTTCTCAGAGGTTACCCTTTGTAGCAACAGGATGAACGTCATTAAAACTTATTTGTGAGCAAACGCCAACTGGAAAAAAAAGTATTTAATCGCAGTGTGTCTCTTTACATTGGGGTGCACAGATGGTGCAGGGTAGAAGTTCCTGTTCAGGGCTATAAACAGTGTTTGATTCTTAACTAACACAATTTTATGTGTGTTTGACGCTGAGAAGGTTGATGCCACCTTGATAAGAAACAATACAAATCTCTGGAACCTTTGGGACCCTATCAGATAATGAGTGGCTTTTATCAAATTACCAGCTGTACTGTATGTTCGCAACTGTACAATGCAATAGGCTACAGTGTGTCCTCTGTAACAGATCTTAAGTGTTGTCAAGCACATTTCATGTGGTTTGCTAAGAGAAATCATTGTTTATACAAGACTTTTGTGCAGTATGACATTCTGTTTTGCTTGGAAACCTCAGCTTTTATACTGTGTGTTTAATGAATATCTGGGTCTACCCATGTTTGCCATTTGATACCATTTTATGCTGTTCAATTATGTCAATAAATAATACAAACCTCAAAGAGTACGTTTCAGTTCTCTGATATGGTTACTGTACTATATTGTGTATATACAATAACTCTATAATGAGGTGGTGAGAAATATTTGTATTGCATCTGCATTAGAAGTTTTTGACCCTAGGCCAACCAGAAACAGCTTATACATTAGAAGTAGTAGTATGGATGAAATTAATAAGAGGTGCCAAACTTTTCCCTTTAAAGGGCCAAAATTGAAACGTAATGGTGGTTTACTGGCCAAAGCAAGCACCTATTGTATTGTGTGCTGTTATAAAGAGGCAAAAATGGAGATAGGATACTGACTACTACTCTAACTTGACTGACTTCCTGCTCAAAATGTCAGTGATCATCATGTTCAAATAATGGAGAGAAAAAAAAAAAGCAATTGGGGATCCTGCACATTTTGTCTTGGTAGATTGTGACTGATGCTGGCACCTTTGCAGCTGGCTAATAAATAATTAGCCTGTTTCTTGACCTGCATTGTAAAAGATGCAAAACAGAAAATTGGTCAATCTAGTTACTATTTAAGCAAAGTGATGTAAGTTTTTATTTACTGTAGCTCCAAAGTCATTTTCATGGTACACTGATTTACTATGGGGTCATTGGTTTCCTTGTCAGTCCCACAATCGAGTGAGTCGGGTGAGTAGAAGTGCTTGACATTTTATAGCACTGACTCACACACCACCAACTATGTTGGTCATATTATGGAGAAAAGGTTTTCTCTTTGCTTCAACTCTCATGATTTCATGATGGACAGAAATGTGCCTGTTGCTAAGGTAACGCTAACTGTACTTTAGCTGCTGCCTTCTAGTTAGCTCATCTGATATTACGTGTCATAATTGTGTAACAGAAACCTGGAAAAGGGCTGTAGTGTTGAGATTGTGGAGGTGCGAAATCACGGCATTGTGTTGCTTTAACTCAGAACGACCATAAAATGAGAGTCGACTTTGAAAAGAACGTTTAAGTAGAATTTAAGATGATTAACTGTATTCCCTGAAAATATGTCAGACTTCTCTGTAATGTTGCTGATCTCTGATCCATGGCTAATAAGCCATCTGTTCCCTCGCTGAAGAGAATCCCAGAACTTACCTCCATGTGATAAACTGTTACGTTACGTAATACGCCACTGTGCATGCCAACCGTAAAACAGCCAACATAACTGTAACAGCCCTGTATGAAAAGTAGAAATCCATGCAGTTTGATCTGGCGTGGACATTCATGGATTCACTTTAATTGCATAAATATGCACATCAGACATATTCATGCTATGCTGTATTAAATATTAGGGAATAGGGGGTGACTGCAGTCAGCAAGGATAGACTGGACTTTCTTTATGGCTCTGTGTAAGGGGTAAAGTTCATTCAGATTTATGTCAGATTTTACTGCACATTCTCACAATGTGTCCCAACCTGTTTTTCAGGGTAAGTGACTCAAACCCGCAGATAAAAGAGAAGGTTAAAACAGACTCAATAAGACAAGAATAACACATTTTTATAAAAGAAGTGTCGACATTAAAACTTTCGCAACCCCTTTTAACTCGGTAGCAAACTTGTTTTTAAAAAATTATCACCAACAAGTGTTCCAACAGATTAATAGGACAAGTTCGCACGTTGTTAGGTCAATAGCTTTCTTAATGAGGTGCTTAGCTAAAGCCTTTATGCCGTCGAGAGTTCTTTACGTGCTTCGAGTTTTCTGCACTTGGTTTGTTGAAGTTGATTGTATGACTGTGTGCATGTGTTGGCTCTAAGCTCTAACATCAAATAAATCGAATAAACTAAGTACAAATAAACAAAACATACGCAAATATCACTCGATCGATTGTGATATCCAAAAAGTAGTGCTCTATATTGTGTCATTAAAGTGTCGAGTATCAGAGCAGAGCATGGCAGTAAAAGACTGCATGCTCTCTCAGCATTCACTTCTTGTTTGCACGCCTGCATGCAATTAGTGACCTGATTATAAAGGCCTTTTAGTATTTAGTATCTGCCGATACAGAGTCCCAATCCGATACTTAGCCTTAACTAATATTTTCCTGGATAATACAGCTGCATTAAGAAAAAAAACGTACCTGCATTCCTTTATAGTAAAGTATATGCTTTCATATGGCTCTTTCTTATTCTGCATAATTGCAACATTGGCCGACCACCTTCCTTGTGTTAGCAGGTGAGTCTGTGACGCTGCACTGTGACAGCAGACCCTCGTGTACAACCAGCTGAAGTGTGTGAGACGCAACCCACGCTTGTTACCTCCATATCATCCACTGCTTTTTACATATTCCTTATTCATGTAAAATGACGTGGACGCGTTGCTTGTCTATTTCATATGCGTTCAGCAACTCCTCGATTGCCTGTTTAACATGCTCTGCTGCTGTATGAGACCCACAAAACTAGTGAGCATACCGGCACGTTGTAACTCGAAAGTGGAATCAGTGTAATGGAATGCCGAGATGATGGGGCATACAGAGGATTCACAAACTCCAGATGACGAAGAAAACCCGGATCCTCTACCACGGAGATAAGCTGGTTATCCAGAGCGATGAATTCAATTACTTTCGCTTTGTAATTGAAGTTTTTTCCACACTGCAGACATTTTATCCACAGATTTGCCAGAGTAACGTTACGCACACGCCTGCGTAACGGTAGTAAATACTAAGCTGTTATTTTCCCCATTTGTTTTGAAATAATATAGATCTGATAAAAAATAAAGAATATATATATATATATATATATATATGTACCACCATCAGAGCCATAGGGGCCAGGATCTACCAGAGTAGATCAGATCCAAAATGCAGACTGTGCAAAGAAGCCCCTGAGACAGTCCAGCACATAGTAGCAGGGTGTAAGATGCTAGCTGGATCAGCGTACATGGAGAGGCACAACCAAGTGGCTGGGATAGTATACAGGAACATCTGCAACCAGTATGGAATAGAAGTACCCAAATCCCAATGGGCCATACCATAGAAGGTGGCTGAGAACAACAGGGCCAAGGTTGTGTGGGACTTCAGCTTCCAGACTGACAAACAGCTCCTGGCTAACCAACTGGACATAGTGGTGGTGGACAAAGAGCAGAAGAGGGTGGTGGTGATAGATGTGGCGATCCCAGCTGACGCCAACATCAGGAAGAAGGAACACCAGAAACTTGACAAGTACCAAGGGTTGAAAGAGCAGCTGGAACGGATGTGGAAGGTCAAGGCTAGCGTGGTCCCCGTGGTAGTGGGGGCACTCGGGGCAGTAACCCCCAAACTGGGAGAGTGGCTCCAACAGATCCCAGGAACAACATCTGAAGCCTCAGTCCAGAAGAGCGCAGTCCTAGGAACAGCCAAGATACTGCGCAGAACCCTCAAACACCCAGGCCTCTGGTAGAGGACCCGAGCTTGAGGATGACACAGACACCACCCTACCAGGGTGAGAAGGAGATTTTTATATATATATACCTAAACAAATACACAAATCTCCTAAAGCTGCAGATGCCAATATATTCTTGGAAACTAACAAGTGCTGATCTCATGTCATTGTTTGCTGGTGTCTTTATTGTTTTGTTAATTGTTAATTTCTCTCTGTATCATGTTCCAGTTATATATTATGTTCCAATATAAACATTAGATACACTGTAAGACACTTTTTAAAGTATATTTGTTTTTTTTAAATACTAAAAAAAAAATAATTTTATTTTTCAATAATTTTACATGTTATAGCACTGGCAGGCAGCTGCATATATTTCACTTCTCACACCATGTACTGAACCCCTCGTCTTTACCCTCCTAGATCTAATCTAGTGTAACACTGCCCTCGTATGGTGCTCTTAAGCTCCTACTTCTAACGGAGGCTACATTCACTTTAATAAAAGAAAAGAAAAGAATAGATCCTGTATGTGCATCACATGCTATAATTGTTGTAAGTGACTTTCCAGCCAAAAGCATGTGATGCAGTTTTTATTAAATGTATATTTTTCATAATAACCATTGTTAATAAACGGTACGTTTATATTTAATTAAAATGTAGTTCATAGTTATTTCACTGTTAATGGTGCAATTTTAGGAAATAATAATAATAATAATAATAATGAACACAGTTTCATACTATTTTACTTTGTTTATATGTGGCGGACCCTGCCACCTATCTAGCTTCAAACAGTGTTCTGTGGACCTTATTTTCCTCTGAGAACACCTTGTTGAAATAATTATTGAAATTGTATTATTACCTCATCAATATGGTAAATATTTTAAGTGTTTAATTCCTTCACTAAAAGTACACAGTGCCCCTTTAACAAACATACAAATGATTTATCTCCTAAAAATGTTTTTGTACATCACTTGCAACTTTAGAATTACCATCCAAATAGTGTGTATAGATAAACTACACAGTATCTATTAACCATATGCCAAGTATTCTGAACATCAGTTGTTACTTTACAATACACAATTACTTAATAAATGGTAAATAAAGCATTTCATTGTGATCAGACTTGTCACATCAGGATAAACTTTGTAAACTTACATGTCTTAACATATAGTCTTTCATACCGATCTTGTTCAAGTGTGTACATGTTTTACAAAGTGAGAGCAATATATTCAAATTAGACATTTATGCACTGCTGTGGCAGGATCTGGTTTCAATGGACTGGTTTGTTTGGGAAAGAAAGACAAGAATATACATGATAATAAGAGAGGAGGAATCTGGTTTGGCTGGCCTTTCCGCAGCCCTTCGGTATAGAGCTAAACAACTTGTGACTTTCGCATTCTGTACTGCCAGCCACTCACCTCCTCCACATTACCTGCTGAAAGACGACGGGTAAGTGCACTTTTTTTGTGAAATAATTCCACTTACTCGTGTGTCCTGCTTTACACATAACTTTTTCAAAGATATTGAAAGAAGATTTTTTTTAATGATCTGTTAGAGAGAATATTGATCAGTCTTTGGGACCCTAATGCTTTAAACAATCTAAAGTATGAAATATAACACCATCGAATCACATGTTGTATTTTATAAATATAAAGGCATTATTTTTATATGTGTGTGTGCACATGTTCATGTGAGGCATGTTTTGTATTTTATTTGTTTGTTAGTTTTTTTTGGCTCTCTCTCGCTTAAAATGTGTATGATTTTCAGCCACATTATGCGATCTGTGAACATTTAATATCCACACTCCTTTACACAGAAAAAGTGGCGGAGCTGGCCGCAGCACTACACCTATGCTGATCCTGTTTTGGCAGCCCCTTGGTGTTTCAAACAGATGCAAAAGTAAACCTTTAGCGCTACTTTTTGTATGAAAAGCACCATACAAATAAAGATTGATTTGATTTCTTTTTCAGTGGCCATAATCTTTAATTATAATCACAATTATATCTTTAGGAAAAAAAAATAAAAACAAGAAAAATGGACAAAATCCTCACATTGGAGAAGCTGGACTTTACAAATGTTTGTCTTTTTACTTGATACATATGCCCAAGCAGAGAGAGCTCACAGCAGCTCAAGAGAGCACATGCTAAAAATAGCCAAAACACAGCAACCTAAGAAGACATCAATATCAATTTGACCACACACCTGCAGCACTTAGAAGATGTGTATGTGACCTACAGTATGTACCCTGTGAACAAAAAAACAAGCGAATCAGAATCACACAATACCAAACAACAATAGTTTGGAAAATAAAAAAGAATCTCATAATTGTATTTAATTTGATTCCTGATGTGGCAACCAGGTTTCTGTAATTCACACTTTGGCAGTTTAACTCACTTTAGATTTACTGTAGGTTACTATGATGCTTTTGTTTCGTACGTGAATTCGTTTTCTTTTGATATCATGCTGTTTTCATTCAGCAATAATGGCACAGAAGCATGCCAAGCCCAACTTCCGTCCGTCTCAGGTGGAAGATGTGGTGAAGAGGCTATTCAGGCTAACGGCATCAGAAATCCACTCGCTGCCAAGCTACGGTGACCAGAACCTCTATGTTGCGGTAGTCGAGGGTGGCGAGTACATCCTGAAGATACTGGACTCGGAAGACAGTAAGAACCAGACCCTGGTCGAGGTGCAGACGATTGCCATGTCCTTGTTGCACCAGAATGGACTTCCCGCCCAAACAGCTCTGCCCACTACCTCCGGACAGCTCATGACTCTGGAGGAAATGGGTATGTGACCCGTCAGTTTGACTTGAAAAGATGGATACAGATGTCAAACAGCATTTTCAGAAAATCACATCCATATAGGCAAGAGCATCTTGTAACTGATGTTATAAAATAATGCAGCACATATGAAACACTGCTCAGGTGAAACAGCTGGAGACTTGAGTGGAGGAGGATTTTTTAAATACCCCAAGTGGTAAAAGCCTCGCCAGGAGAAAGACAGCTGACTGTTCAGTCTCATTGCCAGGTCATTAAATAGCAACACATTGGGTAGTGACAACCTTGGAACTGACATGTCCAGAAGCGCCCTGACCTAGGGCCGTTCCTCGTTTCAAAAATCAAGTTCAAACAGATTTGAAATGAGATACAATTTGTTATAAATATTTCATACACCTGCCGTTGTAGTTGATAAGCAAGCAGGTGAGTCGCCAGATTTGTGACCTTGCCTTTCTACACACTACTTCCCGGATGTTTAGGTTCCATTACTGTCCACTTAGGATGGCTCTCCTGGCTATTGTCTTCCATTTTTATAACAACTTAGTTAATGGTTAACTTAGTTTACTGAAATGTCAAGAGGTTAAGCTGATAGTGAAGTTTGAGAGCGGCCTCTTATTTTTCACACGGCAAACAAACAGCCTAATGCGCTTATAGATTGTACATTTCAAACATGTTATTACAGTTTGAACATGAACTTTTCACCCCACATTCAAAGGAATCTTTGGATTTCGAATAAAAAGTGACAGCTCTTGAGAGTGAGGCAAATGGCTGCAATACTAACCCAGTGTTTACCTTTGACAGACTGTGGCTATGGCTGTCAGAAGTACCTGGTGCGGCTGCTGACTTATTTGCCTGGAACCACCATTTCCAAGGCTCCTTTAACACCACAGTTGCTGTATGAAACCGGCAAGACAGCAGCCCGAATGGACCAAATCCTACAGGAGGTATAACAGTAAGAAGCCTCTGAGACTTCTAAATCATTTACTTGGTTTTGTAATATTACCAGATCTGTACCAAATGACATAGCGCTACACTATGTAAAATGTTCTTATCTTCAGACAAAACATCTTCCATGTTTTGTGAAATTGTCTGAAAAGAGACCTGTTTTTTTCCTGTCCTTCAGTGTTTTCTTTTTGTTCATATGCATGTAAAATGTCTTGAAAGTTAAAAGGCTTAAAGTCTGCACCAACAGAAGCTCCTCTCTCCCACAGAAAGGTCTGCTACTGAAACAACTCGTCCACAGTCCCGCCTTTAATTCCGTGACTTCGTGACGTCACACTACGTCACGATGTCACATGTTTGTATAATTTATGCCTGGACACTTTTTCGGCACGACAAATTGATTTGGCATAGCTGCTCTGTTTTACGTGTATTACGTGTATACCTGGTTCAGACATCGCACACACACACACACACACACACACACACACACACACACACACACACACACACACACACACACACACACACACACACACCTGCAAACCACCATCGTGATAATGTCTCAATCATCATTATTATATGTCAGAAACGATCAATCATAAATCTTTGGCGCTCAAATTCAAATAGACTTGACAAGGCTTCATAGTTCAGGATCAAGATCAATTGCATGGAAGTAATGGCTCCATTGAAAGATAAATGAAAAACGTGTTGTGGAGGTTAAAAGTTAATCAGGTTAAAAATGAAATATATTGTTTTACACATTGTCACAACTTTTTTTTTAAAAAAATAGGGTTGTATAATAAAGAACTTACCCCTCATTAAACATGAAACTGGACTTCTGGCTAACAGCTGGTTACATAAGCTCAGTTGGTAGAGCGTGCACATCATTCACAGAGCCCGTGTCCATGGACAGGGTCCGAATCCAACCCGGGGCCCTGTACTGCCTGTCATCCCTCCTCTTCCTCACCTTACTTCCTGTCATCTCTCTAATCCGTCCTGTCTAGTAAGGCCATTGAAAAACAAAAGCAAACCCCAATGTTATCTTCCAAACCTATGTCTTGTACTGACTTCCGCTTCTTTGTATTTTGATTGCTTTTTTATTTGGTTATTTTCAGCTACAGCACCCTCATCTTAGTGTGCTGCAGAGAGAGAACTTCATATGGAGTCTGTCAAGTGTTCCCCTTTTGGAAGAATACCTGAATGTGTTCGACAGAGATCCTCTTCAGGAGGTTGTGAAGGATGTCATTCATCAGTACAAGACCACTGTGGTCCCCAAACACTGCAATTTCCGCAAGTGTAAGTGTGTTATTAACTAGATTTATTTGATTCTCTCTGACTCTGCCCTGTATTACATTCATACACCTACCTGGTTCCCATAAACAGCAATTTTTTCTTTCTTTTTTAAGGCATTAACCACGGTGACTTCAATGACCTCAATATTCTTGTGCAACCCGATGGGACTGACGGCTACAGGATTTCTGGCATCCTTGATTTTGGAGATATGAACACTGGCTACTACATCCATGAGCTAGCCATCACCATCATGCACATGATGACGGAGCACCCTGAACCCGTAGAGGTGGGTGGACCTGTCCTGGCAGGCTGGGAAAGTGTCATTCCTCTTAATGAGGCAGAGAGAGGTTGTCTCTATTTGCTGGTGCTGTCCCGCTTCTGCCAGTTATTGGTTTTGTCTCGTTACACTGTGAAACTGCATCCAGAAAATGCAGAGTACCTGATGATTACGTCCAAGAGGGGCATCCATACTTTCCGCCATCTCTGGGAGCTTGGAAAGGAGAAGGTGGAGAAGGTATGGTTTCAGTGTGCTGCCCAATTCAGTCACAGAAAGTGAGAAAGATGTGAGGAAAGCCATTCATAAATATGTCAGCACAACAGGGTGATTCCACTGACCCGGTTCTCAGGTATCATTTTAAGACAGCTAGTTAACAACAATGTATTATGTTTCAAAGACAAAATAATCCAGACATATTGAAGTAGGAATACTGCAGTGTGTCTTATAGGAGAAGTAGAGTGGAAAAACTTAATACAAGAGTAAGTATTGATCTTCAGTGCTAACAATGGACCATGTGCTGTAAACACAAAAATAACTAACTGAAGCCCCTGTCATATATGAACTCTGGATACTATCTTGAAAATCACACCAGGCTATTCTCCACATGTGCCTGTTAACACATCCAGAACAGAAGACTCTCCGTGTCAGATGTGTTTGCACATGTAGCTCCTCCGGGTATATGCATGTGTGAAAGAGGTTTAACAATGAGAGTGTCGGAAGGCATTGAGGCCAAAGTGCTGTGTAATGAGTAACTTAATAAGTAACTAATCAATCGTATAGAAGAGGCAGTAGTTTTCTGGCAGTCACAGCTTAACATGATGTACATTTAAAGAACTATGTTTAATAAGTTCCCAAGTCATCAGGGTTTATACACTCAAGTGGAATTGTGCATCTCTGTGCTCCTCAGTATGGAAACAGGCCACTTGGTTGAGCATTAAAATGTCTGACACAGCCAGAGATGTTTGACCCAAAGAGGATAGGCCTAATTGCCTCTGCTCTTTCATTACACTTACAAATATATCTGCAGACTATATCTGTGGCCAAAATCCCCCTTGATTAACTTCAGAGAGCATTATATTTACTTCCTGCATTTTATTCCATCAGAGTACTGAGTGTTTAAATCCTTGCTCTACGCCATGAAGTGCCTTCAAGATTTCCTCTAAGAATGTTACAAATGGATCAATGGCATTTACACTACTTTCTGCCAACAATCCCACAGTGCATAAATATGCTGTTCTCTGAGGTAACCCTTTGTAGCAACCAGATGAACGTCATTAAAACTTATTTGTGAGCAAACGCCAACTGGAAAAAAAAGTATTTAATCGCAGTGTGTCTCTTTACATTGGGGTGCACAGATGGTGCAGGGTAGAAGTTCCTGTTCAGGGCTATAAACAGTGTTTGATTCTTAACTAACACAATTTTATATGTGTTTGACACTGAGAAGGTTGATGCCACCTTGATAAGAAACAATGCAAATCTCTGGAACCTTTGGGACCTTATCAGATAATGGGTGGCTTTTATCAAATTACCAGCTGTACTGTATGTTTGCAACTGTACAATGCAATAGGCTACAGTGTGTCGGGTCTTCAAGCAAATTTCATGTGGTTTGCTAAGAAAAATCATTGTTTATACAAGACCTTTGTGCAGTATGACATTCTGTTTTGCTTGGAAACCTATCTCAGCCTTTATACTGTGTGTTTAATGAATATCTGGGTCTACCAATGTTTATTTTGTTCACTTTGTGCAAATATTTAAATGCAAGTGTACAATTTCTTTCACAACACCTTGTTTACATTTGTAAATCTTGAGAATTAATAAACGTGTGCAACATTTTCTCTCCACATTTTTTTTCTGCTTAAATGTTCTGTTTTCTAATGTTATCAGTCTTTTAAAACATGTATTCTTTT
This sequence comes from Diplodus puntazzo, assembly GCA_963678695.2. Lineage (NCBI taxonomy): Eukaryota > Metazoa > Chordata > Actinopteri > Spariformes > Sparidae > Diplodus > Diplodus puntazzo. Next base: position 18,670,597 of record OZ023163.1, read on the forward strand.
TAAAATTTGTTTATTGATGTTTTCAACACAGTAACATATGCTATAATGTTGTGCTTTTTCTTTTTTTAGCAGTACAAAGAGTACTTAAGTTTGGTTGCTGAGGAACAGCCAGAAGTTGTTGGACGTCGGCAGATGAGTGACAGCAGCAGTGACGTCTGGGAGACAGCGACAAAGATAGCAAGTTTTGAGAGTTGAGAGATTTGTGACATATAGCGTGTTTGGAGTATATAGTCAATGTGTTATATAGTGTTTAGTGTAGTTTGTTTAGTGTTTAGTGGAGTCTTTTTTTGTGCTGTCGGTCAAAACAAGGAGGAGACTGCTGAATGTGGAACAGGCAGGAATGAGCTGAGCCCTGAGCATGAGGCATTACCTGCATTTACATGTAAATAGTTACACATAACTTGTAAATTTCAAAAACTTATGCACAAATTTAGCAAACAACAATTTATATCTGCATTATAACTAATGCAATTGGTTCAACATATTTGTGGTCTTCTTCTACTCTGATTTTATTTTATTTTGTGAGTTGAGGTCCATAGTGTTAATATAGTATGTCAAAATGAAAAAATAACTGTACAGTCACACGTGAGGTTGTGCTGAAAATAATGACACCAAACAAGGCAAGGTAAATAGTTTTTAAGGTAAAATATAATGGTATAATCAAAAGTAGTCAAAAACAGCCAATTATATCCCTGTGGTCATATTATATTATTATATTATTAGAAAAGATTTTCTCTTTGCTTCAACCCTCTGTGTTTTACAGAGTTTCTTGATGGACAGAAATGTGCCTGTTGCTAAGGTAACACCAACTTCTGCTTACTGTACTTAGCTGCCGCCATCTAGTTAGCTCATCTGATATTACGTGTCATAATTGTGTAACAGACACCTGGGAAACGGCTGTTCAGACTGTGGAGATGCCAAATCACACAAAATGCCAATTACGTCATGTTGCTTTAACTCACAATGACCATAAAATGAGAGTCGACTTTGAAAAGAACATGTAAGTAGAATTTAAGATGATTAACTGTATTCCCTGAAAATATGTCAGACTTCTCTGTAATGTTTCTGATCCAGAAACTAATAAGCCATCTGTTCCCTTGCTGAAGAGAATCCCAGAACGTACCTCCATGTGATAAACTGTTACGTTACATAATACGCTGTTGTGCATGGCAACCGTAAAACAGCCAACACAACTGTAACAGCCCTGCATGAACAGTAGAAATCCATGCATTTTGATCTGGCGTGGACATTCATGGATTCACTTAACTTGCATAAATATGCACATCAGACACATTCATGCTATGCTGTATTAAATATTAGGAAACGGGGTGACTGCAGTCAGCAAGGATAGACTGGACTTTCTTTATGGCTCTGTGTAAGGGGGAGAGTTCATCCAGACTTATGCCAGATTTTACTGCACATTCTCACAATGTGTCTCAACCTGTTTCAGGGTAAGTGACTCAAACCATCATTTTTAAAATGATCACCAACAGATTCATAGGACAAGTTCAGACATTATCTGTGGATTGCACAATTGTTCTAATCCTGCATAAGGCAACGAAAAACAACACACAAATGCAGCAAAAACCTAAACAAATACACAAATCTCCTATAGCTGCAGATGCCAATATATTCTTGGAAACTATGAAGTGCTGATCTCATGTGATTGTTTGCTGGTGTCTTTATTGTTAATTTCTCTCTGTATCACGTTCCAGTTGTACATTATGTATGGGGGGAAGTACATTTTCGACTTGGTTTAAATACCTTGAGTTTGAGCCTTAAAAAAGAGAATCCAAATAGGTATTCAGGGTTTCCCCAAGAAAACTTGCTTAGCCCAGTGGTAGGTTGGAAGGGCGGCCCACCTGGTCAACAGGCCTCGCCTTTGTTCATCCGACTTCAGAAGAAAACGTTTTTGGCTTTTTCTTTGTGACATCCCGTTATGTGCAATCAAAAGTAGCCTAGTTAGCGTGTAGTGACAGTAGCAGTGGTTTGTGGGGCGTTAGGTGATGAAAAGACACCTGACCTCAGACCCGCCATGTGTTTGTGTTTTGACCATAAGATGTCGCCATTAAAATAATAAATAAACAATGCTTAGCCTGGTGGTGGGAAATACACTGGGGGAAGCTCTGGTATTCCTCACCTGAATCAATAGGATTATAGGGGGGAAGTAATCAAATAGGGTTTAGATACCACGGGTGGAAGTCCCGGAAAAAGAAAGAGAGGCCAGATCTGTGTAAAATGGTACCTTAAAAAAAAAAAAAAAGAAAAAAAAATGCACTTAATATTGTGTTGCATTGTTATGCTGCGTTGAATTGCTGAGAACTGTGGCTTGTTGTGTTTGCTGTGTTGTGAGAATTGTGGTTGGTTCAAGGCTGTTGTAAGTGAGAGTGTGGGAAGAGAGAAAAGTAGTCATAACAGTGTCTAGATTCTCAAAACAGTGGTGTCTTGGTGGAGCGACCGGTGGGAAACCTAATGGTGTCAACAAAACTGTTCGTGTGCTGTTGAAACCTAACGGTGGTAACGCAGCACTCAACTAGGCTTGTTGCTCGAACTCCGTACAAACTGGCTGGCCACTGGAAAAAGAATCTATAGGGTCAGTTGTTCAGGTGTATTCTATATAAACTGATGATTTGTGAGTTTGTGATGATTATGAGTTTTGTGAATGGAATAAAGTTTTCGAGTGGAAGAGTGACTGACAAAGCGAATAGTGATTGTTGAATAATTTTGAAGGAGCTCTGTCTCCATCTAGTGGGTATAATCTGACATTTTTATAAGTATGAGTAAAAAAAAAGTCGTGAGAAGTGACTTTTGTCTCCACTGGTCATTCTCGGACTTTGCTAAGGTTGATTTAAAATTTGGTCTTGTCTACCTGGTGGACTAAAATAAAATTACACCAATTGGTCACGAGTGCCTCTTCGTTTCCATCTAGTGGACGAACGTTAAAGTATGAAGTAAGAGGACTGATGCAATTATCCTGTCATCATAAAAGATATTAGTAAAATTACATAAAGTAAACAAATTATACAGTCAACGAACATAACATCACAATAAGGATAAAAGAAGTAATAAATGACAGACTGTTTTGCTCTGTGCGGAAATCTCACAAATTTAATTAAATTGCTTGAATTGCTATGCTTTGTGTTGTCAAAAGTTAACGACATTTGGGACTGTATTTTTCTGAATGCATGTCGATAACAAATGTGAACATCCTCATGGACACAGTCTTCACATGTCTTTACATGTATTATCTTCTATACTGATCTTGTTTAAGTGTGTCCACGTTTTACAAAGTGAGAGCAATATGGTTAAATATATATATATATTTTATGCATTTATGCACTGCTGTGTGCTGTGGCAGGACAAAATAGACAAGAACATACATGATAATAAGAGAGGAGGAATCCTGTTTGACTGGCCTTTCCACAGTCCTGCGGTATAAAGCTGAAGACAACAACTTGTGTCTTTTACATTCTGTGCTGCCGATCACTCACCTACTCCACATTACCTGCTGAAAGACGATGGGTAAGTGCACTTTTTTTGTTAAATAATTAGAAAATAACATCAACATACTCATGTGCCCTGCTTTACATTCTGTTTGTATGTCACATTACTTCTTCAAAGATATTGAAAGAAGATTTTTGTATGATCTGCTAGAGAGAATATTGATCAGTTTTATTTATTTTATTGTTTTATTTTAGTTTTATTGCTTTAAACAATCTAAAGTATAAAATATGACACCATCGAATCACATGTTGTCTTTTATAAATCAGTGATTCTCGGGACAAAACACATTTTGAAAACCTTTTTTTAAAAATGCACACTATATTAATTAGAGTTATGTGTTTCTGCAGAGAATGGTCTTAGCTATTTAACCATGTAAAAGAACAGGTTCTAAATAAAAACACATTTTTAACAAATAAACATGTTTCCCTTGAGAACTGGATTTGTGTCAACTCCGTCAGACACACTAAAAAGTAGACAATTTTAATTCTTCCAATCCAACAAGAACAAGAACACCATTTCCAACTATTATGAATTACACTGTTTCCAACCATCAAAAAAACAATAAGGGAAACCAGGGGCCCTCCTCCCCCTCTGTTTTCATCTACCTCCCCTACACCACTTCCTGCTCTTCTCTTTCTCATCCACCTCTTCTCCTCTTCCTTTCCTCCTTTGTCAGTAGTCATTTACTTGGTCTTCATCATGATTTTCTTTTTTAAAGTGGTGTGTGTGTGTGTGTGTGTGTGTGTATGTGTGTGTGTGTGTGTGTGTGTGTATGTGTGTGTGTGTGTGTGTGTGTGTGTGGATGGGTGTGTTAGGTGTGTGATTGCCCTGCACTGCCTACTTCATACTGAGTGTGATCTTAAACTGACATTCCTTAACAACAACACTGCAACAATTCCACTTTGCCCTGTCTCCCATCTTGACTATTTGTATTACTTTTTTTGTCAATAACTCTCTTCTTCCACCTTTGTCTTTCCTTCTCTTGCATAGCATGTTTGCTCTCTTGGTCACTGTTTAATTTTTCTCTTCTCTTTCATTGGTACTCTCTATTTCTTCTCCTTTGCTCCTCAACGGACCATTTCTGTCTAGCCATGCTTTCCTACAATACAAATTGAAATAATGAAAAATGTACTATAGACTATAGAATCAGATTTTTATTTACTTGACATGATTGATCGATGGATGGATGTAAAATCCTCGCGGTATGTAGTTTTCATAACCAGATGTTTTTTTAAAATCTACGCACTGGCTTCTCCTCTCTCTCTATCTTTGTCTCTACATATATATGTATATTAAAGTGCTGGGAAAGATACACATTACACAATAATAAGCAGACCACTGCCTGCCCATTCTCTACAAGTCAGATGTGTATGGTTAAATAATGTAATGCATGCTATGTATGTACATTTATGTGTAAATAAAACCCTGAAATAACATTTCAACCCTTTACTATATTCACAAATGATATTATATTAGCACATTAAGAGGCTATTGGTGGATTTGTCAACTCCGTCAGACATAGAACCTGACAGAGTTGACAGAGTTGACGGAAGGGCATGTATTTTCCCGCCAAAACGTATTGTACACTGCAGCTAGCTAGTTTTTCCTCAGTTGCTAGCTGTCCCAATAACCTTACTAAAATGCTTAAATTCGATCCACTATGGTTTAAAAAAAAGTATCTTAACAGAAAGATGGTATTGACATGGTCCAGCTGTGACCATAGGAATATTGACATTGTTTGCTTAAAATATCAAAAAATGTCAAACGTACAAGAGCATATGTGGTAGTGTTGCATTCACCACAGGCAGGAAGATGAAAAGGGGTCCTCAGGGATATAGCTGACCATGCTATTTCATGATTTAATGAGGCTTCTGACGGAGTTGACAGAAACTGAGGACACAACTTTGATAGGCAGATTTTTATGGAAAATATTGTTTGACGTTCATTTCATGCCTTCTTTTTTATTTGATATATATGTTTTCACAATTGTAGAGCTATTTTTAAAAAGTTTTTTGGGATGGTCAATATCGTGACCTCTTGCTGAGGACAAGTGCAATAACATAGACCTTCTAACCACAGACCATACATTCAAACAAATTTTCCCCAAATAGATAAAAAAAGTACATTCTAAAAATCACACAAGTATATACAGTTCCTTTAGATTTAACTTTGTAAGTATGTCAATCATGATGAATTTCTTCATTTTTTATATAGACTAGACTTTTCTATGTGGGACATGTTTTGTCCCGACTCTCAAGAATCAGTGAAATATAAAAACTTTATTTTTTGGTAATCGTACAATTAATGACATCTAAATCTGATTTAGCTGCATTCAACTTAATTTATTGACAAAGATCACATACAGGGGATGACCCCATAAACTAATACTCCCAGTGGAGTTAGGACCCCAGTATGTGTGGACAAAAAGAGAAAACATAGAATTTTCCCTGCGAACTGTCCGACTGATTTTTCTCATTAAGGTCTGTGTTTTTGTTTGTGGGGACATAAACCTGCAGGGCCTGTACGCCAAGCAGAAACTCTCTGATGACATTGAATGTAAGCACGTGTCATAAATCTGATGCCACTGGCAGTGGAGACTCTTATATTCCCTCCTGAATCTGCAGATGGTCCCACGCCTGTCACTCCGACACCTGCACTCACCCTGCAGCAAGCCACCGACCTGACGCAGAAACTTTATGGAAGGACTGTAACTGAGATCTCCACCCTGCCTAGTCATGAAGACCAGAACTTCCTCATTGTGGACAAGGAGGATACTAAGTACATCCTGAAGATCATAAACTCAGAGGAAAGTAAGAACACCACCCTGCTGGAGTTGCAGACCCTTGTGCTGTCCTTTGTGCGCCAGAATGGAATTCCTGCGCAAACAGCCTTGCCCAACACCGCTGGGCAGCTCATGAGTATGGAGGAAATAGGTAATGCCAAAAATCCCTGAAGTCCACTTTCATAAAAATTCACTTAGCTCAAGTCATAATTTGAACAAAGATAACAGAGTGCACATGCTGCTAGAGGCGGGTGGTCAAGATGCAGCCAATCAGTACGTTTACATGCACAACTTAGTCGGATTACAGCCATAGTCCGACTATGTTGCTCAATCAGATAACTGCAATTGTCCGAGTATACATGCCCGTGAGAAAATGGAATTATTGGCCGAAGCATGTCATACCCCGGTACGATAGTTGGTGCTGTATCCATTTCAACTATTGGTAATAGAGCCACCTCTGGCTGACCTCTTTACGTCACCAGCAACAACAAACTCTGCCTCGGCATTCGAGAAAGATGGCGTACGAAGAGCGAGACGTAGCTACATTTTTGTACATTTCGTATATGGTGTATATGATAATTACACACACTAGATGCACAATGGAGCTCTTGCTTGCGGGGATTTCAGAGGAAAACCGCCACCGTCCTTCTACTTCCAGCTCCCGGAAAAAAAATCTTGAGCCTGCGCAGAACGCAAAATCCGAATCCAATCTGATGGAACGTATACATGCACGAGTAATGCAACTGTCAATCGAATAATCTAGGTGTTTTAATCCGACTATGAGAAATCCAATCCGGTCCGGCTAAGGTGTATACATGCATCTTAAAAATCCGATCATAGTCGGACTTACCCAGTAATTCGGTTTTCTTGAGTGTCATGTAAACGCACTGAATGTCTATTACGCACACCCATCACCGTGTGCAAGTAATGGCTGTAGCGTTCTTATTAAGTCCTGTGATGATCTTCTGATGCTGATGTGTATAGTAGGGAAGCCGAGAACGGCCATGGATTTTTCTTCTTTTTATGCACTGTTATTTTATGATAATGACTTATTATCTCATTATCTCGATATAACAAAGGTTGTTGAGCGGCTTCCGTAGCCACTGGCTGTACCTGTAGCCTACCGGTAAGTTACACTTTACGTTAGTTTGTTTACTTGACTGGGTTTGTTTAGGGGCTGAATGTTTATTAATTCATTTAATAGCACGGAAGCCGTTCGTGGCAGCTCTTGTAGATTGAAACCAAGACAAACATTAATTAATTCGTTATTACAAGAAAACAACCTTTGTTATATGGAGATAACGAGATAATAAGTCATTATCACGAGATAACAGTGCATAAAAAGAAGAAAAATCCATGGCTATTCTCGGCTTCCGTTGTATAGCAGCAAGTGACTAAATGAAACGCAACGCTACTTGTTTCAATTTACACATTTCTCTGGGTCTGATCATTGTTTAAAACATTTGTTCCTCTCTTGTGGAACTATCTTCCAGTCTCTGTTTGGGAGAGATACCCAGCGCCGCCTCTCCCTACACGCAGGACACGCGCTGTGCATAGGGCCCCAGGATCCATGGGGGGCCCCATTTTGCGTAAGGGGACGTATTCTCTGCAAATGCGCAAAGGATGCGCATCGCTGCTGTGAGGCGCGCTTAGAGCACAAAGTCAGCCCGAGGCAGGAGAGAAAGAAAAAAAGAGACGAGTAATCTGACACCGCACGCATTGCCGCAATGATTGCCAGCACGCAGCATCTGACCAATCAGTGTTCAGATGTGCTGACAGGCAGTTGGATGAAGGTGGAGAGATGGCCTCCAAACGGCAATATGAATCGGGAGCAAGCAAAAGAAAGAAAAAGTCAAAACAAGAGGGGGCTCGTGCGTCACTTGAAGGTGTGTATGTTGTTGAAATAAAAAAGAAAAACGTTGTGGCATAAACACCCCAGTCTGCTAATCATGAGACAGAAGAGAGGATCATTCTGTCTAGATGTGGACTGGAGATTACATTTTCCAGCGGCCCTGATAATCATTTATTGAATGTCTTGTTAACTGCATATTCACCTCTGTTGAAAAAGGAGTGGTTAATTGACCAGTTGGTGGTCGTATGTTGGCTGAGGTTTATAGCCTATCAATCTAGGCTATCAAGAGAAGTTTGGAGCCATTTTATGGAGGTAAAATGTCGCCATCTCTTGGAGAATTTAATTCATAACAGTCATATAAGATTAGATAAAATAAGACAAATTAAGATAATCTTTTATTTGACCCACAATGGAGAAATGTAAAGCATTGTAGCAGCAAACAGCAGTGCAGGAATATAGAAGCTAAGTACTAAATGTAAAAATATGTATATAAAAAAATATAGAAATATCATTAAATCAAATCATCATGAATATTATTATTAGTTTTAGTCGTATTTGCATTAATTGCATTTTAATCTTTGTGAGGCTATCATTTACATTCATTTCAAATCTTAATAATCTGCTTGTATGATGGATTTCTTGTCATAACAGGGTCAATGCTAAAGTTTGTTTCTAAGGGTGACACGGAGCCAGCGCCCAGCACATCACAAGGGCCATCAAGCAACATCTCTTCAGCTATAGCTTCAAAATAAAATTCTGCTTAGGGCCCCAATTTGACTGGGGGCGGCCCTGCAGATACCCTCACTTCTTTCAAGAGTCGAGCTTATAGTGGGCACCTAGTTACGTTGCAATAAGCTTAGACAGCTGGGAGAAATTCCCCATGATGCACTGAGTCCCTCTCTCCTTCTCTTCCCCCCTATATGTACACATTCATATCTCATTAAGACATGACACTAACTTGGCCTCTTCCCCAGAGTCTCTGTGCTTTTTCGCAGGTTCCCGCGGATCGTGATTTACACTGCTGCTGTTGCCTTGCTTGACTCCCATATATATTAATTAATTAGTAACATGTCAACTATTATAGCAGGTATTAGCGTTGTTGCTGTGCATCTCCATGCAATGACACTATCTGGTTAAATAAAGGTAATAATAACTTCATGAAACAGACTGCCCAAGCTCCTCTGCATGTGAATGATCCAGGGGAAAACACTTAGTATCAAAAATTCGTACATAAATCACAATGACATTTTAAAGTTTTTAATTGGACTAAACAGAGTTATGGAGTTATTTATTTTTCCTTCTTAAAGCCAAACTGAAAATGGTCCTCTTTTCTATCCACCTTGTTAGACTGTGGACGTGGTGCTCAGACCTTCTGTGTGAGGTTGCTGAATTATATCCCTGGAAAAACTATTGCAGAATCTGAACTCACCATGCAAGATCTTTATCATGTCGGCAGGATGGCTGCCACCCTGAATAAGACGTTGCAAGAAGTAAGTTCAAAGGTCAAATTCATACACTTCAGCTAACAGACATTTTGGAACAGTAGCAGATGCAGTAGATTATTTTAACATCCAATGTGGACCTACCTCTGGTCAATCTTCACTTTAATGAATGTAAGAACATATAGTACATAGTAGAAAAAAACTAAAGAATATATGGTATCAGAACATTTTCAATTTTTTCAGCTCGTGTCTCCAAACCTCGATGTCTTACAAAGAGAGGATTGCATTTGGTCTTTGGACAATGTTGCTCTCATGGAGGGCAACCTGTCAGTGTTGGATGGGGATCCCATGCGGGAAGTGGTCGAAGCAGTCATTGGACAGTTTAAATCCTGTGTGCTGCCCAAAATCAGCTCCTTTCGAAAAGGTAATACACATAACAAGTGTACATTCTTTACATTCTGTATTCTTCTGGTCTGCTATTATACTCTGTTTATGGTTCTTCTTGTTTCGTTTAGTTATTTTTAGTTATTAATAATAATATAATAATAATAATAATAATAATAATAATAATAATAATACCAAGTATCAATCTGAATTTTGTCCATATTAGTGGACATCTTAATTCCAGTGCCACAGTGATGAATATATTACTGTAATTTTACAGTTAATTACTGGCTAATAATTGATGTAAATTCTTAACTGTGAAAATACAGTATTTTTTAAAAGCACGATTAAAGTAGTTTAGAACAGTACCATGTTCAGTTAAAATGAAGGAAACAGCGTAGTGAGCCCGACTTTCATGTGCAAGACTGGAGTTTACACCCTGCAATGATTTAGTGTCACTTTTATCGCAATCTTCCCCCTAACTGTGAAGCGGAGTGTAAATATATATCCTTTTCACACTGGGCAAAAAGCTACTCCAGCTGACGTCTGGCTGGTGCAATTACACAAGGTTACTAAGTGTGCCTGTGTTGTCTTTCACAGGAGTAATACACGGGGACTTAAATGAGGGGAACATTGTCGTCACACCTGTTGACAGTGGGCGTCATGAGGTGTCAGGCATCCTGGACTGGGCTCTGATCATAAATGGATGCTGTGTGTTTGAAGTGGCCATAGCAATGGCGTACCTGATGCTGGACAAGCCCAGTCATGTGGATGCAGTTGGAGCGGTGTTAGCGGGCTGGGAGAGCCTCATGCCACTCAGTGAGGATGAAAGGGATTCCCTATTCCTGCTGGTGCTGGGTCGGTTGTGTCTGTCTCTGGTTAATGGGCTGAACCAGGCTAAAATAAACCCAGACCGCAAATATCTCATGACTACTGCCAGAGGTAGGATTCCACTTATTTTAAACCTCTGGGAGCTAGGCAAGCAAGAAGTGGAGAGGAAATGGTTCTCAGTTGCCAGCACATTCTCAGTCAATTAAAAGAAATTAAAAAAATCAATCAATAGATATGCATGAAAGAGCATAGGTGTCATTTAGACTGGGGATGCTGCATGGTAACACGACCCCACCATGTTTTCAAAAGCATAACTGGTGAAAAGGTGCTGAAACACAACTTGCACCTATATGTTCTCTGACCAGGTCAAAGTGGCTGTTGAGACTGAAAAAAATAAAAAAAATAAATAAATCCATAATCTACTCACTGAAGTGTGTTCTTTCATTTTCTGGAGGTATTTCTTCATATGATATAGATATTTGGGGTTTTAGTGTGTTTCTCTTACCACAGTCAGGCCCCAAAGCAAGATTTGGTGACGACCCTTCCTTCTAAACTAAATTCAAATGATATTACTGATTTTATTAAATGCTTACTGTCTCTCTTCATTAAAGAATGTTTTTGAGAAAGCTGTGAGAAAAAAAAAGAAAGCTGCTGAAAAATAAAAGAGCCAGTTGAACACTAGATGGAGACATCATCCCAGTTATTCCACGCGCTGCATAAAGGAACCCTTTTTTCAAATTCAGTTATTCAGACTCACATTCAGGCCTAATCTCAGAGAATGTCATTTATTTCCTCTGGCAGTGACTCAAAATTGTTAGTTTGTGGAAAAGTTTGGAAAAGCAAGAGACTTCGGGCTTAATGATTTTGACAATATTTTAAAGATGTACATCACAGTGCGAGCAGAAAGATGCTGTAAGCCTTTGCACAATACAAACTGAGTAAATGGAGAAACTATGCTTTATGGGAGGTTTTTTTTTTTATCCCAGTCCCATCACTTTTAGAAAACCAGATGATATAACCCTGTGAAAAATGAACTGCAGATGAAATAGTCAAAGCGGCAGGATTATTTTTTTCCATATCCGTATTATATCACCTTCAAACGCTGCTCCAAAACACCTCAGCCAGAGCTTTATGTCAACACTCCCAACACCATCACACTTCACACACACACACCTCGTCTACCTTTCCTACATTTCAAAATCCTCCCACCTCAAAGGCACCATCTGCCCTCTGCCCCCGCTGAAGCTCGCGACATGTACCTCCGGCCATGCAGAAAAAAGTCACAGTGTGCGTCTGTGAATGTCTGCCTGTGTTCACATTTGCTCTCCGTCTGTTTCGCTGCAGCATCTAAGCCCAGCGAGACAGAGGAGGCACATATCTGAACCTTTCGCACTGCCTCATGTATAAGCCACAGTCCCTCCTCTCTCATTCTCTCAGTCGCCTTTTCTCTTTTCTGTCTTTGTAATACTGTAAATCCATGTTCCACAAATTATAGCTGAAATAGAAATGGCAACACTCAAAGGACTTAGCTTAATACACCAACCCCACTTATCAGTGCCATTAATCCTCTTGGCATTTGAGAACAGAGCGCTGGGTCTACACTGCACCTTTTTTTTTTTTTTTTTTTAAATACAGCAGAGAAATTTAATTTACACTCCAAAGACCACCAAGGCTTTTAAAGTCAGAACTTAGTGTTTAAAAAAACTCTGCCGCACCCAGTGTAGAGCCTCTCAAATGATTTTTCTTTTTCTTTATCTTATGTATGATATATATAAATATTCTCAAAGCTCTTTTCAAACAAGTCAACAAGGCTCAATACAGCGAAAAACAAAGAAAAAATATAGAAAATTACAGAAAACAAAGGATTTATCCAGTGTGAAGACAAAGGAATGCATAAAAGTTACAAACACAAATCTCAGCAGGATTTGACTGTCCAAAACATTCATCTTAACGTCTGGGCTGAGAACGTCATCTGGATGCCTCGGATGTAATGAAAGAGCAAAGCCCTTCTTTTAAGAAATAAATATTCAAAAGAGAGAGTTTTCAAAAAGGTAAACAACACTCAAGCGTCTGGCTGCAAAGGCCTGGAAGGCATTCATGTTGATAACACACTCACTGTTTTTAATTATGATCTGAACTAAACATTTATTAATCAATTACACAGTCTGCTATCCCCAATTAAATGCATTTATGCAAATATGAAACTACAAATCGCAGCATGTTTAGGATTTTTCAGAGGATTCAAAAATGAAAGAGAGAAATTTTTGTTGTTGCTTCCTTTCCTCCGACTGTGTCTGGGGATTGATTGCCAGCCTATCCAAACACGATGCTCAGTGTTCCTGATGTCCATTAAAATATATTTATCTGGGTAAGTTCAGCTCCTGGGGGGTCATTTGTCAGATGTTTTGGGGACTTTTATAGACCACGAATGTCGCAGAGCTTTACTGGAGTAAAAACATGTCTGCAGTTTTTGTCTTTTCTGGGACAAGACAGCACTGTGTTGTTAATGGGATACTATGTATAAATCACACTGTAGACTCACACTTTTGGAAATGGAGCCATGTACCTGAACCTTGTGCCTATCACGTGTGTCACCTGCCTCAAATTCACGCTCCATAACGGTTACTAGGGACAAACACCTGCCACTTCTTCTTTAGCTGTCATCTACATTGTGTTGTAATGAAAAGCGTAAGGGATTACAATTTCAAAATCACTAATGTAATGCAGCATTACTGCGTAGCCAGAGTTCAATTTGTCTTTTGCTCTAGGCAGGCTGCCTTATGATGAGGTGCACATGTTGGAGCAGGTCACATCGACTACTAGCCAAAAAAGCTGAAGGGTGCAGGATGAGGGAGAGAGGTACTTCTCAGTGAGTTTGTCTCCGTTAAACACACAGAGAGCTACTGTGATCCGTTGCAAATTTTGTGTCGAGCATCAAAACGCTTTCAACTGCTAAGCATGCGACGCGTAAATTATTGAAGCATCTGATACGGCAGCACAGAGATGTGAAGCTTGTGGGGAAAAAAATAAATGCTTGTCCTGGAAATGAGGCATCGACTGCCAGTGAAGCAGCACGCACAACAGAAGTGGATGTCGGAGCAGGAGGCGGTTTTGTGGACGAGATGTAAAGAAGCTTGTTGCTGGGTAAGTTATGTCGTGGAGGACATGTTGCCAAAGGTAATATAGTAACATAACAAGTCAGGTAAGTACCAAGGATTGAGTCAAATTGTGTTGCTTTTTAACAGAGAAAAAACTAAAGCAGAGTTGAGAAAGTTACTCGCCCGACACTGGTTTTAATGCAGCTGAATTCATGATTTAGTTACGTTTATGGTTTCAGATACGGATGGGATATTTGACTGCTGCTTATAAGTGCTACATGGCAGTCATCCATATATTTATTTATATAGAAGTGATGACAGAGAGTTAGTCTTAAGGGGACTGCCACACAGTGTCAAACCATGTACAATGCTTGTGAATTATAACAAAAGCTGCGACAGAGTCTTGATACCACCGGAGCACGATGTAGTCAGATCCAGGCATCAACATAAGCTGCTGGATCGTTAACTGGGCTTCTGGACAGCCAACTCTAAACGCTGACTTTGTATTTTAAATCTGGATGAACTTCAACTGTAAACAAGAAGAGTTAATTCACTCTATCATACAGTAAACTGTACATTTCATAAAGCCTAAAATAGTTCAAACACAAACAGATAATTCAGACTTTACAGTAGCAACACAAATATCACTGCAAAGTTAACACACATTGTCCTTACTTACATCAGCCTGAATGAAAGTTAAAAAAGAATAGACAATTACTGCGACCTGGCTGCTTTTCTACGGGTTTGTGTCTTTATTTTGGTGCAAACAAGTGTTTTACGTCTTCCTCTGTAAAATGGATTAATCAGTTGTGCAGCTCTTGGCCGTCTTGTTGGGCCTTTCACAGCTGCCAAGCCGACCTGTTAGGACTAATTCACTTCATGGATCCCTGACAGACCCGTGTAATGCATATTAGCTTTATGCCCAGGCAATCTATAGTGGCCAGGATGTCAGAGATTGATACAAGGCTAATGGGTCTCTCTCTCTGTTAACAAAGATGGTCCTCATCTGTTATGCCAGGCGGCAGTGTGGCAGGGTCCTGAACTAACAGCTTTTACACAAAAAAAATGTGCGTCCATTACTAAATTATGTAGCACTTTATGCATGTAGTCAACCAACATTTCATGAATAGCTTTGCTTACTCAGAACCAATTATTACCAACGAGGCTGGATTCTGCAAAGTGTTTGCCTTACAGCGCTTTCTTCGTTGAAGTTCGTGGCGTCATTTGTATTCAAAAGGCAGCACATTGTCAAGGATAAAGAAAGTCACATCTTAAGTGTGACCACTCTCTAACAGAGGAATAATCGCAACAGCATCCAGCCTCTAAAATCATGTAAAAACAAAAGGGATGCTCCTCACAGGCGGGAGTAAAGCTGAGGAGGAGACATTAGTAAGCTGCTGTGGTAGCTCAGTGACTTCCTCTGTCTTATCAGTTTGTTTCAGAGCGTCTGGGCTTTGCAGACGGATGCTGGCCTTGGTCTCCTATCGTGAGCCGTTCCCCATCAGACCAACAAAACTCACCAATGGGAGAGCAAAAGAAAGCCATCAGCATGAATTCATTAAAACTTTTCTCACATTATCACATGCCGCTTTTCAGTGGACGTCTCTACATTCGCCATAACAAGCGTCATGGCGGCCTATCTGCTCGGAACAGGTGGGAAGCACAGTGGCCTCTCAGAGCTCCAACATTAGGGAGGCGCTTAGAGAGGGGTGGCTAATCGATTGGACAGACTGGATTTACTGAGATGACTGAGTCACAGGGTGACTGCGGAGGCAAAGCAGGAGCTGTGAGTGTGTGTGTGAGTGTGTGTGTGTGGGAGGAGGAGGACGGTGTCTGATTCCACTGAGAAACTGACTACCTGAGTTATCAAAACAAGGTAGTTTTGAAGCACAGTTCATGCTCAGGTAAGGCAGAAGTACAGCATTAATATGACATTAATATGACATTAATATGACCGAAAATCAAGAAGAATTTCATAGAGTTTGCTGCAGATGGTTGTGTTAATTTATTCAAGGATACAAAAATGGAATCTCTTTTTACCACAAACGGAAAGGTGGAAGTCAAAAAGCAGGTAGGACAGAAAACGGTGAAAACAGGTCGTCAGAGCTAACTTGGTTAGCCATCTAGCATTAGTACTATACAAACACTATTAATGTTTTCTTTACAAAACCCAGTTTGGTGCCATCTATCACTGTCCTAATGGGGTTGAGCAAGTACTCAGCTCAAGCACACTATAGATGTTTTACAAGTGCAAGTATCATCCAAGTAGGATGTGTCAATATCTAGTTTTGATTACATAGCTGACTGAAGTTTATTTATAATAAAAACATTTTTAATAATCATTGATCGTAAGCTCAATTCTGAGGACGTTATGTAAATAGTGACATGCTTGAGCAGAAAAGGTGAACCCAAATGCAGGGAAACAGCAGGCAGGAGGAACAATGGATGATTCACGATGAATCACGGGAACAGAGAAACACATCGGGGAAACGCAACAGATGACTCGACAAAGCCCGAACTAAAGACTTGGACTTACTAAACTAACGAGGAGATGAGGCGCAGGTGGAATGAGGAGGAGAGAAACACAGGTGAGGGGGAATAATGGGTGATAAAACACCAGCAACAGGGCTGATAGCAGAGTGGGGAGGAGCACAAGAACAGCTGAGGGAAACAGAGCAAAAGACAACACAAAACTCCAGAAAGCACACAGAACACATGAAATAAAACTAAAATGACAGGTCCATGACAAACAATTGTTTAAAAAAGCATTCATAACTGTTGGAACTTTGAACCAACGCATATCGATATCAGACATTGTACTCGGAACTCGGAAAGAAAATTACCTCCGACACGAAAAGGTGCAGTTTGTTCACGAAACATGCAGCAAATACAATTTGCAGTTGACATTTTCGGGTTCATTCAGCTGATTTGTGTCTTTTTTGTGCCCTTAGCTGTTAAATCAGCCGCTGTAGTAGCTTGTGAAGCTTGGAGACTTCCTAATCAAAAACCTCTGCAGGAGGCGTCCACGGTTTTCCGAGCAAATGCACTTGGACGCTTTAAAATGCAATGGAACACCATTAAATCAACAACTTCCGGTGAATCCCACCCACTTCTGGTTTTAGCACCAACCAATTCCCGATTAAGCCACACCCATTCTGATCGTGGCCACAGATAATTTAGGTGGCTGACCAAATAAACTGGTGCACTCGCTCAACCCGACTACTGACCATGAGAATTATGGGAAATGGGATCGACCCTTTCTATAACCTTCCATTTTTACTCCCATAAATGTTGAGAGTTGCAACGACAGAACTAGACTGATGAAGCTGGCGGCTGTTTAATGTGACCAACACAGTGTCTGTATTTATCGGCCAATTTCTGATTGTATGAGAACATGTTCCTCAAACACAATGTGAGTAAATACTCTTGATTTGTGATCACAGCAGCGGGTTCATGAAATTTGCACCTCTTCACAAAAAGGCTCACTAATTAGGCTTTTCACTGATGTCAGCCGGGTCTGTTTTTGTTTACACGTCGACTGTTGCTTTCATCTAATTTTGTTCTCTTAACAGCTCAATAGTACTTAACAATTATATCAAGTGTGTTGAATTATTGCAGTTTTACATGAGGAGGCCAACTAGTTCAAAAATCTGAAACAATGACTAATTATTTGTAATAAGGGAAAACAACTTTTCAGCAAACGATGCAGTTAACTTTATCCTTCCAGCAACGGAAAAGTAAAACTTATGATATACTTAACTTTATGATGACATAAGTTAGATTTGTGTACTTTTATCAGCTTTTTCTGTCCTGTGATTCACATTCTTGACATCGTCTGACTCCATGGTGTTGTGATCCCGATCCACCCACGCAGCAAATTCATTGCTGAACTCGGAGTATAAAAATGGACACTATGTCTGACAGTCAAAGATAGTTGAGTTAACACCCCCACATGCCCCACAGCCATCTAGTGGACAAATAACCCCAGTCAAGTCTTGTCACTCAATATGTCATGAAGAAAGTCAACGTTTCTTACTGCAGCGCTGGAAGACTCGTTGAACATGTGGCGCTCCAAATACGTAGCAGCAATGGAAAAAAAATCTAAACAACGTTATTGAACGAGATCTGGTAACAAAATGTACGGCTCTGCACTTTTCCGATTCTTTGGGAGTTTGTGCTTGAAAGAAGTCAACGGCTCTTTGAAAAGAATGAGAACAACAACAAGGAGGTTTTAAATCTGCGCCCACTGAATGCTGCAGAGCTGCGGACGGCAAGACTAAACTGGTGCAGAAGTGTTTTCTGATGAAGAAGTGTTTTATTGTCAGGGCCAAAAATGTGATGATGCACACTCTGACTCTGGAGACAAGACACTGTGTAATGATGGTAATTACATACAGTATACACTGTACTATACATGGAAGGTTTGGGGCAGAAATATGTTTGCACACACAATTTGCACACATGGTTCTATATTTAGATAACAGGATATTCACGAGACATAAGACTCAAGTCATTTGTTCCAAGTTAAGTTCTTTCTTGGGACTTTGCCTGCAGTGTCAGGTCACTATAAAGAAAAAAAGTCAAGGTATTACTACCTGTTCAATAATGGCATTACTGGCCAGTCTATCTAATGAGTCTTCAACTTTCAAGTCTCAAGTCTTTTACTTTCGTCAAGGGAAGGGGAGGTCATCAAAACATCAACTCAAGTCCAAGTTACAGTGTCTCAATGGCATGTCTTCATTGGCTTTATATGAGGTTACCATGGTCCTAACAGCTACAAGGGCCTTACATTGCTTCGATCAGTTATTTGGATGTTTATGTTCTTCAACAGCAATAAAACACTTGGCCTAGGTGGTGAAAAATGCAAATGTGATATAGATATTTTGTGAGGGGGAAAGCCTGCATAATACAAGTTGTTAGCTATTACGATAGAACTTGAAGTAGCAGTTTTTTAGTACTGTGTAACATACTGCAATCAAATGATGGACAAGAGGGGCGATGGAGGGAAGAGGAGAGAAAGTCAGAAAGTCAATAAATGAATGAATGAAAAGGTAAATAAAAACGGGAAGGAGGAAACAATAGACATAGGTAAAATTATTTAACAGTGTATTGTTTGCCCTGACGAATGATCGCAAGTTGTTGGCTGGCCATGCATTTATTATATTCATCTTGTGTTCACTGTTGATTGACAGTAAATAAATAGTTTCTAGTGTAACTTATCAGATACAGGCATATTACGATAGTGTTAACCTATTTTCATGTATGCCAAGTAAACAGTGAAATGTGAGTATTTTGTCCTTTCTGACCGGGAATTAGACCAGTCAGACATCAGCCACAACCAGAAGTGCAACACAAAACCTTAATGAATCTACAGTTACATTAAGTGCATTTCCATACAAAATGTTCTTCTGTCACAATCTTCTTTTTGTAAATTATTTGGGAGGAGGTTGAGTGCCATTAAGGGTCGAGTGTGAGCGAACTGTGCTGTAGACAAACACATCCTTTAAGAAGCTGCTTACATTCCCCTCCAAGCACTCCTAATTCTTGTCTGAAGCTGACATTATGCGCGGCACTACTCAAACTGAGAGACGCGTTCAACATAAGAGTGCCACGGGCGGTGACCCAAAACCCAATACATCCAATATGCAAAGGAAACTTGAGATTGGAGGAGACATGTGACTGTTGCAAACAAGGCCAAAAACAGGGCAGGAGAGACGGAGTAAAAAGTGAGCGAGTGAAGGACTGACGTACCATCCTGTACAATCCTGAATTTCCAGTCTTCTGCCGGCTTGTCTCAGGTGGTTTCAGCCAGACTTTGTAGGAGGAGTGAGACCTCTTCATCTCGCTACAGTTCTGCTTCCATTGAAATCCTGTGGCACAGGAGGAGATGCAAGGCAGTCCACGCATCTGCAGAGCTGTTCTGCAGGTCACAGGAAGTTGACTTCCATGGTGGAAGTAGCAGGAAGTACTTTTTGTTGTCACTATGTTTAAATGTACACCAACGACTACTCAATACCTTTATCATTAACTGTGTATTAACATGTGAAAAGCATTTTGCTGTTGAAGTCAAGTGGAGCCGAGTTCACTTACCTGCACAGCAACTCGTTTATGCAATAATACGGTACATGCAACGTCCGGTTAGACTTTCAAAATAAAGCTTACAGACAAACACATATACATATTGCACACATGACTGTCATTATCATTTGTCAAACTCTGGTGGTTTGTTTAGGTTTAGGCACAAAAACTACATGGTTATGACCTATCACCTCAAATACTTGGTTAGGTTAAGTGAAAGATCATACTTTGGGTTAATATACCTCTGTTCAGCCATGTCACATAATGCAAGTTATGCCATTGATGTATGTTAACTCACTTACGTTACATGACCATCAGCTAACTGGAGTCAAATCATGGACATGCACCCCAGTCTCTATCCAACCACCCCAACCACACCCTGACTAGGACTTTTGACGTTTATACTGCTGCATCAGAAACCTTTTTTATACGCAGTTTAATACCAGCAATACCAGTGTCGTATAATACAAATCCCTGGTCTATAACAATTTGTCTTACTTTTTACAATTTGCAGTACTTGAGAAAATTGCCACTTTCCACCACTGCTTTCCCAACACCTCATCTCTACATGGATATTGAAGCACTGAGCATGTGTGCTAGCCGACCGGCTGATGATACAGTGAATGCAATGAGAAAATTGAGGGCTGGTTGGTGTTTGCTGCTGATTATTTTGTGACTTAACTCAAGCTCCATTATGTGTAATGTTGCAACAGCTGTTTCTCTGTCGCTGCAAAAAGCCAGTTTCATTTTACCCCCCGCCTCAAGCCATTCCGCTTTTTTATTAAACACATCGCTTTGCATCTGGTTTAGGTCAGAATCAAAACACCACATGGTGACCACATTCAATAATTCACAGGAAACAAAAGGTAATTCAAAAGAGCCTACCTTTGAATCCAGTTAGCTTTAATGGAAACCAACATGTTCAAGGTGTTTACATGGTGATTAATCTTATTGAGGTTATAGCTGCATCATTAGAGGTCATCGTCATGAGGCCTGGGCCATCTAATGGAACAGATTGCACAAGTCAAGCACAGTTCATTACAGTCAACATTGTGTGTGTGTGTGTAGGTACAGTAGGTGGCTGTGTGGGTGGGTCAGCGTGTGTAGTACAACTGTGTGTGTGTGTGTGTGTGTGTGTTTGTGTGTGTGTGCGTGTGTGTGTGTGTGGCTCGCTGTCGGAGTAGGTGGGTCAGCATGCACAGTGTGATGGAGTAAGTGTGTTTGTGTGTGTGACTACTGCACGAGTGCAGGGTGTACAGCTAGATATACAAACAGACTGTGATTCTGGACGGCAGCCCGGCAGAGAGCTTCACTGGGAGATTTTTGTGCAGAGAAACTAGAATTAAGAATCATTACACGCAAAAAAAAAGAAAAAAAAAAGAAACCCAAAAAAAGCCAGAAGAGCAACGACATGAATTCAAAAAGTTCTGGGGTAGAGGAGTGTTTTTCTCTTGAAAAATCCCACAGCTGAAAGTGTGTTTATCTCCCCTCCCTTTTTTGACAAATGGCATCCATTAAAAGGATAGTTGAAGAATTGAGAGAAAAGCTGAGGGGGGCACAAGCTATTTCAGTGAAACAATAAAGTAATGTAAAATTGTGCAGGGTGGCAGGAGCAGTTAAGCCAAAGGAGAGCTTTTGCCAACACGCCGTAACATTTGGTTTCTGTCACACTCCCTCTGTTTTTAGATAAAATGGGCTTTTAATTCAACACATCATTTCCAGTAATTTTGCACAATCTCCCGGGTCTTTGAGGGGGAGAAATTGAGGTGACTCGGGGTTGATTTTTTTGCTTCCCAGCTGTTGGCAAGACCGAGGAAGCGGAATTAAGATGCTTCTCATTCATGCTGTTGTTGTTCATTAGTTTTTCAGCATTCATAATGGAGAACATAATATTTTGATTCTTCTCCGTATTAATTTGGAGATCTAAAGAAATTCCCGCCCCGGACATGTGTTTCTGATAACAGCCTTGATGCGATGCCGTGATGTTTGGCTGTGCGAGTGTGTAATTGCGGACACATATGTGCGCATGTATTTGCAGAGATAGATAGTCTGTGAGTAAATGGCACCGGAGACAGAGATGGAAACAATTCGTCACCGTTGGGGAAAAGAAAGGCAAGAGATCAAGAGAAAAGGAGGTGAGCGGGTGGGAGGTGTGGACATCTAAACCGTGAAACACTGGGAGGGAGCGAGGGGGTCAGCGTGACCTCTGATGACCCTTCACACCCATGGACATAATGCGAAATCCCTCTGAGGGGCTGTTGTTGGCCTCCATCGCTTTTCTGTTCGGCCAACATCAGAAAACGCTGCTTACCCATGAGGCTCTTCTGCAGACAGCAGCCCAGATCAGTCAGCCTTGGCTCCACGGCACTCTCTGAACTACAAATAATGTCCATCACAGCGAGAAGAGATTAATTTTTGTATTAGTGTTTTGAGAATTTCTCTTGTAATAACTGAAAACACATGGAGCTAGCTCATTGATGTCAGGAGTGAAGAGTGCTACGAGACAGCGGTAGAGGAAAACAACTAGAAAACAGCCAAAATGATTTCATTTTTCAAAAATTGCAGAAGTCAGAGACATCCACTTCCACCAAAGACACCCAGCGACTCATCACAGTTTAAAGACATTTGCAAATTTTGGGTGTGCTTGTTGGTGGGAAAACGTCTCTGCCCCTTTTCCAGATCAAAGCCCATTACTCATCTTACTGCGAATGATTTTATTATTCAGATACAGATACAACTCAGAAAACCACAAACCGGTGGTACGCTTCAGTGCACCCCACCTCTGTGAAAAGTCAGATAATGCATGTAGTCCCAGTTTACATCAAGTTTTCACCAGAAGCCCAGTCGCCAGAAGAAATATAAGCAGTTATCACAGTTTCTTCAAACCACTGATTTGATATATACCAAATGTATATTATCGCATTCACATGGCATGTTTATGACCTGTCGTCATATTGGGAGGTGGAGGAGATGGTGGTGGAGTTACAGGCAAGGAGGCTGCCAAGCCTCGTGACCGCAGTTTGAGGTTGTGTTAAATGCGAAGCCACTGGATATTTTTGATGAAGGAAGACTGCGTTTCAACATTTCTAAGCGTGACACCGCTGCGTACATACACGTGGTGACAAATAACTGATATTTTTGGCAGGAATATGAGACATGTCCGACCGTGTTTGATACGACAACGCCGGGTGTTTTTGATGAAATTTGGGAACATCTCTAGCTGTGTTTGTGACAAAAGTAAAACAGGTATTTTAAGCCTCAACATGATCTTTTCCCTCAACCTAACCAAGTGCTTTATGTGCCTACATTTCACTTGATCACGATGAACAGTGTTGTCACAACATAAAATAGTAAACTGAGACTAAGAAAACATGCTTTGCCATTCACAGGTTGTACAGGTGATTCAGACACAATAGCCTGGTCAGTTTATCATACCTACTTCCTTATCTTGGGATTTGTTTCCTGGTCATTATAACACAGTTTATTTGACTTTGTCTCATATTAAAACTCCCTGTTAATGTAACAGTCGGGCCTCAGTGTCTCCACTGCCAGTAACCTCACTCTCCTCCTGAGTCTCAGTCTTTCTACCCGTTAACCTCAGTTCTGTGTTTAGTCGTTGCTCCTGTCTGTGCAGAGACTCGTTTCTGTTTCTCATCCCGCGCCTGTATCCTCCCCTCTTCTCAGAATCTGCTCCAGTCTCCCTGTGAGACCAATTTCCTGTTATCTTGCCTTTTCTGAGGTTCACCTCCAGGTTGTCTGTCATGCAAAACATCCTCATAAGGTGGCTCATCCTACAGGATAGACATAATTAATTGCATCAGTGCAATTAAAAATGTGTCTGGCAACTTAACAGTAAAAATGTATTGTAAATGGTTCGTGAACTCATGCAAACTTTCTGGCTGGGTTTGTGTAGTGGTATGCACAATAATCTTGCCACCCTAGCACACTGCATGCCAAAACAGCCGCCGCAGTGTTTTGGCAAACACTGTTTGACACAGGTCTACCTCTACAGCCCCAGTATTAAGCAGATTCTCCAGTCAGTGTATGCTGATAGACAGTGGAGGAGAGTACTGTGGGAAAAGAGGTCAGAGGCGTTGTTTTGGCTGCATGCAGCAGCCTCATAAATCAGGGGCTGTATAAACTGGCTTTGCTGAGAGAAGGACACAGAGGCGTCTGTTGGCCTGCTGGATCAGAAGCAGCAGAAGAGAAATAAATACTGAGTTTATGTTTGGCTGCTTGAGTGTGTGTGCTTATCTACTTGCTTTTATTTTTAAATATGCTTATATGTGTACATATGTAGACTTAATTTCCCCACAGGGATCATTAAATCTCAGCTTGGCAATGTTTATATGTGTGCAATGTGCATGTCCTTGTGAATATGAAATAAAGTGTGCATTTTTATGCGTGTACAATTTTTGGGAATCTGTTTACAGCGTCCACTATCACGAACAAAGAAATGTTAATCAACATGTTGCACATTGATATTCATGGATTTAACACTATATAAGTTTGATTTGAGGGGAAGTGATGCTCTGAGGTTTGAAACTGCAGTTTCCATAATATTGCTAATAATTAGACAGATACAAACAGACTCAGATAGTTAACTGTGGGCTGCTCAAGCCCCACTTTTTTCTTTTGCTTATATTTGTTCACATTTTGGCAAATTGGCATGATAAAAAGCATGCCGAATTATCTGTCCCCAGTTCATTTTCGCAATGTACCAAAGGATCGACAGAACAATATAAGTGGATTCACTGATTAGGTTTGAAACTGCAGTTTCCATAATATTGCTAATAATTAGACGGATACAAACAGACTCAGATAGTTAACTGTGGGCTGCTCAAGCCCCACTTTTTTCTTTTGCTTAAATTTGTTCACATTTTGGCAAATTGGCATGATAAAAAGCATGCCGAATTATCTGTCCCCAGTTCATTTTCACAATGTACCAAAGGATTGACAGAACAATATAAGTGGATTCACTGATGAAAACTTAAAAACGTATTAAATCTTAAGTCAGTTCTTTGCCTCACATCTTTCCCTTCGCACCTCCCATTTTTCTATGGAATGTCTCCAGGAGACATCATGGTGATCTGTTGCAGAATAAAAAGACTTTTAAATATGTGAGCCAAAAATTGTGAAGACTAGAGGATGTAAAAACACTATAAATTCCCTCAAGTGTTTCAGTTATCAACAAACTGCACCTAACCTGTGAGTGATTTAGTGGATTTATGATCGTGAGTAACGTCTTTTTTCCTTTCCTTCAATTCTGGATTTGATTTTTAGATGGACTAAGATTTATGTTTACTGAGCCAAGGAGATAAATGTGGGTGAAGTCAGTAAACACTATTTTGACATCTGGAACTAAATAGGGTGGTACATGATTAATAATTTCAACATGTCTAAATGCTTTTTTTGTGTAAATTCTCTCACTTTCCTTGACAAATAAACAGCTTTTGATTTAGAGAGCTATTTATTCAATCAAATCCTGCGAAAGATGCCATTTTGAGATAGTTATGACTCATCATGATGCTATGATATCATCATTACTGGCATACAAGTGTGCAAAATAATGCGCAAGATGGATTTTCCCAGACACATGTAGTGCAAGTTCTACCTGGCTTGCTGGGAAAGGCTCAATGGTCCACCCTGGAGCTGGACTATAGAGAAAAACCCTGAATCCAGTCTGATGCTGTAAGCCTGCCCACTGATGTAACTTTGCTCCACTCTCAGTGGCTCTTTTTGAGTTTCCTTGCTGACACTCAAGATTTTCTTTGTTGCGCTAATGACCTTTTTCCACTAATAAGGCACTGTGGGGATGACCCTTAGCCATAGTTTGATCCTTCGGTTTCATTCTCATGTGGTTCACATTACAGGGAAAACAACACGGTGGGTTGTTTCACAGCTCAGAGGAAGTCATGCCACTATGCCTGCAGTCATATCCTGGAAGACCATAGCTGAAGACATGACCTCACAAAAAGTGCTTCGCTGACCTGTGGTAGCTTGAATTTAGGGAAGTGGTATGTCAGAGACTTCTGTGGAGAATCAATCCCCCTGAGCGACTGAGCTTTGTGTTCATGACAAAAGGCTGTGACGAGAGACTGATTCACATTTTGACCCACAGCATTCGCAACTCCGTCTCCTACAAATGATGTTTTCCCAATTATGTCGTCATGAAAAGACATAATCTCTGGCTGGATTATGTTTGTTCCTGTCAAAATGTATTCGCCGTTGCAAATTAGTTGTATAAAAATGTCATTTCTAGGAGGGGTTTAGCATTTGAAATCTGTTTTTTGCAACCTGATGAAAAAGTACAATTTGATAGGGATGCTTGTTTCATTACTTCCAACCAACAAGATAGGCACTTAATTAGCAACAAAGTCCACCTTGTCAATTCCAGCAAGTCTCCAGTGTATCATTAGTAGTACCAAAAATGGAAAGCTGGGAATACCCACCACCTCCTATTTATTATTTCAATTGGATTGAAAAATGATTGCCGACTTCTGGGTCAATGCCCAGCGCGGGAACTGTGGTGCATGCGCAGAACGCTGAGGCCAGATCAGGTGCAACTGAGGCATATACATGAAAGAGTAAATCGACTTCCAACCGCATTATCTGGGTGTGTTAGTCCAACTTTGAGAAATTTGATTTTATCCGGCTTCACAACAACACAATGATCTTTTTCCAACATCATGTAAATGTTTTGAGTGTGTGAAGCATTGTCAGTCAGAGCTGAAGGAATTCTAGTGGTGCTGCTTTACTCAGTGGCTTCGGTGTTTGTTTAAAGATTTCATATTCGTATTTTGTGGTTAAGGTCCTGTTAGGTTTAGGCACCAAAACCACTTGGTTAGGATAAGGAAAACATCATGTTTAGGCTTAAAATAAATGTTTTGGTCACCACAAACAAGGCCAGAAATTGCCCCAAATTATCTTGAAAGATATTCAGTGGTTTCACACTTACACATGTTGAAAACCAGTCTTGAACTGCGGTCACAGGCTTAGCAGGCATGTGGCCTATAACTCCAGCAGCATCCCCTCCATCTCCCAATATCAAATTGAGGACAGAAACATGTAATCTGAACATGATATAAAACGTTTTGTATGTATGACACATGCAAATATGAACGTATCAGTGGTTTACCGGGTTAGGGGACCTTAGTTGTGATGGTAAAAATAATAAACACCAAAAGAAAACAAAAAAGCAACATCAACTGTTGGTATGAAACAGGAAAGGGATGGTGGTCTCATATATTAAATCCCAGCCTCCTCTCTATGTGGACTTTGTTGCTCTGTCATTAAGTCATGTGACGTCCTCCTTTGCTCTCACTACACACATACTTACAGAAACTCTTTTCAGTCACTTGCATTTCATGCTGCAGTTTGATTTAAATGAAGGCAAGGGGAAGTGAACATCGGATGGTTTGGTGCCTGTTCTGGTCAAACAGGGTCAAATGTATCAGTCTAAATGATTTGTGATTCATTTTTTGCTCAACTAATCTGATAAAACTCTGGTGTGTTATGTTATGCCTCAGCTTATTTGCATTATGCAGCTTCTTCTAAATTATCAATTAGCAACAGCAACATCAGTGGAGTGAAGTTACACCCTGCTGGCACTCTGGGGCTTTATGGTTATATTATTATGCACCACGCTGCTTTTATCTCATTTCATCCCTGACGATAGAAAATAGTAGGAAATGTGATATGTCTGCATTGATTTTGCAAAGATCCCTTGTACCCTACCCCTACATTACCATGTTGCTCCGAATAATGAGATTTTGACAACAAATCAGTTCCCTCTGGCCTTAGTTTTTGCCTTATTCATCTAAAAGCATTCACCGAGCATCAATATCATGACACACAGTTTTTCATTTCACATCACATCATGTAATTCTAAAGTGGCTCTGAATCTGAGAGTGGTGACGGTGTTTTACCAATCAGTCGAAGACCCCGTAAACCAAATATAACAGTGACTAACAGCAAATTCAGAATTCTGCCTCAGGTTTTACTTTGCAGGTCAATCACTTCTGTGTTCAATATCACTTCCTTAATACTATATATTTGCCATTATGCATGCATTTGTAGGTGCTGTGCGAGCGCATGCTGATGGCTGTTCTGGGGTTTCACTCAGTCGTCCCAAACATATTCTCACTCTGCCTTCCAAAAGCTAGTGATAAAAAGCATGTTTGAAAATGTAATTTGTATGAAAGCCCATCATTTCCAAATCATCATATCTTTGCTTCTCTACAGTGACGAACGTCGTTATTGAATCAAATCCTTCTGAATACCTCCCCGCGGATTTGAGGGGAATGGGTGCACTGAGACAAGAGAATCTTTGTGATTTAATATTCTACATCAGCATGCACCAATTTGGTCGCATAATTGTTTTTTACAGTATGAAAATTCTCACCGTTTAACTAAAGCAACTAGATTGCCTGCAGCATAATTTGCCGAGCTACTGTCGTAGGCGACTGTGCATGGAAGTGTGATAGTGTCGGTCAGTGTGATCCTGCACAGCCCAGTCGCCAGGAGATAACGTTAACAATTAACATTTATGCAAACCACAGATACGTCTGAGATTGACATTTGCACCAACCGTTGCATATCATGTTCACATTACATGCTTATAAACTGACTTTCACATTAGGAGGTGGAGGAGGTGGCAGTGGCTTTAGGCAACCACAGTTCGACTTTATGGGGAGATTTACAGCTATGTTTGTAGCGGCCAAAGGCCGTCGAACCATCTCCAGCCATTTTTGTGATGACAAAACTAGAAGTTTTGGCGGCCCAAACCTGCGGACATTTCCAGCCGTTTTTGTGGTGACCAAAACCGGCTATTCTTCACGGGAAGTCCGATCATCTCCATCCGTGATTGTAGCGACCAAAACGGGTATTTCAAACTAAAACCGTGACGCTTTCTTAACCCTCTTTGTGCATAAACCCAACCAGACCATAAGCAACGAGAGGGAAGGTTTTGCAGAAGCTTACTTCGCGAACATTTACTCCAGTGGTTGGGTTGTCCCGCAAATTTATGTATACTGGGTAGATTTTCATGTTTGATTAATGATCAAAATCAACTCTAGCTCTTTCTCCTCCGGTCACAATGGCTCCGGCGCCTTCATAAACCCTTTGTTTATGTTAAGGTTCTTATATTCAAATTCACAGTCAGGAAGAGAAACTGATGAGCCCATTGGATGACTAACAGGATGGCGCTGTGGCTCGTTTTTTGGAAAGCAAGCTGGTGCCATCAACAACAAACTCCGGTAGCGGTTGCATGATATTGAATTGAACCACAAGCACAGACCTCCCACAGCTTTAAACATTATACACATCATATCCCTAGCTTAATCACCTTTTGCTCTATAAGTAAAGAAGAAGTCTTTATCGTTGCTTGCGGGAGGTTTTGTGCACTGTTGGATACCAAATGCTGCTTCATGTTTTTACGAGACATTTTTATGCACAATGTACTTCCAAATTCTGGTTTGTTTTTGGCACATTATGAAACAACCATCACGGAGTTCATAGACTGCATTGTCTCCTGTCTCCTTTCCCCTCGACCACTGCACCAAGCCAATCCAAGCAAATAACTCAGTGTGCCATGAAGACGACTTCGGAGAGGAAAATTCTCTTGGTAAGCCACATGGCTTTTTGAAAGCTTGGAGACATCATTTAACCGCTTGGAGACGGGGTCAGTCACTCCACTGTCCTCCTCGTGCGGGTGAGAAGGGCCAATCAGACTGTCATTACTCTGCTGACAGCATGTGTGTGCTTTTCTGAAAGCGGGTGCGGGGCAATCTCCTCGACTCCTCTTCTCTTCTTGTGTTTCAGATAAGCAATTGCTCTTTCAGTTTATTTAAAACCTGCATACATTTCCTGATTGTTGCACGCATCGTTCAGGGAAACCACGTAAATCTATTGTCTTGACTCTTTGCCTAATTTCACTCTTTATAAATCATACCTTGAGCATCTGTAAGACATAAGGCCATCCAACAGGCCTGAACAAATGATCATTCATCAACAATTTGCTTACAATTCAATAATTCTGACACTGGATCCATCTTGCTTGGCGGCGCTAACATTTTGGCCCAAAGGTCTTGCTGTGTCAACACCCACAGAAAAAAGAAACCTCTGAGTAACAAGAGAAAGGACTTTATTTGCCTTATAAAATGTCTTGGGGACACGGGCGATGAAACCATTAAACGGTTATGGAGACGTAACCCCGCTGACACTGATGGTATCGCAGATAAGTGGGCAGGGAACACACCGGGGACGGGCCGCGCGAAACTCAACCCACCCCCTGAAAAGCCCCGCTGTTCACCCAGAAACTCCACTCTTGTCCTCCATCCACCTCCCCTCCTCTCTTTTCCCTCACTCAATCAGGATGGGGTCCAAGTCTCCCCACAATGGCTGACACCAGCACCGCTCACCGTTCATGCTACCATTTCCAACCCCATTCTCCCGCTGACTAATTAGTGTTATGGTTAGTTAGCATTTTTGGCAGGCCGGGGGGTTCCCCTCCGACATTATGTCTAAAGCACTTGTCAGAACAGCGGTTGGAGGAGCAGTGCTGCTGGCCTGCCGGCTGGGGAGGTCGAGGCAGCAGCGGGGGTGGTGGAGGTGGAGGGGATAGGAGGGGCGAGCCAGAGAGATCGCGGGTGGGCGAGAGAAGGGGAGAGAGGCTGGCCGGCTCAGGCCCTGACAGCTCCGGTCTCCAGGCCCTCTGCCCACAAACGGCAGTGGGAATCAGGAAGACAGGCAGCATTAGACGAGCTTGGCTGAAGCTAACGGCAGTGTGCAAACTTGATCCTGCTGCCCAGAAGCAGTCGTCTCCCTTCCCTGCAAATCAGGTTACAGATGCTTGTGTGTTGCAGTGCACAAGCTTGGCTGCTGTCGTCATTCGACCATGATCTCACAGGCTGTAAGGAGCAGAACAAAGGACATTATTGCTTCTCTCTTGTCCTCTTACTCTTGTTTTTCTCTTCTTCCTGTCGCTGCTACTTCATCTCTCATTTATTCCTCCTTTCTCGTGCGGACCTCCCTTCCACCCTTCTCCCCTGTCCTCCTCATCTTTCCCCGCTCTGTTTTTTCAAGTGTCCTCTATTTGCGTGGATGTGTACCCCCCGCTTGCCACCCATGTACCTCTGATCTTAACTGATTCCCTCGTCTGATAAGCCATCATCATTTCAAAAGGGAAACCCCTCTGTGTTATGGCTTGTTTTGAGAGTCGGAGAGCATAGTGGGCTCAAAAGAGACAGTTTACACAAGTCCTCAACCAGACAGTTCAAACAGGGTATAAAGGTAACACTGGATGGAGGTTCAGAAAACAAGAATGGCATAAAAGAAAATAAATAAAAACTTAAAAAAGGTAGTTATATTAATTAGTTAACTTAATCAAGTTATAAGGAGTGCCTTTTTTCTCTGCTGTGATGCATAGGATTTCATGTCAGCTGATAGAGTTGGCCAAACTCCAAAGTTAAAAGCATCATTGATGCCGTTTCTACACATTTACACACACACACAAAAAAACGTGCAATTTGTGTGAGTATGTATAAGTATGAATTTCGGCCACTTATTTAATTCATACAGATAGGGACAGCATCTCACCAGAGTGACCGCTAAGTCCTGCTAACTGTTGCTAGCTGGTTAGCAAGCTAACTTCAGTAGATATCTCTTCAACACAACACTAAGACGTCGTTGACACTATGTTTTTTCGCCAATCAGTTGATAATTTTAGTAAATGTTTGAATGTTGTGATCTAAAATTCTTCCATTTGGCATATTTATTTATTACCCAGTGAGCTGTCACCCAACACGGATCAAATTCCCTTAAAACTAATAAAAAACTACACTGTGGCCTTCATTGTCCAACATATTTGGATAGCCATTCACCTTCACTGTTGCTTAACAAATTGTTTATAAAGCTGTGACATAACTATAAGAACCCTAAAATGAATGACAACCTGTGCAGGGTGCCCTGGACTGTACACACTGTAAGCTTGAGCATTAAGTGTTTAAGAATTGGACTACGAACAGCTACCACTGTTTGGGTATTTTTTTAAACTCAACGCTATGATGTCACCACAGCCACAGTCCTCTGCCAGCGCTAGACTGCCCAAAGTCCGACCCCAAATCCCTCCATCCTGCTCCCCCTCCTCCTGAGTCCGGAATTTATTTGAAAAGTACAGACTACTCTTGTTGATTTATGGCTTTTAAAAAGGCGGGTTTATGGTATCCCTGCCAGTTAAAGGCTCCCTGGGTTGCAGTTTTGTTGGCTGGAAGCTTACTTTTTCTCAGACAAGACCATTACTCGTCATCTTTCCACACAGTCCATTCACATGTTCACTTTCTAAGTACCTGTACACTCCAGAATACATGTTCCCTTTGTTTTCCACCCAACACAGGAAGCAGACTTTAGTACAAAGTTCTGTTTTCTTTGAAATCCCTTCGGAAACCTTTCCTCTTCCCCCTGGATCTGGCGGTGATACGGAGCTGAGGTTTTCTTCAAGTCCTCCTGAGCCCTCGTGAGCGGTGTCTGAAAAAGAGGCAGGTTGCATATCAGCATTTTCCATCCGTGACCCACAGTGTGATTTCACACCACACACTGTTTTACTAAACACGCCTACAGGGCAGCGTGCAGGAGCCAGAAAGCACTCATGCATTCTCATTCAGACCTGCTTGCTCGTCCATCAGTCCTTACACACATCCATACAGTCGTCACATACATGCATCCGCTGCTATAATTCTCAAACTCTAATACAACTTCTTCTCACTGCAGAGTCTGTTACAGTATAATCCATCTGTAGCGCAGAGGCTGTTAGGGAGCTCCGCAGGGCAAGGAGCTCATCAATAATGCAGCAGAGAGAAACTGATGGCTGGGTATGGTGGAGAGGAGCGTCTGCCCCGGGGGCTCGGAGGTCCGGTCGAGCCCCGCGGGCAGAGTGATAGGCTGGTGCCCTCGGGGCAGCGGGCCACCGACACCAGCATCACCCGAGGAAGCCTAGCGAGCAGCCCTGCTGTTTGGATTAGCCCTGCCAGACGCGGTGCGTGTATGTGTGGCCCTGCATGTGTGCGTTTGTTTTTGTGTGAGTGTAGGAGCAGGGCGCTCAAACAACTGCGTGCATCAGTAATCATTAGCACCTCTGATTATTATCACTGCGGTCTGAGGCCCAGCGACAGGCCGAGATGTAGATAAATAAACACAGAGACAGACTCTCCGATAGCAGCGCGCACATGGATGAGTGATGTTCGGAAGTCGGGCTGATATTTTCTTTGTTAAGCAGCACCAGTTATTTCCAACCACTATGTCACTGCACAATGTCACACAGCTCGCTGAAACCTTTGGAAAATTCATCGTAACGTCTCGTATCTCTTTTGATCTCAAAGCGTATTTCCCTTTGATGAAGCAGCTTGAAATTGCTCTGCTCATTCTCAACTACTTCCACTACTGAGGTGCCAACGCGCCCCTAGTGCTTGACCGTGCTAAACAGATTAAAAGTGGCCATAAATCACATCGAAATGGAGTTTTGATTTCCCCGCACACACCGCGTTGCTCACGAACGAGACATCTCCGCAAACAGAAACACGATCTCCCCTCGAAGGAAACCCCCAGTACCAGAACTACTCTCTCTCTGAGGTTCCCTGCTCGGTGTGATTGCTGCTAGCTGTAATTATGTCCAACACTAACCAGGATCAGGCTGTCCGCAAGATGGTTGTGCGACACCGATGTGGTTTGGAACAGCACTCCTCCTGAGGAGACTTGCCTGGGAAGTAACCCCAACAGCAGCCCTTCCTCTCCCCTCTTCCACGCATCCCCAACTCATAGGAATGCTCCTCAGTGAGTGTGAGGGCATGTTGGGTTTTTGAGCGCCAGACTTTCACAGTTCAGTCTCTGTCTCTGACACCGCTGTCGGGGTAGGGGATGGTGGGATTTGATTTAAACCTGCAGGTGGTTACAGCGCAGCGGCTGTGGAACACATTATCGCCGGGGTGATCTTGCTCCCAGCTCCCCATCTTCGTCCCCTCCTCCCACCAGGCAGAATGACATTTATGGGGTCCCGTGCAGCGGGCTGTGACCGTGAAAACCATCGTTGCTCTTGAACGCACATCCCACCCTTCCTTCTCCACAGCGTGTCAGTCAGATAGTGGAGAATGTGGAGATGGAAAGTCTGCAAGGCAGAGCGGAGTGGTTGACTGACTTGTGTGCTCCGTCTGCTTTAACTTAAAATATGGAAATGTGTGCGCTCCGAGCTGATTTTACGCTGCTGACCTGCGGAAACAGCGCTGCAAGTTGTGTTCTGTTGTGTTCTTCTGTGCTGTGGTCTATTCCTTTCTTTTCTGTTTAACATAATTTACGTTGTAAATAAATCTCTGGTATGATGTATTGACTGTATGAAGGTGCACTTATAAAACAACACAATGGTTATTATTGGGTGAATAAATAATAATTACTTTAAGCACTATGTGTTGAATTTGGATGTCAGTACAGCAGCCAGTGTGGACAGCAGTGGCCAAATGTGCATGTACCAGTTTAAATGTCTTTCCCTGTAATGACTGGGAAGCCCAGTGTAGCTCCGTTCATTCAAGAAAAGAAAAATAATCATTAATAGATGGGACATTTATTGCTAATTAAACTTTGGTTGATAATTACTTTATAAACCATTTATCAGCCAACACTAAATGTTTGTGAGTTTATCAGTTGTTACTTTACAATGGCCAACCAAACAATGAAAAATCAAATGTGTACAATGAAAAGTGAATTAGTCAAAAGTTCATGAAGCATTTTATTGTTTCTTTACGACTCAAGTTAAACTGACTACGAGGGACTAGTAAGTGTTTATTAAAAAGTCTTTGTGATTCTGCTGATAATTATATTTGGCATTACTACTTAAGACCAGACGGTTCATTTCGGTCTGTTTTAATATGTATCATGTTTTGTTTGTTTGTTTTTCTTCATTTCTTGAAAAAAAAGTTCAAATAATTGTTTTTCTTTCTATTTTGTGAATAGTTTCTAGGTGTTGTATCTGTATGTTTTTCTTCTATGTTAACAATTTTGAAAACTATCATAAAATACAAATCACATAAAGTAAAATACACAATAATCACAAATTATAATTGAAGTTTGAGATAGACTGTGAGTAATAGTATGCGTGTCTATAAAATCTATTATTTTTAATTTATGTTTTAATTACTGATAACAACTGACTGGATGTATCACTTCACTGACTACTTATTGAAAGCTTGTTCTCACTGTGCGTGCACTATATCCTGTAAGTTTCCACATCATCATAATTTGTGTGCTGGACCATGATCAGCTTCTCGACAGCTCACAATGGCCCAAAGTGGTTCTCTTCTGTACATGTCTGAAAGTAAGATTTAAAGTGAGCGCAGAGAAACTTTCCCCCTTCACCAGCTTAATGTGAAAACAGCCGTATAGTGTCAAACTCCCCGCATACGTCACTCTACCCAGTGACGATCAAACACGTTGCCAAACACATTTATGAGAGGAGGGGGACAATAACTACTTCCAGTGTAGAATAACTTGATGCAGCTTTCCCAACACTTTCAGTTGCTAACATCATACTGTAATAACGGCAGACTTTAGTGTTTCCTGTCATCTTCTGGTGACTTATCCATATAACTTTTACATGTAACCTGTTTACTACGAAATAAAACATCCATTTTGTTGTATTGAATTAAAAACAGTAACTCTCAGAACCACAACACTCTGCATGAAAAATATGAAGACTTATATTCCGGGGAAGAGAAATCACATCTGTTCCCTGCATGTTTATCCTTTCCGGACATTCAAATTATGCTTTTGACTGCTCTCAGATGTGTGGATCTTCATGGGAATTAGTAAAAAGTAGATTTTCAAACTTTTTCTCCTAAATTAAATGATTTTAATGAGCAGGATGTTTTTTTTTTTTCTCTTTTGAAAAAAACATGCACTTCAAAGAGCATAAGTAATTGGAGAGCCAGCAACTAGAACTTGTAACATTTCCCATTTGCTTGTAAAACTGGGCAGATAACAAGTTGATATGGAATCAAAGGGAGATGCTGTTAAAAACCGAGGAAATGTTGGGGGGAAATGACGGTTGTGGAATGTCTGGCACAGTGTGTGACTGGTTGGCTGGTTGGTTTAGCTGGTTGGCTGTCTCTCTAAATGTGGCTTTTCATGGATATTTATACATACAAGTCCTCAAAAGACGCCCAAGAAACCACCACCGCTTACCCCCCCCCCCCCCCCGCACCACGCCCCGAGTTGACGCAAGGGTTGATTGGCAGACAAGCATGTGCCTGTATTCACATCAAGTCTTCCACCTTAAATTCCCATTATGACACACATTTAATATACATTAACAAACGCATAAACACACTTAGCAAACGATCTTTTCACTCAACTCTTCACACTCTCACACACGGGACTGATAAACCCCAAAGTGCTCCTTTATCGTTTGCAGATATTTATTTTACACTGTTTATAGTTCTGTATGTCAAAATCAGCGAGGAAAGTGTGCTCCAACATGTTGATTTAAGAGAACATTTACATAGGCCGCTCTCCTCTCTCTTGCTTCTTTGTCTCCCGGTTTTGCCTCCCTAACCAGAACCACATTGACCGTGCCTTTGAACGCAAGTGCGCCGAGAGCAGATCTACGTGTAGAAATGAAGTGTTCAGAGCTGGGCTGCAGCCAGACTAATAACCATACCGTATTAACAGGTCGCACAAAAGCCATGTTTTTACTTGTAGTGGGCTGGAGTCAAATAAACTGATGGTTCGCCGTGAGCTTCGCCTGGTGTTCTCAGTGAGTGGTTGAGTTGAGGTTTGTAGCCTCATTTTCGGAATCTTCTTGTGTTTGGTTAATTTCATGGACCAGAAATGTTTCTAATGCAAATATATGCATGTCCACCAGCGACCGTCCAGCAGTCTTCAGTGCCAGTTAGAAAGGTGAAATGCTTAAAATAGGACACAGCAAGGGCAGTTTAAAGCAGCTATAAGATTTATACAGACCCCTATAGAGGCAGCTGCATGCATCTGCAGAGTGCATCAGGACCACTGATTTAACCAGTAACTCACCAGATGATATCAAAACTTTAAATTCCCTGCAGTACTCTAGAAATGTAAACATATAGAAAACTGAATGAGAAGGAAATTGTTGTTATTCCTCCATATTTCTTCCCTCACTGATCATTTCATTTTCACATTATTCAAGTTAAAGTGGATACAGAAAACTTCTGCCCTCCCCTAGCATTTCCAAGTGGTATTATTCTTATCGCCACTGTCCCATAGACAACCTCAACACATCCTCATATCAAAATGAGTGAAGAGGTTGATTTCCAGTTCGCCAAATCTCCTAAACTGACCCGCATCGCTGTTCCCAAAGCAACATGACTGTTGCAACCTTCCAGTGATGGGCGTACCGGACCTTTGACATGCTCAGTGTTTGGTTAATTAAGTAAACTACTTGGTTACCTTCAGGAAAACATTGTGGTTTGACTTAAAATCACTAGCATACATAATTAACTTACAGTATGTAACACATCGTATAACCATGTTGTATTGAATTAATTATGAATTAGTATAACCCGACCGTCCATTACCAACCCCCTCCCTATACTGACTTTACGCCCCTTATACTATTTCTCCTAATTTTCCTCCTTTGCAGCCATAGTAATTACTACAGCCACTGGAGGTGTGAACATATAGATTATAACACACTGCCTTCAAAGTCGACTTCAATGGTTGTTTTTCTAATGAAGATAGCTGGATCGTCTTCTTTATCATCAAAGTAGACGCTACCAACAACAAAGGACAAAACTTGAGTTTATCCATCATATAAAGTCTATAATGGAGATGTGACAGGAGATAGAAATGGTGCCAGGCTGCCAGCCTGACCAGAACTGCCTTCATTTTCTCTGGAGACTTAGTGCTCAGTGGCAGACTGGTGGGAGTGAGGTTTAGGGAACCAAACTAAACACAGATGGTGTCATTATTTCTTATACATATTAAATCATAACACACTACATTGTATGTTTTTACTGTGGCCAATAATCTGTTTTTAAAATCAATTCGGAGAGGGACTATGTTCATGGTTGCTGACAAGCCACCAACCATTTCTATTTTCATTTTTCAACAGTGTGACTGGCACTGTCTTTAACAACACAAGACATTAAACGCATCAGAAGCAGCAGCCTTATCATCGCAGCATGAAAACGACAACAAATGACCTTTTACTGTAGGATGCTTTACTGGATCACAGCCCTGATTTACTGGCTTCATCGCCTCTTCTGTTCAAATTTGTCAGCATCTCATGTGAACCACTGAAAGGAGAGATAAGATCTATCAATGCTGTAATTAACATTGCAAACAGTAGGCATTAATTAAGTTGATTTGCCCTTAAAGAGAGAGCAGACTATAATACATGGGAGCACAACACTTAATTCAATTACAGTAGTCCTCTTGAAACATCTGCCAGTAGAGACCATTAGTTAGGTAGATTTGGCTCACAGTCTTTTCTCTACAACACTAAAAGAAGTGATAAAGTAGAGATCCTGGGGACGCACTGTAGCCATCAGAGCCCATTCGGCTGCTCAGACCTGTGGCTTTTTCTGTAAGATGTGCCCTTTGAGACTTTGATTTTGTTTACGTTGTCCGTCACCGCTTTGTAACAGAAGTCAAAAGTTATCACTGCATTGGTTGTCCCCTTGTGGCTAAAGCATGAACAAACAGCCCTTATTTTGAATGCCCTAATGTTTATTCCAATCTTTCTCCACTCTTTTTTTTTTATCATGCGTTTGTCAAGAAACAATACAAGTTTAAATCGAAACAGAGTCCTGCTCTCAGAGCAAGGTAATGGAAATCATTGTTGAATATTTATGTGTGTGAGTTTGTGCGTGCGTCTCCAATAGCTCTAACACGAGTATCAGACTGCTGAGCGTGCGCGAGCCTCGGTCAGGTTGAGAAACACACATGCACAGTTTGCTTGCATCTGTGCAATCTCTCTGTTTACAGGCTTCAAGAGAGAACCGTGTCCCGAGTTGCAGCCATTACTCATAGACTCAGAACTTTTTAATAGGAAACCAAGTGAGATTTGTCTCGGTGGAGACTCATGCCCAGACAATAGTTCATTGATGCTAGCGTCGCGTCCCCTCCTACCTTCTCACTCCCTCTGCGCCTTTAGGTGCTGACAGACTGATAGGCAGCTATTGTTCCACATCTGAATCGGAGGAAGGCGAGCTATGGCCTCTCCCCTGCGCTCTTGCTTCCCTCTTTCGCTTTACCCCCCTGCCTCTCCTGAACTCCCTCTCTTATAGTAATTCCCCTCTCGTTCTTGCTATCTCCCTCTGTCTCCATGTACGGTTAATATTTTGATTTCACTCTAGCTTGCCCACTCATCTCCGGCTCACTTCCCCTTTGCGCTAGTCTCACTTCCTCCCTCTCATCTCGCTCGTCCCTCCCCCCCGTCCCCAGCTCTTCCCCGCCGTGCATCTGTCATTCCCATTCTCCCTCCCTTTTTATCTCCCGACTGTACATATCCGTCTATC
The DNA here is from genome assembly GCA_963678695.2 of Diplodus puntazzo. Lineage (NCBI taxonomy): Eukaryota > Metazoa > Chordata > Actinopteri > Spariformes > Sparidae > Diplodus > Diplodus puntazzo. The sequence continues at coordinate 18,710,103 of OZ023163.1, forward strand.
CCTGCCTGGAGTGCCACAAGCAACTTGGCAGGTCACATTCTTTGCTCCTCCATCTGTTGGCTTGATCTCCAATTTCACTTCATCGACACTGTCATCTCTTTTACTACATTGTTTCCCCTCTCTCCCCCCCGTCTCCCGCGCTCGCTCGGTGCGTCTGTGTCATCACCTTCGTTTGTCCACAAATCCGTCCGCTCTCATAACCTTCTCCGCCCTAACTACCCAGGGGACCAATCCAGTGTGACTTCATGGTGAAAAGCATGTTCTAAAGTTCAAAGCAAAGTTTTCTCGGCGGTGGAAATTTAAATTAAGACAACTATTATCTTCTAAAATTTGCCTCAGTGGTGTCACGCTCTGATAATTGCTGCAGCACTTTCCGATAATTGGGGTGTTATCAAAATTCCACTGTGGTAACGAAACCAGATATCCTGTGTCTTCAAAGTATCCTGTTAATGCAAGCAGCAGAAAAGGAGTATTTTAATGATAGATTGTTTAATGCGCAGGTAGTAGAGCAAACCGGGTGCAGGAAAAATGAATTGTAAAGTAAAAGGTTTAATTTGACATTTCTATAAAAATGCACTAACATTTTAATAGAAGATCAGTAGCAAGCTATGGTACCAACAGCAAAAGTCTGACCAGTCACAACAGCCGGATAGCTTAGCATAGCATGATGACCAGAAAACAGCTAGCCTGGACTTTTTCTTAAGCTAACAAAATTATCTTACCTGGATAGTCACATGACTCTAAACAACAAGAAATTGTCCTGACAAGACCTTTTACCCTTTGGTTTAAACACACACACACACACACACACACACACACACACACACACACACACACACACACACACACACACACACGTACATACATATACATATATATGTATACATACATATATATACATATATATGTATATATGTGTGTGTTTGTGTGTGTGTGTGTGTGTGTGTGCAAGACAGGGTTAGCCGTTTCCCCCTGTTATCTGACTTTGTGCTAAGCTGAGCTGAGAGTCTGCTAGTTGAAGAAGTGTCATATTTACCATAGAGAACTGAGATCCAAGCTAAGCTAAATAAATTTAAGATTAGATGAGTTAATTAATGAGTTTTTAGGCCCATTGCTTTAGATATTGGGTAAAAGTACCATTTATTACCATGTACAGCAGAACAAGCTAAAGTTTGAGGTAAAACATATTTTTCTATGGTGAGATGTGCAAGTAAATGGTTTCTACAGAACATCTATACACCATTTTTACAAAATGTCTCAGTCAGTTGCGGGCCAAAGTAAGCTGTGCCAGTTACATTCCAGTGTTATTGCTGTTTCTTGCCATACAGATGACTTAATACATTTTAAAATGCAGCACATATATGTAACAGCTGTTTCTGAGTATGTAATGGAGTCTCAGTGGACAACGCCTCACTCCTCCATCTCTTCATCTTGCATTCTGGCATCAGTCCACTGAGTGGCAGTGTCATGTCACAGCATACATTCAGACAGGCGCCCTCTGTGGCCACACACTCACACTCACACACACACACACACACACCTCCACACACAACTTCTTACAAAGCAGTTGGAAAGATATATGGCCAGAATGTGGGAGACACATTCTCACACACAAAAAGCAGGCATGCACAGACACACACATGCAGAAACAGAACAATCTCTTCTGTCTCTGACAGCACCAAGTGACACTTTACAATAACACTGTGGTCTGAGAGGAGAGAGGAAGTTGACTTAACGAAGTGTCTGGGAATGAAAGGTGGCCTGTCTCACTTGCTCACAAAAAAGGTCAAAGTGGAGCAGCCAGAACAGGCCAGTCTCTGAACCGATGTGTCACACGTACACTCTCTTACTCTGGGATGTCATATGAACATTTAATGGGTGCCGGGTCACAGTGAGGCAGACCTTTTGAACAAAAGACGCATACTTGTTCAAAATAATGGCCAGCACAGAACAAAACTTTACATTATGTCTTGTTTTCTTTAATATTTAATCATAAACTTTCATGAATGCACCACTCCCGTTCTGTCTTTTAACAATGCATTCTTGAATTGCTGTTATTTTCATTTAATAGCAGATTTATGTACTTTGAAAAGGATTTGTAAATTGCATTTTTATCAAATCTATAACCTCACCTAGTCCATTATATCCAAATAATGCCTTGAAATTGGTTTTTAAATTGTTGACTAAATGTTGACTACCTTGAAAAAGTGAGCCAAGCCACTACAACCTCCATTCTACTGGATGTTCTGCCATGTCTTTACATCAGATCTATGGCAATCGATTTAATTTCACATGATATAAAGAAAGAGTGTCTCAGTGTGCAGGAAAACATGTCAGTAAAGGGGTTAGTGCTCCAACAAAAGAGCAGCCACTCTTGCTCTGATTTCCTTCTGCGCACGTTCATCCCCTACAGTTTATCTGAGTTCACTTGGCTTTCATTTATGAAGGATGGCGGAGTAAGCCTGTTCCTGGCACACCAGCACACCACGTACTGTATACATTCAGTTCAGACAGAATCCTGTTAACTCCTTAAAGGTCCAATCCGTAAATACATTGTGGTGTTGAAACCCTCCTGCGAGACTACTGGCTGTGTTTACGCAGTGATTTATTGCATTGAGGACATTGCTTTCAGTGAAAGTTATTGTTCGAGCTTTAGATACAAGGTCTCACATGGTTTGGCAGCTAAACATGAATTCTGCTTCTCATGAATGTGTTTGAGTCCATACAAGGCTTAGTGCAATATAGTACAGTAAAGCAGAGCTGTAAAGGTGAATAATAGATATTTTCCTTTATATTGTGACTCTATATATGGATGATAGTAATACGTATGTGGATGACAACTGCATGCCAAGACTTCTGAAAGTAAGTCCAGAAGGCCTGTGTTGCAATTGAAGAAACACTTTGTGCTTCTAGATATTTAGAAAGAAAAGATCGATATAGCTTTGCACTTTTTAGACACAGCTTTTAAACAGAATGAAATTATATATCAATGATTTTATTTTGGTTAATGCATTGAGGTTGTCATTTCTTGACACAGAAATTGGATATTTAGCACATTCTTCTGAATAACATATAACCCGTTTGCACATGGCTCAATCATCAAAGATGGCTGCAAATTCTAGTGTTATGTAATGTAACATGCTTTCATCCAAATACAATGGATGATGGCACTTTTTTAAAGCAACATTATGCTAGAATCTGAATTTTGTGCGATTTGGCGCCCCCCACAATTTCTCAAGTTTGTCAGGTGTGATGTAGGTGCTGACTACAAACAAAACTCATGACGTCTTGCAATGTTATGTGTTGAAAACTTGTACATTGTACCCTCTCACTTAAGTTACATGGTGCAGAAACAAGTGATGGGACAGGGGGAGTGACTGAGACAGAGACACCGTGTTCAGCCTGTTACAAGACACTGAACCATCAAAGTGATTCTGAAGCTGTTAGTTTAAGGTAATAAAGTTACATCATTTTGCTTTAACTATCTAAAATTCTGACTCTGTCGCCCACATGTCTTTTTTCATGATCATTAACTTGTTGTTTTTAAAAGGATGTACACATTTTAAGCAAATGTTTAAGATCAACTGACTACATATGCTTCAATATCAGTACATTCAAAGCAAGTTATTGGGCCTCGGTTTTACTGCATTGGACAATGGAGTGATTAATTTTGCAGCCCTCTTTCCAGGAATGATACAAGTCACAGCTCCTGGAAAGCTGGCGCAAAGGTGCAGTCAAATGTGAGTATTTGGTTAGCGAACACTGACATGTAGTCGTGGATTTGTCACTATAATTTTTGTCAGTTGGATATTTTTTCTCGTGGCAACAAATCCCTCCTGTTTTCTATCGTGAGAGGCAGCTCAACAAAGAGGCTCTGTTCATGTTCATCTGTTCATTCAACACTCTGACACCGAAACCTGGCATTTTGGGGTTTTGTTTCACAGAGATGACAATTTTCTAAAGTCATGAGAAGATACAAAAATGCACCAAACGACCTAAGGGATTCGAAGTACATGCATTGTCTGGTTTAACTAGCAGTGTTTCAGGATGAATTTTCCTTCAGATGATTTTCAAAACTATTATTCCCTGCAGCCTTATCCTGAACAAAAGAGTTGTCAATAGTGTCTTTAAATACACCACAATACAATACACTCACACTGTCTCTTTAGAACTTGTTTAGATAATGGAAAAAGAAGAGAAACTCAAATCAACATATAAAGAAAGTTTGAATCCCAGGGATGATTGGTTGCAGAGGAGAAAACAAAGGTAGCAAATGTGGGAAAGGTGTGTGGTGGGAGAGAGCTTTGGGGTGATTTGTGCATTGGCCGCAGTGGCCTTTTAGTGCAAGTGTGCGTCTGGAGATGATAGGACTAGAGCTTCCAGATGTGGAGTGGGCAACTTGCCTGTCAGGACCCAAACACAGGAACTTCCCCCTGACGGCGGAGATTAATCAAAGCCAGCCAAACTCTGCAGCAATATGAGGAGGGAGTACGTGTGTGTCTCTGTGTTTATTTGCGGGAGGATGAGCACTTTTTATACATATGTTTCTGTGCGTGCACGACTAACCAAATTCCTGTATAAAGGGAGAGCTTCTTGTCTTTGCCAAGTCTGTTGATTTGTCGTCCGGTGCCTAGAGAAGGAATTCAACCCTTTGCTTTATTGATGGCGCCCTTTGGGAAGAGGCTAATATTATGGGAAATATGTAGTCATGCTGGCGTGCACACGATATTTACAATACAACCAACCAATGCGATATATGACATTTTTCCCCAAAATTTCAATCTGATGTGTATATACAATAATCACTCGTTCAAAACACATTCACCGCATCCCTAATGATGGTTTTCAGATTCAAAGTCCTGCTCATGGAACTTCACGAGGCTGTGTCAGAAGTAATCAAAATGGGTTTGCAGCCTTTCATGGAAGACTTACAGACTTTGCCATAATCTCCAGGGCTTGGTGCAATTTAAAACTCACGCTATTGCCCTCCACTATCAGTTGAGGGCTTTGGTAGGTTAATGGCATTTCTCTAACTTTCTCTTAATGCATTTTTCAGTCTTTGATTCACGCCCCAGTGCACTCTTTTGCAGCACTTCCATACTATCTGACGGGACATCACGTCCTGGCGTTTATCAATTAATTGCACACTGCTCCTGGGTGCCATTGTGAGCCAATGAGATTTTTTTCCCTCAGTAAATGAGTGATGCATGTCTTCTCTGAGGTTCCCTTGATAGAGGAGAGTAATTACTCACAGGCAAAGCTCTGGCCAGATCTTTGGGTCCTGTTGCAGACTGCTGTGACATCAGTGTCATCGGTGTACAGGGATGCTTGGCACTTCAGCGACAGCCAGAAATTAACATTTATCACTGTCCTATTTCACATTCTTAGGGAGGGCCTTGTGTTCTAGGTTTGACCTACTGAATACAGAGACAATCTTGTAAAAAAAAAAAGTCCTGTATATCTCCAGTTGCAGTCTCCATCTGAAGTCTCATAAAAATCATGAAATAAGCACAACCACTCGAGCTTTAGGTACCTTGTGAAGACCGAACGTGGCACAAGCGTGATGTTGTGCATTCAGGGAATAGTTTATTCACTTTCCAGAAGAGTTGAATGAGTTGATCAACAGAATTCTTATGTTCTGTAAGACACGATTTAGCTTAGCATTAATTGAAAGACTCTCGAAAGTAACTGCTTCCAGCTATTGTTCCCAAGAAATAGTTACAGCACATTATGCCCTCTAAAACCACAAATGCACAAATTTGTGCAAATGCGACAGAGCTATGCTAGCTGTTTGCCGGTCCATGCGCAAAGCTAAGCAAATTTCCCATGTCTATAGCTCTAAAGGTGTTAGGAGGCATTAATGTTTGATAACTTCCAATGCATTTCATTACCAATCTTAAATAAATCGGTCCAAGATCTGCATTGCGATTGGACATACACCTTTCCTATTGTATCCTTGTATACATTGTGGGATTTGAATGCTAAAGTTAGCCCTTGTCTAATGGAAGCAAATGGGTCATCAATTAGCCTATGTTGTTCCACTTTGAAATAAGGCCCGATTTTCCCATTATAACAGTCAGATTTTCTGCATCTACAGGACTTCCAACCTGGAAATCAGCAGTATGCCATTTGAGGCTCTTCTCTGTGAAAAGTACAGTTCCACTAAAAGTTGCCTTCCATCACGTCAGTGCACTCTAAAGGAGATGCCTCTGACTGCTGGCTGAATGAGAACATGAAGGAATTTAACTCTTTGGCCAGCACTTAAAGATGATTTCCTGTTGTTGCCTTAAATAGCTAACTTTGCTTTATCTTAAAGGTCCCATATTATACTGTTTTTCATCAATTTCACACAGCTGTCAGAGGTCCAACAACACCGTATTCGAAATGCATTGCCGCAAACCCATCCCTGGTCCTGAATTTCAGCTATCTAAAAGTCGCTCAAGTGAGCTCTACTGAGCTCTACTGAGAGCAGACTGTTTCTGTGCCTGCACCTTTAAATGCTAATGAGCTCCGTCTATCAACGCCTGCCTTGCCTGCTACACGCCCCTCTCAGGGAGACGATGCCGCTTGCTAGCGGTAGCATGCGCTAATGTTTACGGTGGATGTATCGCTATCGCTCGCCGAGATGCTGTCGTTCAACCATACCAGAAGGAGAGGCTCCTGAAGAAGTACAGACTCTGCGGCTGCAGCAGGACATTTCAGAATGGTTAGTGTGTCTGAATGATGTTAGTTTGTTCTATGTGTTGTTAAAGTTAGTACCATGTAGCTAATGGGTAACAGCTAGTGAAAGCTGTGTTTGTCTCCAACACAGCCCCTGAACTCTTGGTCATTGTTCGCATCGTCTCTGTCTCCAGTCTGCACATGTTTCCAGACTTTTTACTGTGACAACCAAGCTCCCTCATAATATTATTAACAGTAAACTCGCTTCAAACGCCATTGCATAGCAGACTGAAGCAGAGCTAACTAGTTTGCCAATTTCCAGCTGACTTCACCATACTTGTAGGCAACTGTAAATATTATCAAAACGCGGCGACACTTAGCTGTGGCTTGGGTGCAGTTGCTGGGTCCGGTATGGGTGGGACTGATCCTTTTACGAGGTCAGTGTCGAGGCAAAGCCAGCTTTGTACTGACCCTCATTACTTGTCCGACATGAAGTGGTTAGCACACACATACAAGCTAACACGAAACATAGCCGGCATGTTGTTGTTAAAAATGAAACGCAACCACTGTCTCTTCTGTTGTTTTGTAGCTGGGACAGAATATAGGCACTGATGTTGATTTTCATAACCAACAACAGAGCAATTTGCGTGTCTAACTCTGAGCAATGATATTGTGAAACACTGCTATCTTTCCGCTGGACACACCGAACTTCACCTCGGGGATGAACGCCCCCCTCTCGGATATCTCCTATCACCGCGCAGAGGTTGGCCTATGTAAATGACTCCTTTTGTTACGTAACGAAAGGAGCTGAATCTGATCAGTCTGTAGGAGCGCTGTTTTACCAGTGGGTGGGCTGCAGAGACCGTGCAGGAATCATTTGTTTTTCTCATTCTGGGAGTTGGCAGGCTCAGGGAGGACCAGTTTAAATATGTAGAGACCAGAGAAAACTTGCTTTGTCAAGTCAAAGACACACATTGTTTTGATTAATTGTTCAGTGATTCAAAATTATACAAATTACGAAAGTCATCTTTTATAAATGCCAGTTTCGGGTTGGTATTGTCTACTGCCAGTGAGCAAGGAAGATGGTGGAGAGATTTCTCAGTCATTTGATCGTGACACCTCCTCTCTTAAATTGCCCTCTTTTAGAAGTGGGCCCATTAAAATTGAGGAAAGAGATGCTTAACATGGTCTCTGCTCTTCAGGATAACCTATTCAACCCAAAGCTTTTCCACCCCAGCTGTGGAGTTCAGAACAGAAATGCAATTATTTTAAGCATGTATGATACCTGCATTGGCTCCTTACAGTTTGGAGCTCAACCTCTGCCACACAATCATCAGTACGGTCTATTTTTCCAATTAGCTTACATTTAAATGGAAGGCTGTTCCATAACCAACAGGCTTTCAACTTCTACATTTTGATTCCCCATCATTTAGTAGCACCATAACATCCCCATGCCAGAGGCTATTAGCTATTATTTTTGATTCACAAAAAATCTAACATTACATTTGGAGTCATTTTGCACTGACCCGTCTGACAAGATTGACATCTTTCGCTAATTAAAGCCCCTGAGAGAATGCAATACACTTTTATTCGCAGCAAACATTTTTACTCGTCATGACGGGAGGATCCAGGGTGTGACTAACAATGGTAATGATGGCTGCATCCCACCGAGGTCTCCAGTAATCCATGCAAATTAGTCAACGTTAACAATGACAGGGCCCTGGCACTGTCACACATCAATACAATGCAACTATTATTAATTGCATTACACCTGTGCTTTCGAAGTTATAAGCTCTGACATTAACCAGGTGAACAAGAGCCCATTTTACACATGAATTGCAGAACAGGTCATGGCAAGGGGGCATGTTGATGATGTTGCACAAAGTGTAGTTGACTTGACTTGCCCAAGGAAAAATGACCCGGGACTGACTTGATTTTTGATTTTCTTGCTGCGCACCCACATTTTATACATCGTGGAGAAGATGATTTCAGACATGCTTTCTTGAGGGTAGCTTTCAGTGATCTCACACCTGGTGACGACTTTGTTAACAATGTTAACAAGGACAGTGACGATCATCTCAGTGAAGTGGCTGGTGCTGCGGTTGATGTCAACCGGCATGTGGAGAAAGACACCTCACAGCCTGGGGGGGTCCAGGAGATGATCAGGAGAGGACGATGAGGAAGATGAGGAGAGCTGACTTTGATGATTCTGAAACTGTCAGAGCGATATTGAGACTGAGGATGATTCAGGAGAAAAGACTGGTGCTGAGGACGGGTTTGATCAAGTCAGTCAACCTGGGGAAGACGACCCACTTGAATAAAATTAAATACTTTGCTGACAAATGTCATCGCTTTTAGAATCCGGTGTAACATTAGGAGATGAAGACGCACTCCCGAAACACGGGATGCACTGGCAAGTCTACAGTGACCTCAAGCTTACCTACACGTTTCACTCAAGAGAGTAGCATAAAAACTTAACTAAACCCTTTCTTAATATTCTAACATGGGGAGATTTGAGTTGTTCAGGGGCAAAGAGATGACCCTAACACTTGGGGATGGTTGAGAGGACTCAGTGCACTCTCTTCCACGAGGTCCCATTCTTTGTGAATAAACCTGCACTGTAACTCTTTCGCTCTTTGCTCTCAAAACATGATATTTGCATTTTAAGAGGGTGCTGATGTTACAGTATTCTGTAGACCTTACTGCATGCTGAAGCATCTCGTGAACCCCTGCCTGCCCTCTTACTGATTGCTGATCCCGATAAGAGCATCAGCTGACTCTTATAATGCAAATGATATTCACAATAGCCCACGGTGGTGTGCGGCTCAGCTTTGTTCTCTGTATCTGGTTTGGAAGCGCGAAACTCTCTCAGAGATGTCGAGTTGTGTAGAGAATGTTCGAGGAAGATGATCTGGTCTCCAGTGGAATGCGTTATCTGTCATCTGCCTGATGAGGCCTGCGGTTGTGTTTGTGAATGGTTTTTGACCACGATGTAAATACTTGGTGCTGAAAGTTTAATGATGCACATATGCAGTAATGCACAGCTGATAGCAGTTCCAGTACTTAGCGGAAATTAATCGCAAACACAGCGGCGATACACATGTGTAACACAATTACTTTGGTAGATAGCCCGCACACTTGATTTTTATTCTAAACTCTTGAATGTGAACACATCTCTTTCCCCTCTCTTCTCCATTAATATAACTCCCCTCCCTCCTAATTTTCTGCATGACAAGTTCATGACGCATCGCCATTCAACACTGGAAAGCACGAGATTATTGTAATTACATGGATGCACTCTCCCACCCAAATTAGGAGCGTTACATTTGTGACCCCTGAAATGAGAGAGCGACTATCTCTTAGCAACCAACCCCAACAATGAAAACCTTCCAGTCAAAAGGGGCTCATACTGGCATATTAGTCGGGGAATGTGCTCTTGCTTTCTGCCTGTGCAATTTGCATTTTTGGAAAGTAGGTGAAGGCGCCAGGCAGATGGTTCAAATTGATTCTTCCGTTCATATACACGGAAGTCTGAAAAGTTAATCCTGAAGCGTACTGCCTGAGCCAGAGCTCATCTGCTTCTGGCAATACTGCAAAAGGCTGTGCGCTGTAGATGAAGCCATGCGTTCAAAGTTTAATTTCAGCACTGATTGTGATGTTAAACATGGACAAAACAATGTGCATATGTGCTTAAGATATGTGCAGTAAACCTGTGGCCAAATACATTCATTGACGAGTGATTTTATGTCAAAGGTTTCAAGCATTTGTCTGAATTCCTCTAAAGGTCCTCGTGTAGTTCTAGGGAGGACACTTTAATCAGAAGAGAGAGATCGTCATTGACTGATTTTTGTGCATAAACAAAACTGAATAAACAAACTGTCCTCGTTTTCATGGCTGAATGAACTGAATAAACAAACTGGCCTTAAAGGACAACACAATTTCATACTGCTCAACATTGTTTATATTTGGCGGACCCTGCCACCTTTCTAGCTTCAAACAGTGTTCTGAGGACTTATTTTCCTCTATGAACAGCTTGTTTATGGAGTTCATATGGGCGGCTGTGACTCAGGAGTAGAGCCAGTGTCTTGTTATCGGAAAGTCGCTTGTTCGATTCCCCTGATCTGCATGTTGACGTGTCCTTGGGCAAGATACTTATCCCCAAACTGCTCCTGATGTGCTGGTCGGCACCTTGCATGGCAGCCACCGCCATCAGTGTATGAATGGATGTATGAATTACTGTAAGTCACTTTGGAAAAAAGAGTCTGATATGTGTTTGTTTATATAAAAAAAATAAGTGTATAATTACCTCATTCATATTGTAAATATTAGAATTCTGAGTTAACATTTCTTCTCCAACAATGCATTGTGACCCTTTAACAAGCTCATTTAAAAGGAGCGTCTGGTGGTTTTGCAGTACATCAAGAAGACCTCCCTCTTCACCCTCACCTCCCAGGTCTGGGTAAACCTGTGGGGATTAGCCCTTTACCCCTGTATGCTAACATTTTGTAGGGCCTCAAAAAGCTGGGGCCACAGAGTTCAAACAGGCCCCAGACCCCAGGCGAGCTCCCTGAAGGGAACTTGGCACTCATTGGCTCTGCATTTCCTCAGCTTCCTTGTCGGTGTGCGACCCCGTCATAAGCATGATGTCACATCGGTGAAGCTGACTCAGAGGCGAGCAGAAGCAGGAGCGTGGCGTCGACACTGGGGAGCAGTGGTCCCCGGCGTAAAAGAGGGAGGGGATGGAGGTGGGGAGTCTGGGATTAGTTTTTGTTCTGTGTGTTTTCTGCCTGTTTATGATGCTGCGAGAAAGAGCACAGAGCTACGGAGCTCATCCATCATACCGACATTCACATTTCAGGCTTTTAAGCTGCTGCATAATAATCCACATTGAATGAGGGGCCTCGGTGTGTTGCTCAAGGGTACTGGGACAAGATGTGTGGATGTTAACGACCATATTAACTGTTGCAGGACTTTGCTTGGCCCCGGTGGAGAGGACCGGCGTCATATAGGCTACTAATGTATTGTTTGGCCAGTGCCGATTTCTTTTGTCCTTGGGTGTTTGCGCTGCGTGCTTCTCATTATTAACATTTGCCCAACCTTTTCAAATGTTGTGCGGAAGGTTAAAAGGGGTCACTTCATTAGAAAGATAAAAATCCCCCGGGTTCACAGTCAGAGTACTCTTATTTTGCTGTGTTGTTTGTGCTCCACAGGCTTAGTCAATCACCATTACCCGGTGTTGGCCTCATCTGCTCTTTGCTGCTCCCTCAGGTGTTTGTCCTCCCTCCTTTCTCCACCACCTCATACCAAACAGCGTGAGATAATGTAACTAAATACAAGTTGCAATAATAAAGGGGATTTATCCGGAACTTTGAGTGAATCAGGAGGATGCTTTCTCTTCCTCTTGGCTTGCACACTGATTAATGGGCAAAGCAGATTTTATCTACTTTCTTATTAACTCCTCTCCCTCCTTGACTCTTTTGCTCCCTCTCCATCTTCCCCTCTCTCGCACATTCCCAGAGTCTTACCTCATCTAATGAAGATGTGCCGCCAATTTTTATTTTCAGCCCTCAGTCTTTTCTTCTCTCTCCAAATAGCTCCCCTGATGATGCGTGTTTCTTAAATAAACCCCCCGTTTCTGAGACGCTCGTTTTTCCAGTTAAAGCCTTGCTGTGTGTGTCTGAGTGCATTTCACATTTTCCTTTTCCCCTCCTGGCACGCAGGATCTTGGATCAAATTATTTGCAAGTATTTGTCTGATCTGTCGTGAGCTATCAGATGTAACCCATATTTTATTCATGCAAGCGAAAAAACAGCGAGCAAGTGTTGCAAAACTCGGTGCTAAATCTTAATCATCTCCGTACAACCCCACAACAGTCAAGACACAAATTATGAGAAATGACCAACATGTTTTTTTTTTTTTTTTTTTTTTACATGGCAGAGGTGTGTGTTCGTGTAGGATCATCACTCATGGCGGGAAGCTGTGTGAGTAAGAAATGTAACAGAGTGTTCACCGGGCCGGTACACAGTAGGTAAGACGTGGACTGGCATCGCCACAGTAATTTGAAAATGCAAATACGTATTAGTCTGTGACCTCTCTGCTCATTTTTGATTTCCAAGTAGCATTATTAATGGGACTTGAACTTAGTCTTCAGATAATTTCTGAAGGTGTGCACAGGTTTGATTCATAAAGGTTGCTCATCGTAAAAAACTTTACTTAGGTTTTTAGGTAGCACGAGATTCCCTTTATGTCACTGTAACACACACGTGATCTATAAATCTCAGATGAACTTAAACTGTTGGCAACACAAATGAACATACAAAAAAAAAAAAATCAATCAATTTTTTGAAGATGAAATCACAGCAGCGGTCGAGAAGATTGAAGCCAGATAACACACGCTGTATTCAGTGGACCTAATAGTCGGTTGACAAACAAAGCCGAGCTCCTTGGAGAGTGTGTCGGAGATGCACTTTGTTTAAAAAGCTCACAGTAAAATAATTTCCTGTGAAAGTAATTTAAATAACTACTTATACGTTGTTTTCTGCTCAAGTCACACTTCAGACTAAAATTGATCCATATTATGAATGAAGCATGTGGACCGGTGACACTCCTCTGTCAGTCATCGGATCAAATCTGCCCCATATTAGATAAACGGCTGTGATTGGTCACAAAGGTCACAGGAAAATCTGTCTGAATGGGAGAGTGGCCAGACATTCAGTTTGCCCGACCACATGAATCGTGCTCGCAGCTTTGTTTGGTTTCATGTCTTGGTACTTTAAAATAAACAAATTTTGCATAAAATCCTTCATTTGGCCTAAATTCTGGTCTATATTTAATGTCCTACATCTGACTGATAGTTTAAAGATTTGCTTTTTATTGCATAACAACACAAAATGAACCTTACCTGTATTGCAGTGTAGTAAATTGTACCCACAATGGATCACTACATTTATCAGGAGCGTTAAACATGTTATTGATGATCCCTTTTACTCCAACATGTGCAGTCTCTGAGATGTAGTGCTTTGAAACTAGTCTTTTTCTGCTCAACTACAAACTTAACTCCACAGTACGACTCAAATCATATGCTGCTGTAAAGGCCCGTGTCGGCAAACGTATGGCGCGTAAAGCAGCAGGTGTGCGTTCCACTTAATGGTTTATGGAGAAGAAAAGACTCTGTTTGGATAAGTGATGTACATTTAATTCCCACTTAGGCTTGTAGATGTCAATAACGGTCATAAATCACTTATAAATACATTTCATAGACTTCACTGTTATCACACGATACTGTGGGACTTGTCACGATGGTTTCAATCCCGTCCATCTGGTACCATGAGGCCGCCGAAGTCAATGTTGACAGTTATTTGCAAATAAAGTATTTGATCCAGCTCTGCATGCTGGTGTGTGGTGTCACTCCCACTACCTCCGGACACACACACACACACACACACACTTTCTCTCTCCCACTCTGTGTGAGTGTCTCCGTCTCTCCGGTTTTGTGTCTTGGGTTACAGGGTAACTGGAGCCCTGTTAGTGTGTGGCGTTCCTCAATCCCCCAGAGGACCTCAGCTCCATGTTATGGTTTCCATCAGTCTTGTGCAGAACTGGAAAGAAGGTGTGTGTGTGTGTGTGTGTGTGTGCGCGCGCGCGCGTGTGTATGTGCCTCATACCGGCCAGGAGTTGCCGGTTATTTCTTAACCGCGATGATTCAGTTGTTTTACTGTAATAGTGTGAGATAGAGGATGTGCTGGACAGCGGGATTTAAACACTGTTACACTTTACATCAGCATATGACGTTACTCACTTATTTTATGACCTCTACCATTTTCCCGCGGCCTTTTTTCACATTAAATTTACAGTAATAACGTGTCTGGGTTTTGTTAGATTAAAGTACGAAGCGTGCTTTGACAGACCGCTGCCCGCTATTTCATACAGCTGACCATACATTAAAGAAGGAATGTCTGATCTCAATGTCTCGCCATTAATGTCACACACAGTGGATGTCGGAGCTTTCAAGTCGCCAGCAATAAAACATGAGTAGGTGATGAAGCAACAAACAAAAGTGCACTCTGGCCTGTGCTTCCAACATGCTGCAGGACTGGAGGTGTGGTGGGCCAGCATGTGGGGAAAGAACTACTTCTTCCTTTGTTTATCGTGGAGTTTTGAACGAGCAGGGGGACCCGAGCGGCCAACATCTGACTAACCCTGTCTATCCCTCTAGGACAGAAGCATTTTTAAGCTCTTCGGCAAGGTCACACATATAATATGCAACATTTTCTTCTCTTTGACACGACAATGTTTTCTCCCAGTTCTACTCCAGTTGGTCCAGTTCTCATCCCAGCACCTGCCATTCATGTTCACGAACAAACCACCTCGAAACATCCAGCCTGAGGCTTGGGGTAACAAACACCTCGAAAGCCTCGACAGGAGCTTAAGGAACAGACAAAAAAAAATGCTGGAAATCAGCAATAAAATGCCAATTATCCCCCAGGGTTTTCAGCTTTACTGTATTTTAGTTCTGCTGTTGCTGTAATGACTTCCTGGAGCTTAACAGCCACAACTCAGCTTATTACTGACTCTCATGGTCTAGAACATCCTAAATATTACCCGAAAGGCCAGTTTCAGACAGAGGGATTTGAGCATGGTTGCAGAGAGAATTATGTGTAAAATATTCCTTTTAGGTCACAAACGTGTAACTACAACCACTGAATTGCATCATTGTGCTTGTGACTGAGGAGTGGATAAAGTCCCTTTAAGATGCTTCAGCAACCAAATCGCCAGAATAAAAGTTTGATAAGTTAGTTAAGAGATAAGTTAAAACTTTACATTTCTTTATGTTAAAATTATATCTTGTCATAATGTTGTGCTTTATGCTCTGGTTAGGTTTAGGCACAGAAATCACTTGGTTAGATTTAGAAAAACATCATGGTTTGGCTTAAAATACCTGTTTTGGTGGCCACAAAAATGGCTGGAAATGTTCCGAGGTCTTCTTAAAAACACGAAGTTTGGTGCCATAAAATTTTCACATGTAAAATGCTGAAAAATATGACATGTGACACGTTTTGTACATCTGTAAATATGGTGAGTAACCCTATGACGTACGTATGGACGTATAATGGTGTGCAGAGACATATTCATAGGATTCAAACTACATGTTTCCCAGGGTCAGAGTATCTGCTGCTGTGCTGACTGTGCATGCTTTCATACTTTATAGTAACATGTATGTTTTGGCTAGAACAGGCTATTTGCTTGGCAATGCCAATAAGCTAGCTACGGTTGCACTGCTGTTAGCAATTTCTGGATTAGCCTCAGCTCAGATGGCTTTTATGCTCCTGAATCTGTGTGCATTAATTCACATTGTGTGCACACACAATGATAATATTCCATGTGTGTGCCGTGTTGTGATTACCCAAAATGATAATTTGAATATAACTTGTGAAGTTTGTATTCTGAATCGCTTGTTCTGAACAGCTGAAACTTGTTTTGTTTTTCTTCTGTTTGCTAATTCATGCTTTTGAGTTAATCACTCAATAATTACTGAACTTGGTATCTTGTTGTTATATCATAATTGAATAAATAGTCGAACACTTGCTTGCTGCTAATTTGGTGCAGTAAGAGAGGAGAGCAGGGCTGCATGTAAGAGTCAAGACTGAACCTTGAGGTTTTGACTCAGATGCAGATTTGAACACACAGTAGCAGTAAAACACAGTCTGTCTTTGTGCAGAAGGCTTGTACACAGGGTGTCCATCAGATCAGGCAGAGGTATCAGAGTCAGCAGGCAGAGGCTTGGTCAGAGGCAGACAATGGTCAGATAACTAAACTCACAAAACACAAAGACTCACACTAGGAAAAGCCATCACAAGACAAACTGGTACATGGGGAGGGGGACACACACCACATACTCTACATGAGGGGAGGCAATGAGAGACAGGTGTAACACAATAAGGCAGGGCAGGTAATCGCACAGGCACGAAACACAGACGGGCTGGAAGTGAGCGGCATGTGAGCGAACATGAAACAGGACAACATGACAGTGACAAAGTAGAACAGGAAACTGGAGACTTGGCACACGAGAATAACAACACGTTTCATAATCTAGGTTAATACAATTCTGTTGTTTTATACGATTAGTATCTTTTGCTTAGTAGGCTGGTCAATATCACTGTGTTACTTTTCAGATGGGCACAAGACAAGAAATTCAAAGTTCAAACTGTTAACTTTATTGTCTTTTGTAAATATACACTCATGCAACGGATGCCTGCAGCATGCATAGTGAGGAGAAGCACAGCGTCTCTACATTTCATTCAGGATATTTTCCTTGGATTAGGACACTGTTAGTATCCTGCCACGTGTTCATCCGAGGGCAACGAGGATGTTATGCTTCATCTCAGATGAGAGAGGGCTTTGCTAACATTCAAGGGAAATTGCAGCATGCTCGTTGCGAAGACTCATGATGGCAGCTCACAGGGGCTCTGTTGTTTTTTGGGGTTCTAATGCTAATACTTATTAAGTGGGGGAGCAATCATTTTGTTTTGGGGGATTAGCTCTCTCAGCAGAATTCCCTGGTGCAAATGTCTCAGAGTGAAACGAGGCATGGCGTTAATTCAGGCAGAGCGCTGAAGTTGCCCTTGCACTGGTTGATAGGCATCAGCTGTTTGCAATACTCTTAATGAGGATTGTTTTGCAGCTGTGTGGCTAATATCATCCTGGTATAATCACGCAGGTGGATGCTGCGGACATTATAACCTGACAGGGGTCGCTCTGCTTGTTGTTTCTCATGCCGGTGCTGTTTGCTGCTGCAGCTCCCTAATTTCCTCCGTATGTGGCATTGTTGATTAAATTAATAATAAATGCAAATGTGAGTGTTTACTTAGGGGAATTTGCTCTCTCAGCAGAATCGTTGCCGCTGGTCAGATTCTTCGAGAGCTTCCTCAAACAGCAGAGCTTTCTAACCGCGCAATCATCTGCTATAGATGGTCGTGGCGTAAGAGTCTCTGACTGAATTAAATTTAATTGCAATGAATTCCCCGAAGCCAGAAATGCAGCAACATAATTTTTATGTTTCCTTCAACACTATTATCGTTATTGTTATTTTTATTAAACTTAGGGTAAAGCTTTGTAATGGGTTGCTGTTATCATTATAGCACTTGCAGCATATGAAAACATCTCAAATCCCCTGTGATCTTGGTGTCACATGACCCACATGACATGTGCAAGACAGCAGCGGCCTCGGCCCTGACAGCGAGCCAGTGTGGCCGACTTTGTTGTGGTCATCGTTGACAAATCAAAGTTCTCCGTTAAGTCTGCGGTTTACAAGGTCAAGGGCTCGATTGGTGTTTTTCTCTCATAGGATTAAAATGGCAGAACAGGCTCCTTATTTTTTTAAAACGGATGGCGTGCTTATCTGAGAGCTCCCTCTGTGATCTTGTGCCCACAGTTTTGGAGTCAAAGTAGCGGGCCACTGAATCATTTCTGGTTAAAATAAGTTTAACCTTTCGACCCCTTGTGCAAACCACTGCTTCCCAAGATGGCAAGTATTGTCAGTTCTGTACAGAGCACCTGTTCAGTCCTTGAAGGCAAGGCAAGGCAAGGCAAGTTTATTTGTATAGCACAATTCAGACACAAGGCAACTTAAAGTGCTTTACAGGCACACACAAATTACATTAAAAGACATAAAAATTTCATTTAAAAGACATTAAAAATTGCTTTAAAAAAAATTAAGAATTGCATTTTAAGACCAGTAAAACATTAAGAAAAAAAAACAAAAAACAAAAGTAGGCTAAATAGAAAAGCTTTAAAAGAAACAAGACTGTAGAGTCAGAGTCATAATGCAGTTCAAAGACTTGAATTGCTTCAGTTAAAAGCAGTGAAGCCTTCATATATTCTATATCTCCTGAATATTAATACTAAAACTTTTTCTAACTTTTTTAAGGGAATACATAGTGATACAGTAAAGTAAATTTGATATTTCAGAGACTGTTGGAAACTTTTTATACTTCTTAAGACGATACATTCTCAGGATGAGCTCATCCCTGATATTTGTGTGTTTTTTAAAGAAACTTGGGATAACGTGATGTGCCAGATGGTTTGTTATGCAGAACCATCTGCAAAAAGGTGTCGCTAGAGGCTAGGCACTTGGATGGTGATTGGACGAACGATCTGTCTCTTGTTGTCGAATGCAAGCTAGTGTCAACCAATTCAGGTCAACGGTAGGAGAGTGCTACCACCAGCGGAGCAAGCTGGTGAATCAAACTCTTACCCAAGCCAAAATTAAAAGTCAAGAGAAGGGCAAATACATATTTTCAATCATGAAAAGCCTTCAGTTCTTTTCTCCACTCTCTCCAGTTCAGATGTAATTATTAAAGTTTGAAAAATTGATTCCAAATAACAAAAGGGGCCAAACTAAACAGGTACAAATTTGTAGTACTAGCCAGGACGACATGAGGAACAGAGGCAAAATGCAGGTAGAACGTGGATACAGAGGAACACAAGAAATGCGGGACAAAAACAGACGAGCTGATCAAGAGCAAGGGACAAACAGGCTTAAATACTCAACGGCTGAAGATCAAATGCAATGAATGAAAATGAAAAGGGTGAGAAAAAAGACAAAGACCGGAAATGAGAAGACACGTGAGGATATAATCTACAAAATCTAGAAAACAAAACAGAAAAATGACAAACTGAAAACCGAAAACCATGACGATAGCAGACAATACAGCAGCTATGCTTGACTCCTGAGGTGCTGCAATAGTAGTTTTCCAAAGAACAGTTGCTTCTAATGCTGGTCATCACACCGTAAGACACACTTGTAACTGAAAGTCGTTGAGGAAGGTCTGTTCACAGTTGTACAATATGGTAATTCAAAGGGTTATTGTATTGAGGGGTTGATCTGTTACGAGCGAAACAGTGCTCCTGTTGACATACAATATGAGGCTCGTAAAAGTGGGTAAATGTTATAGGGTCACATAAATTAATAGTATAAATATATTGGATGTTATTAAATCCTTCTCTTCTCAATGGCAGAAATAAAGCTTCCACACTGTCTCCCATATTGAAATCTTTTTCTTCTGAATGCAGAAAAACATAGGTGCAACCAAAACCTCTACAAAAGGCTTGTATTCTGTTTTGTGCCCCTGTTTCCCTAATTTGAGATGACTACTGTTTCTGCACTGTGCTTCATGTTCGTGCTACCTCCACAGTTGGCCTCTGGCGGGTGTAGACAGACATGTGCTACCTCCACAACACATGGTGCTGCTGGCCGCTTCCTTCCCCCTGCCAGCAAGACGCTCAGGATGGCGTATCCCCCTTGAGCTTCACTCTGCCCCCAAATCCTACACCTGAGAACACTCCAGCTAATCAGTAGGAATCACTAGCGTGGCGGTCCCTCGGAGGTTTCCCACCTTCCAACATGAATGACCAGGCGAACGTTAGGGGAAATGAGCACCGGGAATCTACCAGTGAGTGAGAATTCAACCTGTAAGCCACCTGTGCACCTCTCAGTGGTGGCTCTGCTCCATTTAGGTGTGCCAGTGAGCCATGCCAGTGAGCGAGCCTGAACATTAGCAAGGCATATGTCTACTGGAAGTGGAGTGCAACCCTTGTGAATGGAAAAAAAAACAACAAAAAAACAAAACGTCAGTTGTGTGTACAGAAGGCTTTCATAGCGGGCGGTATTCTTTACATCTGTGTCTGGCTGCACGTTTTGAGCTTTAAAGCTGATGAAAACGTGTTCGGGCCACGTCGTATTCATACAAGAGCTCTCATCTTTGTCCTGCGTGCAGGCAACTGGATGTGGATTGGGCGGCTGAATATACACACAGTGTCGGCGAAGGTCTGGGTAGATGCATCATCCATTGTCACATTGCCATAATTTATGAGTGACAGCGGAGATATGATCAGAGATGTGGCAGAGTAAATCGGATTCCCAAAGGTCAGCGGCAAGGTCTAGGGGAGGGGTTCATTATAGCAGATTTTATCGATGTCCTTCAATCATGTTTGTGTGTGTGTGTGTGTGTGTGTGTGTGTGTGTGAGAGATAGAGAGAGAGAGAGAGCAGGGACAGTGACCGAGCCCTGAAGGAGGAAAATAGGAATAAAGATGAAGAAACACCACAGTATATGGATAATGAACCGTTTGAACTGCCTCTGTGTACAGAAACTGTTATGATGTTTCCTTGGTGGCTCCCAATATGCGTGCTTGCCTGTGTGCCTTCGCGTGTTTGCTTGTAGGTGTGTTCATCTGCTTTATTGCTCAGACGGCCACAACCGTGTGGTGAACAACATGTGCCCCATCATGAGCGCACATCTGTGTGCATCTCCGCGTCGTGTTTTTCCCCGAGATGGAAAGAGGAAGGGATTTGGACCACTGGTGGAGGGCAGCCTAATTCCTTCTCCCTCTCCCGGCCCTGATTCCCCTTCGCTCACAAGTGTGACTGCAATTTGCACGCTGTCTTCATGTTCAAATTTACGACCTCTCCTGGCTTTGCCGAACAAAAGAGGGGATTGAAGGCGAAGGGATCCACCGGGCCCCATCGAGCCCAGTTCCTTCTGAGCGCCACTTAATTGATGCCAGATCGTCTCGGGGGCCGATCCTAAATGTATCAAGAGGAGGAGGTGGATCGCTGCGGAGCAACATACGTTCATGATGCGGAATTAAACATTGGCATGAAAATCCCAGCGCCCGTCCTCTCCTCTAAGTACCGAGGCTGGCTGCATGGAGAGAAACACACTGGTAACGCATGTGTGCATGTTTTGAGTGCGTGTGCGCGAGTCTGCGGAAGGAGCTTTTCTCACAAGTGTCAGTGCCTCACTGTGGCGTGAGTAAGTAGGGTGTTGACCCCATCTATCCCTGTAGAGCATATGGATGCAATCACGCAGAGTGAGAGAGGGAGAGAGGAAAAAACTATACGAGGAGGAAAGAGGGAAGGAAATGGCAAAGCTGTGAGACAGAGAGAGACTGAGAGAAGAGAGATAAATTGGCGCCTGGCTTGTGTGTTTGGAAGACAGAAAATCTCCCTAATTCCTTGTTCTTCTTTCCCTTTATGGATTTGCCAGTGGAGGGTTTTTTTGGTTAAGTCAAGCTGTGATGGTTTCCTCACCCGCTCTCGTTAAGAAGGCGAGGGATGATTGCGGTCACTTTGATTCCACTTTTTGGACATGGCCAGTAGCTAATTAGCGCAAAAAATAGCACAATCCCATCCTTGTTTTGGATTACAAGAAACAATAACTTGGGAGTGCCTGCCATGTGTATTGTGTGTTTACGAGGATCTGTTTCCACAGCAGGAGCAGCAGGGAAGAGAATGCTGGAAGGGTGCTCGGCTGACACACATTTGGAGTGTAATGGAGATGATTACACCAAATGATCAGCCATAGTTTGAGTCCAACTTTTAATACATGAATTCATGGCGGCCATCATTCCTGCTCGGGAATCTATCTGGCATGTTGTCACACACGCGGGCCGCTCCTCATCCCTCCAGTGTGATTCCGTTCATTTAGTCTTATGAACATCTCGCCGTTCTCCGAGTCCATTACTTGCAATTTACTTCTCCCGAAGGCATGTGGACACTGGCAATTCTTATTGAAGTTACCTCATGCGCCTGCTCGTCTCAGCTCGTGCAGCTTACCAGAAAGAGAAAGTTGATAAACTGACGGGCTAAATAATCACCAGAGGGATACCTTCATTAGTGTATCTGTGTAAACATACTTCAAGCCAGTTATGCTTTGAGATTATTTCGCCACATGAGCCAACACCACCCCACACGCACGCACGCACGCACGCACGCACACACACACACACACACACACACACACACACACACACACACACACACACACACACACACACACACACACACTAAACTCCTTAAATGATGTTCTTTTTTTTCATTCTTGGATTTTCTGATTATCAATCAACACCATATGCTCATTTGTCAGTAAACACAGGCTCTAATTATGTCCTGTCACACTCACTGAAACATCCTCCTTCCATGCTTTAAACTCAAATTTTCAAGTCTCTATCTGTCACAACAATGAGCTACAGTCCCTTCTTTTTCTTTTTTTTGCTAGGGGTCTCTCAAAAAAGTGACTTGTTTTGGGGCTATTTGCATGTCAGAGTCTGAGGAGAAAATCAATGATGCTAATTAGTGTTCCGAAAGGCAGACTTTGCTGTGCGCTGATTACTCTGAACTAAGTGCCAGGGGATTAGGGTGGACTTGCCTCACAGACTCAGGAGGCAGAGGAGCTATTAATTAGAGAGCTCTTGTGTGTGTGTGTGAGTGTGTGTGTGAGTGTATGAGTGTGTGCACATGTGGGTGTTTGAGAATGTATCCCGTACCATTATTTTGCCTTGGCTTAGCTTCTTTGTTTGAAAGCCTGGACCCAATAAATACCGGGGCTGCGTGGAGCCCTGCTCACGCATCTACTCCTGTATGTTGATGCATTGCAAACATTTACGTGGCAGAACCAGCGAGGTCAAGCAGGAGGAGGAGAGGCGTGTTTACATATGTGATTATCGCTTTGACCTCTCACCCTGCGCGGGACCATTTGTAATCCAAACAAAGGAGGCACCCCGCAGATTTTCTGCGGCGCTTCACGACGCACCTCTCGGGAGCAAAAAAAAAAAAAAGGGCGACTCCCGACTCCTCTCGAAAGCACCTTGCTACCACGGGAGGTCACATGTTTCTCATTGAGAACAGTTTACTTCCACCGAAACATATTTCCGTAAGCCTTTGATTTGAACCAGAGACAAAAGGGTCTCTTTCTTTCTCTCCATCCTGAAATGATCTGCAGCATCAGGAATTCCTGCGCTCTTTTTTCTTTTTCAGTCTGTAACCTCCGTCGTTTTCAAAAAAGGTGTATTGAAGGTTATTTTACACTTCATTTTAACTAATAGACCCAGACATGTGGGATGGTGCCGGACTGGGAATGAGAGGAGGCATGTACACCTTAAAGAGCAGGTTGGGTTCACATATATATTCCCCACTCGCTCAGTACCAGCCTGCTTTTAAACAGGGCTTAAATTTCACAGTCCGCTCCAGCCAGCCATCTGTCCGTCCATTTGAATTAGACGGGCCCTCATCATCTCAAAGTTTGACAAATTTGATAACGTTGCCGTGTTCAGATGTGTTGTGATGGGCCTCGTACTTCAAAAGTATCCCTTTTCGTTCTCACCGGTCGTTTTGTTTTGTCCTCCGTTGTCTGATCACACTCAGAGCTGCGTCGCATTAAAGGACAAAAAGTCATTCGTCTTCCCTCAATGTTAAAGCCTTCAGGTGAAATAGAGATGCTCTCTATTATAATGTCCTTATGTAGACAAATTGTGTCTCATGCTGTCCAAGTACTTTGAGTGGACATTTTTTCCCACCTTTCAGCTTTCATTCTTAACACCACTTAATGTGCGATTCTTTTGACCTTTTTGTTTTTCTCATTGACCAAGTTATTTGATATCGATGGTTTTTGGAAAGTTCAAGTTCTTCCCTGTCTGACGGTAACTCTGAGGATAGTATTATCCACGAGGAGGTTGTTCTGTTTCCTATTGTTCCCATCTATTCTACATGTATTTAAAAACCCCATATTTGGCTTCAGTGCAGAAAGTAGATATTTGTAGTGCGTCAACAGTTCAAATCGCAGTGTTTGGAAAAAAAATTAAAAAATTCCCAGTCTAGTGTAAAGTGGAGATGGGATTGAGTTTGTGAAACGTATGAGCTTGCAGAATGCAAATGAATCAGTTGATAGAAAAATCTATGCCTGAGCCAAGATTGTGTTTGTTTTCTCCTCCGTTTGGACGGATTACAGACAGAACCGAATGGCAAACAAAACCGTTTATTGCGAAAAAAAGTTATTATGATTATATCTGCATACCTACAACATGGTCTTTTTAGAAAAGGCATCTAATATGTATGTGCTTTACTTTAATGGCATTACATCTATCTTTAAACAATTCCAGAGGTCTCATTTACATCCCTCACAGCAAAACAAACAGAATATCTGATCACTCTCACCAAGTTCTGTATGAAAGCCAGTGTGGCAGCGGCGGCCCTGCACAGGATGAACTTCCTACAGTGGAGCATCCCTGTGGTGGAAATACTTTAAGTAAGAGTGGATGAACCTCTCTTTGGCTGCGAGGCTGTGGTCTTGGGATTTTCATAAGCAGATTGAGATGCTTTTTGATGTCTCGGTGCAGCTGCACCCCATGGTGAGGTGGTGAAGCTGCAGGGAATCGGCTCCAGCACAACCAATGAGGGGGAAGGCATCTGTGCCGCACACAGGGAGGAGGTGAAGGCGAAAACAATAAACAGAGTCTAATTGTTTGTGAAATAGAAGACCTTGGATTGTAATGAATACAAAGGGATTCAATTACCTGAAACTGTTTCTTACTAACAGTTGTTGTGATCCAGCGGCTAATCTAATATTTTCTAATGTAATAAAATCATTCTTCAGCTTTAAATGTTATATTTGTGTTTTTTTTTTTTTGTTTTTTTTTTTGCAAAGAAAGACTTCAAAGTTTTATTTTAAGTTTAGCTGCAATCACATGGACAATATTTATTCAGTGTCTAATCATTCTAATTACAGATTCCCACCAAATGGTTTACATTGACACTGATTAAGCTGACTCAATAAAAAATGTGTTTACATGCCGCATAGCATTCATTCACAATAGAACTATTTTGACATGCAAAAAGTGGTTTTGGTTCTCTTTACCATCCTGAAATCGTTCACCTCATCTAATGTAACCAACACATGGGGCAAACATGCAACTAAAGAACATATTAATTCCAAACAGCAGTGTTGAATGAAATAGCCAAAAGTCATAATTGAGTACAAGTACAGATATTTTGTTATATTAGTACAGTAATTTTCAAGCAATAATTGTCCTAAAATATCAAGAATATGAGTAAAAGTAAATAATACCTACTGTATATTTACATTAATGTATATACTATATACGGGTTGGCCACTTATCAGCCTGGCTGATTATGGGATCCAACATTCAGTGTTTTTCTGTGTTTTTTATTGATCGCCATTAAAATAATTTAAAAATGTGCTACTCCTGCTCTGATGCAGCATGCAAACTGTAAAGTACTAGTAACTAAAGTAATCAAATAACCGTCGTGGAGTAAAAAGTACAATATTTGCCTCTAAAATGTTGTGGAGTGGAAGTATAAAGTAGCAAAAAATGGAAATACTCAAGAAAGTACAAGTAATCCAAAAATTACACTAAATGTACTCAGTTAGAAATAGAAACAATCAGAAAGTACTGGTCTTAATATTTTTGAATGGATTATTAAAGTTTCACTCCACCCCTCTCAACCTGATTAAAACTTCCCTCTGATCAGGCCAGTCTCCTCTAATTTAGGTAGTTACGAGACACATTTATATCATGATTGGGCGATTATTCCAATTATTGGTTGAATATTAGGGCACATATAAAAAAAGCATGCAAGCCGTTTACTTTGTATTGGGCTTTAGCTGTGTTAATTCTACTCTGCTTCTTGTGTGTGGGACTTCCTTAAGGCGTTCATTGACACTTGGCAACAAATTAACATGCAACACATAAAGACGAAGATGAACATTTCCATGTATTATATCAGCTCATCTCCCACAAGCTAATCCCTCGGCTAATCTTTAAAACATTTTTTCATTGTGGATCCACCAGTCTACCAGTTGCGCTGTTTCAGAATGGACTTCAGGAGCGTTTGCTATTCTTCCTGTCGCTGAAAGGGAATTAGACAGCAATTTCAGGGGAGGTTTGGTGCATATTGCGTCTAATTGAATTACTCCTCCAATCCCTTTAGGCGTCCCCCCACCCCCCCATTTAAACATTGGGCAATACTACTTGTGTCACATTCAGAGGCCCTCCCTCAGCGGATGGGATGACGCTTATTCAATAAAGCCTGCATTAAAGACACAGAGCTCACACACCCATAATTGTTTTCACCCTGCTTTAATAAAAGATGTTATTAAAAGGGAAAAACTGCTCAGAGTTGGCGTCCTCTCTGTAGAGACTCGGCTGTGTTTGCATTTTGCCAAGATGGTGGAGATTACCTCGGAAGGGCCCTTTTTAACTAAAAGCCTAAAGACAATATTCCAATTATGGGAAACACACAGGAGGAAAGAGAGCTGGGACCAAAATATGACCATTTACAAAGGCTCATATTATTAAAGCCACCTTGTGACTAAATGTAATGTTATAGGTCATGCGTGAGTGGTAGGACGGTACGGATAGAGTAACATTTACAGGGTTTTCCGAGGGCCTGCAGAGAGGCACATTTTGTGTCTGCGTTCTTGACGCAACATGGTGTCGCCTTGAGATTGAAACCCCGCTGAGGTGTTACTACAGATCTCAGTGTGTAGGGCCATTTGATAGAGCCATTTCCTGCTCTTTGGAGAGTTATTCTTTATACTATGTGAACAAGGAATAAGTCCAGGGTCTCTGCTTTTAGGGAGCAGTATAAACAAAATCAGCCTTTTTTCTTGAGACGTCTGCATTGATGGAGATCATGAATATACAGCAGCACAGTCACATCCCAGCGGACGCAGAGTCAACACGGACCTTAATCTCCCTGCCATACTGAACCAGGATGCTCTCTCTGTGTGTGTGTGGTAGGGTTGGTTTTGGTTGGCAAAGGTCGCGGCATCACTCCCATCGGGTCATGGCGTGTCTCCCAACAGAAGATGAAGGGAGGGAAAGCAAATATAAAGAGAGAGAAAGATGAGGAGGGAACCCAGAGAACCTTAGTGGACAGAAGGGCGAATAAAACTTTTTTTTTCTTTTCCTGGATGTTTATTTGAACATGGCACAGAAGAGAAGGAGGTCACTGTGGGATTTAAGGGTGGGGAGTAATAAAGTCAAGATGTGGTCAAAGCCCCCCCGCTGACACAGGTCACTTTACCTCAGAAAGAACTGAAATAGGAGGACACTATTTGTCTATCCACACACACGGGAGAAAGCTGGCCTGCCATAATACATTATCAAGTGGGGTTTGTGTTGTATGTAGTTTTAATTGATGGGATACATTATTGTATTAATAGGAAGTCACAGAGAGGTCTGCAGGAATTGATTTTAGAATGGTGCTCTAGCAGAATGGTCGATAGAAAATAGAAGTAAGCCAATCGTGAGATGTTTAATCCATGCTAGCAGCGAGGCTTTGTGGCTGTTAGTCGGCCCACCGCTTTGGCCCCAACTCAAATATGCCAGCAACTAATTAATCAGGAAATGAAACCCAATGATTTTAGTGATCGCCTGAATTTACCTCTGGCGTCACCAACAGTGGAAAATATCTCAACATGAGTTAGTACTTGGTCATTCATGGTTTCCGGATGATGACTCATAGTTTTGGTCATCCCCTACCTACAGTGTTTCCTCTGTAACTGATTTGTAGCCGTGGTGGTAGTGGGTACTTTTTGGTTCTTGTGGTTTGCAGCACTAATATTGTCCATTTTGGTTAGTTGGTCATGGCTAAAGGGCTACGTACGCACTAGGCCTTTTGCTCGTTGGCGGTTCCTTTGTGCTTTGTATCAAGATTACAAGGTTCGGTTTTCCATTTTATCCAGCTGTGGTGGTTATTTTCTTACTCTGGGGGTCAACCACTCAACCACCAGGAAGGGTCTGGCTGCAGCTATTATCATTCTGCTTCAGGGGAACATAAAGGCTCTGGCTATTCTGTATTTCAAAATCACAACTGTCTGGGGCGGCACAAAGTATTCCGGTGCATTTAGACGTGGGGAGGGAAGCCCTGGCAAATGTCTAAATCCTTGCAAAACTAAAGGTAGCAGCTTCTGGCCTGTTTATGTTCAACTCAGGTAAGGGTTACGGTAACTTGCCATTTTCAGTGCATAGGTTGCTTGCTTGGATGTTGTTGTTGTTTCCCACAGTGGTAACACGGAGGTTACCACTGGCCTCCAGAAAGTGGCAGGTTTGAGATCTGTTAAATGGACTGCAATTAAATTTGGTGCAGACGCTCATGAGTGGACATTTTAATATATGGATGATTTATCTTAGAAAAACTTAGATGGTGAACATTATACCTGCTAGACATTAGCGTATTGATGGTAGTATTTAGCTCGAAGCAGAGATCTAGGTAAGTACAGCCCCAGAGAGCCACTTGCATGGCCGTAGACTCTTTTTAAAGGCCAGTGAACATCATAAAGAGAATTCTTAAAAAATATTTCTTATTACAGACCAGTGTGATTGATGATGTGAAAAGGGGCCTTGGTATAATAGCGTAATGCTGAGACTCATTTAAAACAGTTTCAGTGAAGAGTATTCTTCCCCCATTTTTCACCCGTCTCACTCAGGACAGCACACTACTTAAAATGCATTGTTAATATTGCTACCCAGTATTACATTTTACCCTCAGCACCCTGCGCCTCAGACTGACACGTGGAAACAACTGCATCCATAATCATGCCTATTAATCCAACGCTAGACCGCTGAGTCTTTGCGCTTCGTTTGTGTACTACCAAGTTTCCCATTCCATTCAGCATACATTTAGCTCCGTCTGAGCCACGCATGTGTTCAGCCCTTCGCCTGGTGCTCATCTCGGGTTTTGATCCCGGGGTGAATGCATTATTTATTAGATGTTAAGGGCTCCATTGCGAACTTTAAGTGGCAGTGTGTTGTATTTGCTTAATGAATGGGGTTAGAGGAGATCAAAGCTGAAAATATGACAGATGAGGGGGAGGGGGTAGACACAGAGATTTGGTTTGTCTGACTTAATTGCTGCCTTTGCAAGAAGAATCTCTTCAAGTCAGATTTTTAAGTGAGTTCATGCTTGGTTTCAGGAACCGGGAATGTAGTTTTAATGATCTTAAAAGACGATTGTCTTTCCAGATACATTTAGCTTTGGGTAATGTAACTACTTTATTCAAAACTGTCTGGCTATTTTTTTAAACTAAGAGCTTATTAAGTAATTAATAATTTGTATCAACCTCCATCATCCAAATCCTGATAATATTAAATTGAACATATTTACCACTGACAACCAAATGATTGAGGACATGTACTATAGTTATGAACTCAAACCAACAAGGATTCTGTACGATATGAGCAATTTTTGCTTTTGGGCTTGCAATAATCCTACTTGAAATAACATTTCTAAATCAGTTTGTTTACCTTCAAATAAAATGTTTTGCATGTGTACTGCAGTATAAAAAAACAAAAAAACTGGTGTCATGGCTTCAAGTATCAGTCGATTCTCCAACAGTAGTAGAAGCCATGACCTCATTATGGCACAGATCCCACAGCAGAAAAAAAAAGTTTTTCCGTCGACTTTGTGCTGGAAGCCCATGTCTGCATGGCGCCTCTGATGGTAGCTCGCTAGCTAGCCACTCCTCTTTCCTCTCTCCACAGATCATTAGCAGTCATGTTCCTGGCCTTTGAAGTCTGTGAGGTCTGCTGTGTCTGTCACAGCCATGCAAATCCAGGGGACAACCCCAGCCACCTGTTCTCAGAAACATCTGTCTGCGGACCCAGGCTTTACTCCGGCACCGCTCAGCTGCCTCGCTTCGACTCTGATCCTCAAAGGGCTGGAGGATGGCAAAGGGGCTATTTTTAGGGGTTCACTTGATATGCTGGTGCAGACCTTATGCTCTCTAATGAACATACTTTTCAGTACGGGTGCAGGCAGAAATTTGTTACTTGGTGAGAATGTGGTCTCTATTGCAGTGAGTTTTTATTGCCTAGTTGCTTAGAGAGGCCAGAAAAAAACTTTCACAAGTGAGAAAAGATGCAGAATAAATTTTATAACATTTTATAATGCCTATGTGCCGCATTACTCTGTTCTTTTTTTTTTATCATATTGAATACATATTCTTTTCTCATAATATAGTTGACTTTAGTTTAATATGATCTCCATGATTTTGCACCAACATAGGAGAGGGAGAATGCCTGGCTGATCATTATTTTCTTTTCCAAATATCAGCATCTGTGTTTTTGTGATGCATTTCTTTATAAATATATGTGCTGTCTTTAGTCATATTTTCAATGTCCAGCCAACAACACAACCTGACTGGTGACATGTGAGCCTATAAATTAATATCCTATAAAGACTAGGAACTAACTAACGTTGTCAAATCAATGTAGTGGAGTGGAAGCACTATGTGCTAATTGTCGTTTAAATCATTCATAAGATTAAGGAAAGTTAGGAAACAAGTTAGCATGCTAACCGGCTAGCCCTGAGGCACTTCAGCTACAGTTAGCAGCAGTTAGTGGTTTCTCTGGTGATATGCTGTCCCTGATTTGTTTGGAATATGACTGATGATACTTACATATAGCACCTTTAAAGGGACTACTGTATTTTGTAACATTCCACTGCTGGTTATTCTAAATTTTGACGATTTTTAAATTCTTTTTACTCCAAATGTTTGTTAGTTCCAGATAGCAGTTATCAGTCTCATTGATCGATAATCAATATCTGTATCGACCCTGAAATAAACATACCTCTCTATCTAATGGCCAGTGCTGCATTCTTTGAAAGATGTTTTAGAAGCAGAGAGTTATTTATGAGTTATAGTGAAATCAAAGTATCCCATCGACACATGTCTGCTGTAATGCTTTTAATGAAGTCCCTTGTCTGCAAGCTGCAAGACTTCACCAGCCTCTCCTTGCCCTCACTACCACGAGACTTATGAAGACTGGTATCTCTCTCTGTCGATGAGGAACATGATCAGAGCACTCTAGGTTTCCAAGGGAGGTTCATCTGCAGAATGATGACTACATTTCATTAAAAAGGTGTAATAAGTTATTAGTGCTCAAGATTTCCACAGATACATTTCTCTCTCTGGCTGTGGAGGCCAGGATGAGTAATATACACAAGTCGTCTGTATTCCCTCTCACGGGGCTCTCCTAGGAAATATTTGATATGTCAGCTATCCACTCGGTCTTCAACAGACCCATGGCACCTGGCATTCATGATAAACTCACCACCCAGTATTCAGGAAGCAGGGCAGAGTGACGCAAGTGCAGGGCAATTCTAAAACTGCACAGTGGGTTTGCCAACTTCCGCCAAGGGACAGATTGTTTTCCCCATGTCTTTTTTGTGACAGCCGTACTCCAGTAGGAGACCATTGAAAATTAACCCATAGGGTATGCGCCGAGGGATGTGGGTGGAAAGCTACCTTTTGATTGGCTGCCAACAGTATAGCGTGCTTGAATCCAGAATTGTAATAGGCCACCTGGGAAGTTGTTGAAGGGTGTTGAGGGGGGTCCTGGTGATTGTCCATCATGGCTTTGGGCTCAGGTTGAACTGAGCCAAACTTGCTACGAAACAAGTAAAAATAGTGAGATGTTATGACTATTTATGCCTGGCTCTCTCAGGGACCCTGAGGCTAAACTGAAAACACACACCTTTCCGGATCCTGTGGCCACACTTGGAATCAAGTGCGCAGTGTTGCAGAGTTTATTGTAGTGCCAACATCAGGAATACATTATTGAACAAAGGCTTGCGGAGAGGAATACAAATACCTCGATGATAATTCCCCCCATCTTCCATGCAGTGTATTTTAAACAGATTACTGGCACAATTAACAAAGTCCGCCCTCTGGGGGGTTGTGTTACTACTGACCCGGCAACAACAGGACAGCAAGCATCTGTCAACAACCCATGTGGAGAAATGTAATCCTCGAGAATAAAGTCTACGCTGTCACTGTACATTATACGACATAAAACGCAAAATAAAACAATGCAAGACTCCGGCACAGAATCGCTGGATTGTTGGACGTGGTGAAACATTGCCGGGACTCAATTACAGTAGCACGGCACTATACGAGACTGTGTGCGAAGTCTTGGGAAAGTTAGCAGCTGTGTAGCCTCTCCCTCTGCAGGGGGATGGAGATCAGTGGAGTGTGTAAGAGTAGCTGTGCATGAGGGGGAGACCTGCTGATCCAGGTGTTGAATGCTGCCTGGCACCCTGACAGCTGAAGGGAAAGAGAGAGCATGCGCTTTGATGCACACCGAGATCTTGTACGGATTCATTCGCATGCATAGCCGACAGGAAAACACACATGCAAAGTTCCAACACACACACACACACACACACACACACACACACACACACACAGTGTTGCGCCATATTGTTTCCACCGGATGCATGCTGCATTATCCTGCCAACCATTCATTTGGAAATGCATGAGACAGAAAATTCCTGTCGGGTGTTGTGCCAGCGTTTATGGTTCAACACTGTACAACTGTCCTCCGCTTGTGTGTGATCTGAGCCACGATGATGGGCTGAAGCAAAGATCCGGCAATACAAGTTGTGTTAGCCCCACATCTCAGGAGCAGCAGACTGTTCTGCAGTGAGCCAATTACAACAACGTGCCTCAGTCCATTGTACATTCTCTCTCAGCTCAAATCTGGGAGGAAAAAACCCTCAGGCCCCGGACTAGCTGAGCCTCTGGCCTCATCTGTAAAGAATATGGCTGTAACTGCAACTGGCCTCACACCCCATTGTTGTTTTAAAGCTGTAGCCATTTTAGAATGTCAAACCCCCCCATTTCATATTTTTTCTGGGAATATAGACTTCCCTTCGTTTGACTTTCAATCCATTCAAATCCATCTTTTATACCTTTCTTGCCAGATGTAGTTGTTTTATTTCAAATCGTTCATTAACTTCATTCTTTCTTCATATTTCAAGCATCTGTTTCACCCAGTCGTGTTGGATGCACTTTCTCTGGGATGCATGTGAATGAATCTGGAACAGTTTTTGATTAATTTCATCTTGAAGAGCCCATGTGTTAAAGAAAACATGTAAGAATACGTTAGAGGTCCTGTTTGTAAGAAATGTTGATTTTTGAGTCTCGTTCCCAACCTGTCAAACATTGATACTTTGAGATGGTGGCCGACCTGACCAGCAAACCTTAATGGTCAATAATGAACCAATTTGTCACAGCAGTACTTTTTGTTTTTTGCATATTTTTTTCACCTTACCTGACAATTCCTTGGATTTCCTCAACATTAAATCACAGTCTAATGCTCTAATGATCAGTGAGTCTTTTTCAGTAATGAAATCTTCACACATATCTGTTCCCTGCATCTAAGCAATAGTAATCTGATGCATCAGATGGTTTGGAAACTGTTTGGAAAAGGATGGGCGCTTACAAAAAACTACCTAGGAGGTGGACAAAACCATCAGTCTATCATCGTCTATCACAGGCTAACTGCAACCAATCAGGTCAACAATATGAGTGTTACCACCGTCTGAACCAGTAGGTAATCAAAATCTTACCAGAGCCAGTCTAAAGAAGGGTGAAAACATCTTTTCAATTGAGAAAAACCTTCATTGCTGTCATTTCGTCTTTTCTCAGTGAAATAAATGCTCTGCCTCTGTTATATCTGATGTTAGCAGTATCTACGCTAACCGCTGTTAGCTGCATGCACACAACTAGAGGCTAGACAAAATGGGCTCGCATGGTAAGACCAATAGTCCAAAACTCAGAAGTTTTTGTAATATATCGGACAATACATTAAATCCTCACCATTGATCGGATAGAACTAAAGTTTGACTTTTTGCTCATTATTGATCATCAAAATAACCCTTACTTTCGTGTTATAGCTGAAGAGACAAATGATTTGGACTTTATGTGACAGTATTGCCAGGAACAGATATGTGACCTTCTAATAAAGTGCAAGGTGCTTAAATGCATGGTACAGTATATGAAGTGTATGTTTTAACCTGTAAAGCTCAGTACCCAAAGTCGCTTAATTATCTCCCGACCTTCAAAGGCAAAATTCAAAAGCTTGACGGTAATATTACTCAGTTGGCACCCATTATGCGAAGTTCCATTATGGCCTAGTTAGCAAGCTGTGATTTAATGCCGTCTATTCTCCACACATGTATGACCACAAGTGCATTGTTCTGTTTACCCTACCATTTCATTTCCAATTAAGGACCAAGTCACAGAACGGTGCCTTTCACTTCACATTATTATTTTTCACTTTTGGCCTGTAATGACTCCACAGAATGACGTTGAGCCCATTACAATTAGCTATTTCACATTATAAATGCACTTTAATTTTCCACATCCTCCATATTTCCACGTCGGGCTGTCCCCGATCTTGTGAGGTGATTGCAAAGCTGGCCATGACGTTCTCCTGAAGAACGATGGAGAGGCCCGCAGCTTCCAGGCAACCGGTGTGATGAAATCCATCAGACGAGGTCATCTGCTTGCTCTGTAGTGTAATTTCAGACAAACAAAAAGGCTTCTGATTTGAATCCTTACGCCATGCAATTGGTATGCCTTTATGAAAAGCCGTCGCAGGCGTGTGCGGCTGCTGGTAACAGTTAACATCAGCCTCCTTCCAATCAATCGCTCGGGAAAGGGCAACAGTGATTTGTCTGCGGCCATTTTGCCTGTCAGAGATGTTTAACTTCCTCGCGCATAATGGCTCTTGTACTCTGGGTAAACAGCCATTACTAGCCTGTTTATTTGGAAGGAGGGGCTCGCTGTGGATCTGACCCGGTTTTCAAATGACAACCCATACCAGAAAGATGAGGGGATGAGGGGGGAGAGAGGGAGGAAGAGCAAAGGAGGGAATAGAGAGGAAGACCCAATTTATTTTGAGTAATTGGCTCCACTTGAGCAAACACTCCTTGCTTGCCCAGTGGTCGTCTCAGTCCAAGACTGTGCCAACAGCAAAAACGAAAAATATCCCTTCCTGTGTTCAGCTACAGATTAAAAGAAAATGAACCGGGCATTTTTCGAGTTGGTGGTCTCCTCCACAATAATCCATTTTTATCACTCTGGCACAGAGCCTTCCTGACGCTATATGGATTTATATTTCTCAGAAACATTCACAAATATTACTGCTTTATGAGTGAACTTGGCAGGGCGCAGGAGGTATTATCCGCGTTAAAGTTGCTCACTTTCCCTTCAAGCCTAATCACTTTATTAATCAAGCTCTTGACTCAGGATAACTCATGAGCTCAAACTCGACATCTTTAGATTGTAAAGCGTGATTTAAATTGGCTGTTCGAAAAGAAGCAGCTTAATGGCTTCACTCGGAGCACACAGCCTGGCCGCGCAGTCACCTTTATTTCCACGGGATGGAGAAAGGAAACACTGACGGTAACCATACTTAGCGTCTCTTGGACAAAAGCAGACAAAGAAATGAATCAAAATCTGATAAAGTCAGCACAGCACTTTTAGCAGTGAAGTGGAAAAACACACTGCTGGCAAGAGCTGTCACCTTGTCAAATGATACACTAACTGGCAGGGAAAGTCCGGCTCTTTCACTTAACCATATACACCCTTCATCGCCCACGTGGCCCCAGGTGGTTTGACGGCCCCATGGTGGCCCCCCGAGCAGGACAGTACCGTACAGGAAAGAGGAAGCCCCCTGAAACAATAATCTCTCATCCCTGAGCCTTGTGACAGATAACATGGGGCCCGGCCACTGGGGGTCACGGCCTTGTGGGCTTGATGGGCGACGTAGGGGTGCAGCAGGGTTACGATGGATCCCCCCTGAAAGGGTGTCACCGCTGGGTCATTTTGCTAAGTTGGGAGATGTGAGTCAGTGTGAACATGTAGGTATGTGAGTGCATGATGTTTGTGCGGTATAGACGTGTGTGTGTGTGTGTTTTTCTGGTGTTTGCGTGTTCCCGACATCACGCTGGGTGTTTTGAAGTCTGTCTGTGCCGACCTGATACTGGACGGCGGCTCCTGCTCCCTGAGGCCGCCTCAAATGTCGCACACCATGTGTGACTAACACCACTCCCTCCCTGCCGAACACACAACACACAGCACATTAAGCTGCATCAGTGGGCTGCTTTAAAGCGTCCTAGTGTATCTGAAGTGTGGACCTCTGTTTCTGGTCCTCTTGTAGGTCTTTTTCAATAATATAACTGCTAACTATAAAATAAGTTGAGGGGACTACCAATTACTGCAGAGGAGCGAGTGCGCACACACACACACACACACACACACACACACACACACACACAGAGGCATACTTATAGCAACAGATCCAAAAAACACTCACAAGGTCTCGTTCACAGCTAGAAGCACACACATGCCGAAGCGCAGCATAACGTCTCACACACACACATCCTCATGTACCCATCTGTCCGTGTGCCACTGATAGAGTATTTCCAATAAAATCTAAGAAAAAAAATACACAATTCAGATGGTCGTCCCTCCCCCTCCACTTTTGGTAACCAGTCCACTCAGCCTCATCGCTTCGTCGTGTCATTAGAGCTGCGATAAATGGGAAAAGGAAGACTTATTTTTCTGTGGCTGCATCAAAGAGTTTCTGGGGTCAAGTGGCCATCCCCAAGGCATATTCAACAGCCAACGCTTAAATTAAGACAAACGCTTCGGCCCTCACTGTTGCCTGGAAACACACATTGGATGGTAAAAGCGTGTACTGTAGCTGCTGATCAGCAACTCAGCAGATCAGGTGAGGTGTTCCCAAACCTTTATGTGTGTGTCCTTGGGTGCACACACACTGACTGGGCATTAAACAGAGAAGCCAAGGCTGGTTATTAAAAACAGAAAAATGAGTTTGAGATAGAAAAGGGCAGGCAGGAAGAGCATATTCAACTTTTCTCTGATTCAGGGTTTGTTGTTGCGGTATTTTATGGTCATCTGGATAGTGTTTATGTAATTATTGCAGGATCAAACATGGAGTTAAAAACTCAACATGTTGTAAGGCAGGAACACACAGTGTACATTAATCACTTCAGATGCCAGTAATCAGACCTGTCATCAGCCCTTCAACTCACAGTTGAAACTTTTCCACTTTCCATTAAATGTTAATCTCTTCTGATTTCTCTCCACATCTTTTTTTTTTTCTTCGGCGGCTCGCTGTTTTCTAGGAGGGACGGTGATCAGCAATCAGTTTTGACCTCTTAGGGTTCATGAGCGGAGCCGGACAGCATGAAATCAGAGGAAAAGTGAGAAAGAGGACTTTTATTGAAGAAAACCATTTTGGCGTTACTGCTCATGAACAGAATTTGATTCCTTTTTAAAGGCCAGTCTGCTTTTTCGCAATACTTTCTGAAGAAAAAGGTTATTTTAGTAAACATGCTTATTCATTTTCTGGTGCAGGGCTGGAAGATTGATTCTACTCTCATATTTGGCCTTTTCAGTAAAAGGGCTACGCTCAGCTGCTGATAAGCTTAGCTTAACACTGGAAATGCTTTGGTTATTGGAGGGGCTAAACAAAATGAGGACTTTGTCTTGCACCTGGCGCAGTTTCCCACTGTCATTTTCATGATGTGATGTGTCATTGTGCCACATTTAAGCAGCAAGACTAAAAACTGTAGTTCTAAACCTGACAGGACAGAGAAACAGAATATTTTCAAAATTTAATTTCAAAATTTTAACTGCTGGACAAGTGTGTCAAACTGTCAAACACACATTTTTGAGTGAGAAGGGACTCGAATGAGTGTGTGGAAGACTGGTCTTTTTAGTATTAACATAAAAATGTAGCCAGCGTCAACAAAACGTTTTACTGCTGTTAGGAGTTAACACAGACATGATAAACCTGCGACATAACTCTTCTTTCTCTCTTCTGACTTTCAACTCCGGCCTCACACAACGTTCTTGACTGCTCCGCAAAGTCACATAAACATTGGTCGAACCAGATGTCTGCTACGGCGCGGAATCCCAAGCAGCTATAAATCTCGACCGCCTCTATTTTGTCCTCGTTGTCAATCAAAGCCACATCCTAAGTGGGAACTCGTAACAGCATGAATCCCTCCGTGCTTTACGCCGCCCCATATTTCTATTTCGCAGGTTTTTACCCTTCTCCCTCGCTGTGTTACTGTGAAGGTAATGGGCCCGCTGCAACGCTGGCCGCAGCTCTCTGAACACACGCTGCTCTTCACTTGGACAGAGAGCGCGAGAATGGCCAGAGACGTGGTATTTTTCTTGGACGCGACACTGATTGTCACATTTTTTCGCTCGCCCCAGTCAAAAGTGGGTTCTGTAAACAGAGCGAGAAACGTTTGACAGTTTCTACAGCGAGTACAACCCATCAGAGTCTTATTCAAACAGGTAAAAATATCAACATAAGGATTTTGCCCTACGATTCCACAGGCCAAAGAGGAAGAGGAATGCAGGGATGGAGATGTACTTGCAGCCCACGCACTGCTGTGTGGTGTGGTCGAACCTGTTTATAGCTTTTGGATTCCTTCCACCACATAATTTCTCGATTTCCATGGTCCAGCTTTGTCTGTGCACTGTCACTTTTGAGTGCTTACATGAACCAGTGTGGTCAACCATTTTCACTTCTGCACACACACTGCAGTTCCTCAGGGTTTTTTTTTTTTTAATCCTAACAAGGAGCTTGCAGGTTTCAACAAAAACACAGAAAAGTGCATGGAAAAAAAGAACAATTTCAAAGGCTATTGAATCCAGGCCACATATGAAGCAGATGGAATTATTGGCTGCAGGATCATCAAATATCATAACAACTAGATCATTTAGAAATTGTTGTCATATGTCATGTGTTGTCATAAAAGTGGCCTGTAATGCTGTCGAGAACACTTTTGTAGCCTTAAAAAACGTGTCTATAGATAGTGATTGATAGTGTTTGGGTCTGCTGGGGTGTAAAAACCTCTAGTCCAATGATATCCCTGCATTTCTGGGTCCCGGGTTCCAAGTGTGAATGTTGACACGGGCGCGGTGCCAGAATGCTGTCGGCACCTCAGGACACCGTTGTCTCTCTCCTCGACAGGCCTCGGGGCCTGAAGTGCACCATTTCCTTTGGCAAAATAGACGAACCGCAGGGTGATGTCACCCTGTGGACACTACACGGACAGAGCTGCCATCAATGACGGGCAGTGGGGAACCCTCAGCGAGAAGGGTGACCCAGGTTCAGATAAACAAGTGCTACAAAGCTGGCAGAAACTCTCCTTACCTCGTGCGCTGTTACTGTTGAAGTCTGATCGATCTAAGATGGGATGGTGGGAGTCTTATTGCTTGAGTATGTTGTAAGGCTGCTGTAACTCATATTCTTATTTGAACAATTAATATAATTGCTATGTTTACGTTTGACAAACCCACAAACAATTATCACCCAGCTCCTCCGTCTATCTGGAGCTTTAGAGCATATTTCTGCTTATTGTTAAGTTTTTATTTGCCCACAGCTTTACTGCTTTGTTCACTTGCAGCAGTCACATACGCAGTTGGCAGCAGGAAAGTTCAGATGAACCCGCTGCACACTGCGTTACCATGGATCCCAATGCGAGACCCGATGCCTTCGCCCTACTGTGCTTCAGATTGCCTTACCCTGATATCCTAACCCTTACCAACCTCGCTCCTCATGCATCAGGCCCCGGTCACACAGGTGCAAATGCAGTCGACTGAAAATCTCCTGCGCTGAATGCGGGAGTGCACGGCGTGAGGCACAATGAACTCCAGTTTCCTGGTTTGCACTCCTTCTGGGGGGGTCAACCACACACCCGTCTTCGCTATTGGTTGTGGTTGCGGCTTCGCTGTCCAAAGTTCACCAAAGTTGAACTCCAAGTGAAGCCAAGATGCAGATCCGCTTGGCCTCCAGATGTGAATGTTTTTTGTTGTCTTATTTATTGTTTTTTGCCTTTTGCGCATGAAATGGAAGCAACGGGAGGCAAGTGTTGATTCAAACTTCCCTCTTGTTGAATTCTAATGTTGCTCTGTGGCTAAATGTGTATGTAAATAGGCAACTATGTAGTCTCACTCAGCTATTCAGAGCTTTTACTGGTTTTTGTGTTTCATGTTCTATTTCCTCTTGCAGGACAATATGTTTGAAGTGACTTGTTTGCTAGCAGGTTCATCGTGTGAACTTAATAAGCTGATAATAAGTTGAGTTTGTGCTTGGTATGGCTCCCCCAAGTGGCCAAGGAAACAATTATTGCAAGTTCATGGGTTGTTCATGTTCTTATATGTATTAAACTCTGACCCACAGCTTCAGAATACATCAGCATGACAGAGTTTAAGATTTTACAGCGTACAAAATGATCGTACACTTTTCATTAGTTTTGATTTCCTATGAAATGTCCAACCCCCAACATCCCCCTTTCACTGGAATCATATTTCATCACAGAATCAAAGCACTTCAAAACTGTCACGGCATGAAGTTATGAAGAGATGATATGTCGTTCTGCCATCTGTAGCAGAATTAGGCTGAGATTTGAAAAATGAAATCTGCTAATGAATGTGTCATGATAATTGCTGTACTAATTAAAAACATGTTTGCACGTGGGCATGTTGAGAAGAAATGACTCCTTAATGTCAGTAATCATCCTTATTATCTTACTATGTATATCCCCAGAATGCCTTTAAGGAGTTGGCAATCTCTCAGACTGCTGCTTTCATGACTCATCACTGCCCAATTTAGGTTTCTATTTGTATATTCAGCATTTTTTATCAATTTGAATTTGTGTTCTTATGGATGCTATCTAACTCCGAAAGCCACAAACCACCTTGAAGACTGAACAGTGCAAGGGACAAAGAGGCACGTGGAGTTCAGTGTGGCTTCTGCTATCGCGCAAGTCATCACGGCCCCCATCATGTACCCAAGGAAGACTTATGAAATGCTTTTAGTCTGAAACCTTGAGACCTGCAGCATTCCTAGATTTGTATCAGAAAAACCTCCCTCTCACCCACTTGCCAACCTCCTACTCGTGCATGAAATCCTAACCTTCCCTGATGAATTTTATACCAACTTTTTACCAGCCATACGTGCCCAATCATATTAAGCGTGTGTGGAAAATTGACAGGCACCGAGGCTCCGCTGTGGCCCCTGGGGTCTGGTGGCGGTCGGGTCACCCTTCCTCTCATCACTCTTGCCTTGTCTTCGAGCTTCCTTCAGGAGCTGACTCTTTATACTTCCTGACATCGGATCAAAGTGGGACACAGTGGACCTTCTCCTTTCTCTGGGTACTACTTGTTTTTGGAGCCGCACCGCCACCCTCCTTCCCCGGCAGTGATCTAATCGGGCCAGTGCTGGCTTTGGGGCGCAACAGTGGGTTTCAGTGACAGCACGCACACTGTGCAGCTCCCCGATGAAAACTGCAACTCAACGCTGGCTGTGACACACTCCAAGAAAGAACGCGGGATCTCTGCGCCCTGCGGTGATTTCTTTGAGGGAGAAAACAAAAGTGCATGTGTCTTGTGTGCATATTTGTCCGCGTGTGTGTGTGCGGAGGCGGCGGCGAGGGACGGACTGGAAGAAATATACATAACTAAACATCCTCAGGTACACAGAGAAATAAGCAAAACTGGAATATGGGCAGGGACCATCAAAGAGTGGTTCCAGGATGTCAGAGGGGGTGAAAGGAAAAAGGGAGGGGGGGGGCTGGAGGGGTTTCTGAAAGCCTCCCTGGTTGCACACAGCTAGGGCTTGACCTGAAAAGAAGGAGACTCGCCTTTCAAGGATGAAAGGGTGGCAACGCTGACAGTCAGTTCTCAGGTATTCACGCACTGCCTGGAGTCAGAGGAATGAGTCAGCACGATGTTTGCAGCAAAATTCAAAGCAGGAGGGAGGGAGGGAGGGAGGGATGTCTGCCTCTAGTCATGTGTTTTAATTAAAAACGCCGGGCGAGCATGCTTTAGGTCTTGCCATGGCCGTGTATTCCTGCTAACTGCAGTTCGGTGCAGATCAACTTTGAGTTCCTCTCTTATCTGAAAGCTCCGATCGGCAGCCTGGTGTTTGCTCTTTTCCGTTTCTCACAACACCTCCAGTGCACGATGTCAATCTCAGGCGCTCACTGAGAACAAAGAGCAACGGCAGACAAACAGGATCAACTTTAACTTTTCATTCCAAACGCAGCAATCGGCGGGAGAGTGAAGGGTTCCTGGAATGTGCCTCTCTGTTTTGATATCTCCCAATAAAACGGTAATGATACGCTCCCTCCATCTGGATCCAGTTGCCAGTCCGCGCCAGAGGTAGACGTGTCAGCTGTTATTATTATTCTCCCTCTGTGATGTTTAGGTCTGGTCGCAGATGAAGGAAGGTCACTTGGCATACCTTGCGTGCTCGCCTGTAATTACGGAGTCGCTTGTTGAAGTTCACCCAATATGGCTTCACAGGGCAACACATCGCTAGGCAGAGTGAATAATCTGCTACCACCAACATACCATGAATTTTACATCCAAAGCTTTACTAATGCAATGTATATCTCGTGAATAAGATGCGTTGTTATGCTATACATCAACCTAATGTCTACTTAGATTAGAATTTCTGGATCCTTTTATCCAATCGTCTTTTTCTTTTATTATTTATGAATTTAAATAAGCACACACTATCATGATGTATGTAAGTTAGGAGCCCTTCCACCAGAAAAACAAGAAAGAAAAAAACGTATTAATTTAGCAAAGATTGTCTAAACAGGACATTAATAATAAATCACTAGAACGCCGTCTCCAGGTATGCATCCGTGCGTTAATTGTGACAAAGCCTGCATGATTATTTTTTTGGGTGTCAGCCATTTTCCCTCCGCAGACTTTATCCTCCCAGGAGAAGATGCACTCAGCAGGAGTGCCATATTCCAGTGACAAGGCTGTCTGCCAGCCTGCTAACCTCATGATTGTTTCCAGACAAGTGCAGTTGCCCTCTGGACAGCACGCCTCTCAGTTCTAGAATAATGGCCAATTACCAGGAGGCAGTTTGTTGAAAGGATGCAGCCAGGAACTACATCTGCCTTCAAACAGCCCTCAGATCCAAACATATGCTCTGAAACAAACTACTTTCAGAGATGAAATGCATTCAAAACAACCAAAACTGCCTTCAGAGCGTCATGCGACTGTCGAGAAATGTCCGAGTTAAGCCCGACATGAGAGCCGGGATATTTTTTTTTATAAGATGTTTACTAAGACGGAATGAAGAGAAATGGTTGATGAAAGCTTGCGGACAGAAATGACATGTGGTGTGTGTATATAATTTAACACACTAAGTTTTTATCTTTGTCTCCGTTTGGTTCCGGAGGTCTGAAATCAAACGCGGCGTTTGACCAGGGATCATAACAATGTGGCCGCACAAACACAAAGTGATACTTGAAGTTGCATTCATAAATGACACAAGGAGGAAGCAGCGATGCAAACAGGCATCAAACCTCCAGCAAGAGGTGTTTTTTAAAAAAAAAAAAAACTTGTTCGACGCCGTCATCCCTTGCACTCGCTACATTCGTGTTGAAGCTGATGTGCACCTGCAGTCCTTTCAACAGGCTTCTGCAAAGCCAAGAAGAAATAATTTCCGGGAAACCAACATGGGTTCCCACCAGCTTCTTTTGTCACTGT
This sequence comes from Diplodus puntazzo, assembly GCA_963678695.2. Lineage (NCBI taxonomy): Eukaryota > Metazoa > Chordata > Actinopteri > Spariformes > Sparidae > Diplodus > Diplodus puntazzo. The sequence goes on from OZ023163.1 coordinate 18,753,973, forward strand.
GTCAGCGCCAACAGCTCAACATATCACCCGACACAGACCTGCTGCTTTTACAACCATCCTGAAAGCTCAAGGCAGTGTCAGAACCCCAAAAATATTAAAGCAGGATATTTGAAGGGGTGAAAAAAAAAAAAAAGAAATCCTCTTTCAGCTCTGTGCTCTGGTTAAGTGGTCACCGTTGGAACACCAAGTGTCCACCAGATGTTTTCTTGATCCTTTGATATATTTACCGATTTTCTGGAAGCTATCAAGAAGCAGCACATGCAAACAGCACACACTGAAGGAAAGAGTAATCCTTTCCAACAGTCCACCCACACTGTCAAAAGAAATCTTATGAAACTGAAAATAATTGTTAGAACGTATATATGGTAAGAATAAACTGAGAAAATGTGCTGAAACTTAAACATTATGTAGATTTAGAGAAGGAATTTAAACTAAGAATTGCATTATTTAAATATTAATGAGGTAATAATACAAGAAATATACTCAGAAATGTAATTTTTTTTCTGTAAGTGAATGAACTAGCTGTTCTCAGAGGAAAATAAGGTCCCCAGAACACTGTTTGAAGCTAAAAAGGTGGCAGGGTCCACCATACATATACAGTAGAACAGTATTAAATTGTGTTTCTTTAAGGTCAGTCTGTTTATTTAGATTGTTTAGTAAACAAATCAGTCAATGAAGATTTTCTCTATAAATAAAAATGTCTTTCCAAAAACTACATAGTGCATCAGCACAGGATTTAGAAGAACAGAGAAAAATAACCAAAGAAGTAGAATAAAAATTAGTATAAATAATTACAACTGTAAAAACAATTACTATATTTAGCAGGATCTTCTAAAACTCATATTAGCAGTTGGATGAATTGTGATCTAATAATAATAATACAACTGTAAACATTCGCAAAAAAATATGTGACTGATTTGGTGATAGCCTTCCGATACATATTGTAAGTGATAGATGATAGATCGATAGATCAGCTGTAGAGTCATCATGCAGAACACAGTTTCAGACTAAACAACACGCTATTTGACCTCTTACCTCGTCTTTTTATTGTCCCGTGTGTTGTAAAGATGACTTGAAATGCTGCGTATCTCGTGTCGGCTCGGCCCCATGCCGTCACCACAGCTGCTTCCTCTTACGGCTGATACAGAGCAGGTGGAGACATGATCGGCGGCTGCCACATATCGACCCATCAATCATGAAAGTGTAGCAAGTACACAAGTTTCGGCGTACTCTTGCTGTAACTTATTTGGTAGATCAAATGCTATAACCAACAGGTACAAATGGAAACTTTTAAACTAGTGCATTTTCTGTGACTCGGTTTCTTAGATCATCTGAAATGACGTGCTCGTCTTGACTTCATGAGGGCTAGACTTATTTCCTTTTTCCTTTCTTCCTTCTTTCTCGTTAAACCCCCTCCAAAATAAAGCAGACGTCTTCCAAATCCAATCACCAGAACTATCATAAGAGTTTGATCTCGTTGCCACCAGCACTTTAAAAATCGCTGTCATGTGAAACCTTTACGTCTGTCTGGACCCTGTGGCAAACCTCAGAAATATTTTTCCATGTTTTGGATGGAGCTTTTCCACATTTATAATATCCGGATTTTTCTTCTCTTACAGCCCTTCCTATGTGCCCCCTTTCACCACAAATTTGGACAAATTAGAAACTTAATTCTAATTAATTAAACTTCTTTAATCTCTTGATTAGGTGCTGTTGTGATAGTGGATATCCGTGGAGGATGAAGATTGACTGACTCCTCCGATGCAGTTGTGAGAATCCAAACAGTCCCGTTTCCACCGGTGATGTCACAGCGTCGAAACCAGGTGCAGAGGCCAGCGGGTGCATCGGAGAGGGGCCCACTGTAATTCAACGCACACTTTACAGCTAGTCAACACGGCTCAATATGATCCTGTAGTGTTTCTTAACAGCGTTAAGTTAAATTCCTTGAGATCATATGTTTCGAATTCAGACGGCTCCCATTTCAATCATCTAATTGAGCCTGCACCTTTCATTGAGGATTCTGGTTCCTCTATTTATGAAAATAATGGGCCGTCAAGTGTTCAGAATTTTGAAATGGAGCAATGGGGCCCGGGGGCAGATTTAAACCTCCACCTTCACATGCACGTGTTGCTCTGGTCCCTTTGATGATTTTCCACAGCTATTGCTGCATCCCAACAGGAACTGAGAGAACAGAAACATCAGCTAATACGGCAGCATCCTGTTTTTCTGCCTCCATCGTGCTAATATCCTGTTTCTTAGTTTCAGGTTGCTGTTTTTGATCCAAAAGTAGCTACACAGAACCAGATAATCCCAATTCTACTAGACTTAACATCTGTTTCACGCAGATTTCTAGGAAAGAAACACAGACTGACCAGATGGAGATGCTAGTGCACTGAAGAAGATATCATCCCTCATTGTTTTCTCACCAACTCACTTTACTGATATTGCCTGTACTAAAGATTAAATATGTTACAGAACCGCAGAGTAGTGGGAGTCATTTCTAGGCATCCAGGGTTCTTTTTTTGAATAGCATAGTACTCTTCTATATAAACACCTCAATCAGAATAAACAGGCCTAAAACTAAGAAAACTGCAATCAGTTGAGGAGGGGTAGTTTAAACCTTTTCATAAACCAAATCAAAATAAAATTTGTCCCGTGTAAACAATATAAACTGATTTCCGGGCCCCTGTACGTTTCTCCACTTAACAAAGATGGCAGCCTCTAAGCTGAACTGGCCTGCTGCGGAGAACTTGTTTATAATACAAAGTGAGCAAAAAATATATATATCTGGCAAGGGAGAAGAATTCATGATGTATCACTTTTGCACACGTCACACTGCCGTTCCGATTAAATTTCCTGTTGCATGTAAACACCAGACGCTGCTAATCCCATCGTATGCAAACAGTTGACCTGAAATCTTCTTCGGAATGAAGAAATATTGCCCATGTCAACATAGAAAATGGTGCAAATTGCAACTGACTTCCAGGTCACCTCCTCTGAGCTGTTCAGTTACGTCAAATACTACTACTACTACTACTACTACTATAAATATAAAGTAAGTTTCCACTTTGTGCATTATTTTTTGATAACTGCATGGCTCCTTGTGATTGTGCGTGTGTGCATTTATCTTGGTGGCAGATGGGGCGGAGGGGAGGCATTACAGGGGCGGCTGGGGATCTATAACCAGACTGTTGCCGTGTTGTCTACAAAACTACAGCGGGCGCAATAACATGGTCTGCAATCTGGTCTTTAACTGGCATACATATAGATGCCTCCATCCCCTCTCTGTTCATTGTTGTCATGGGAATTGTTTACCTGCGCCGCAGCGTTGCTATGTCTGGACTCTATAAGGCAGCTCAGCGCTGAATTAAAGATGCAGGAGCTCTGGCCCGCGAGGAAGCCGTGTGTAACTGTATACTCCCCCCACTGCTCCGGCTCTATCAATCAAACCACAGACTGGCCGACCCTCTGATGGGATAAATGATTTCAAATCTGACTAAAGCTGTTGCTCTGGCACTGGGGTATAAATCTTGGTGCTTAATTTAATAATGCGAGCTCAGAGGGGTGAGGCACCTGGGCTGTGATTGGTCAGGGGGAAGGGAGTCACAGAGGGGAGTCCTTGGATACTATTTTCTCTTTAGCAGCCGCCTGACCGCCTGGTAGCTGTCTGACTGCATTTTTAATTCAGCCCGGTCACTCTTGGTGATAGACTGTGTTTCATTTTTCAAATCGCTCCTCTCCCACCTGAGCTGTTCCGCTTATCGTTCTCTATTCCGTCCGCTTAATCTGTCCACCGCTAGAGGTTCAAAGGGTTATGTCTCTGTTTTACAGACTCCCGATTCATCTCCTCTTTAATGTGCAGTGTTGGTGGGGGAGGCGGGGAGAAAACAGGAGTGATGGGGTGAGCCGAGGCTTTTATTCGATATAACTACCATAATACTTCTCGCAGGCTCAGATCTGGTTTCTCCTTGGCTGGTTTCAATTCATTGGCCAGTAATCACCGTTCCTCAGGAGTTTCCACTTTATGTCCCACTGTCCTCTGCTCCTCAGCCAACAACAGCAGGTAATCTCATGAAAAAACCTCTGAGAAGCACCGGCTGGTCTGGTTCATTCTGATTGTGGGCGAAAAACACATGATGAGAACATATGATGATGGAGAAGAAGCTGAGCAGATATTTTCCTTTTTATGTACATTTCTTTAGGGATAGGGTTAGGGTTAGGGCTCTTATAAAATGCTGCATTTAAAGGGACAGTACACCCCAAGATAAAAAAACAAAATATATTTTTCCTCTTACCTGTATTAGTTATCCATCTTGATTTTTTTATTTTTTTTTTGGACATATCAGAGAGCCGTAGAGATGTCTGTCTTCTCTTGAATATAATGGAGCTCCATGGAACTCAGCAGCCAAGCCGATGAGGACGCCATTAATGTTTGCATCCCATCCTGTCACAAACACAACACTCTTTTTACCGAATCACACCGTATTACAGTGCAAAAGGGAGTGAGCATCACTCACGGTTGAGAGTCTTGTGCTTGTGACAGAATGTAAAAATTAAGGGCGTCCATTAATTTAGCTTGCTTAGTTAACTAAGTAGCTAGTTAGCTGAGTAGATGCCACTTGCCTCTGCATTTTGATACGGTTAGCAGGCTTAGTTCGATAAAAAGAAAATGGTTCCTGCATGAAACTGCTCACAAACAACGTCCGTGGATTATATTTATTAAACGGGTCATAATTTCTGGAAAGACACATTGCTGTCGAGCACTACAAGTCGAGTTCCATTTGTTCTGTTTCATTCAAGAGGACGCCGATATCTCCAAGACGCAGCAACACAGACCAAAACACTCTGGATGGATAATTAGCACCACATCTATAAGGGAAAGTATGTGTTTGTGTATTGTATATATGTATTTTGAGGTGAACTATCCCTTTAAAGTACATAACAAGTGGATGTTTCAGGGTACGAGGGTCAGCTTTTGTCTATTGATACTTCAGCAGTAGTAATCAATGGGACTAACTGCTTCCATATGCTGGCGGTATGTATTGGAGCGAGGCACACGTGCGGCTGTACAAATGACAGTCTTGGGGAGCATTCCTGTGCTGGAAACACATGCCGCTTCCTTGTGATGGTCAGGTGCTCCTCTATTTAGAGCTGTTTTACATGGAAAGAAGCCTTACTTTCAAGAGACATCTCATCTTTGTGGTATCCAGGGGATTTGTTCGTTGCTTGCCACGAGTTATTACAACTTTGACAAATCGCAGAGCTCAGTCTTGGTGTATTTTGATCCTTTCCCTTCTTCTGTGACGAAAAGAACAATTTCATCATGTTTTCATGGTGTCTGTGAGAGTGCACCGGATTGGAGTCGGTGGTCTTTAAGCTGTTTTTGTCTGCTTTAGTTTAACTTTGCCCGGAAAGTACAATTTAGAAGCGTACTGTAAAACCCTATACGTTGAAAAGGGGGTTTTAGGTCTTTGAGATGAGAGCAGCCATTTGCAAAACTGTTGAGTGATGAAAACTCCCCTCTGATCACTGGTCACTTGTTCGTCACTTAACGAGACCCTCAATCTTGGACCCTTTCATCACTCCTGAGGAAGTTAACCGACCATCACAGCACATACCGGCCTGCCTGAGCATGTGCGTGTCCTCATGTGCATCAGACACGCTGGTGGGTGGTTAAGTGAGACCTAATGGATCATTGCTCGCTCAGCTGTTGTCCTCTGTTTTATTTGGAAATCAGGCCCGGATGACCTCATCTCCCTTGACTTCTTCTAGGTCGTCAGGCTGTTCAGAGCCCTTAAATCCTCTCACTTGTTTTCCCATACACAGGGGTCCTGTAGTGTGCGAGCATTCTAGATGCCTGCGGAGCGACCCTGGACTAGTGGCCAATTAACACGTCACACAACGCTGCTATTTTCACTGAGGGAAATGATCACAGAGGACGCTGAAGTCTTTCCCCGCAGTGCCAGCCACTCTGAAAAACCTCCAAGGAAGCGGAAACAGAGTCAAATAGAAACAGGGTAATAACTGCAACAATGTGAATTGTTTTCCCACGAGCAGGGGAAGAGAAAAAGCAATTGAGCATACAGGTGAAATCATAGTTTTCTGTGCGCTGTGCAGTGTAGAGACCCGTCAAGCAAACATTGGAGAGAATGATGCAGTGTTGTATTTTCTTTGCGCTTACAGGGAACAAGAAAATAAGAGAGAAAGCACTGAGCATTTCTCAATTAGTTTGTTTCACATGCATGTTGCATGCATCACAGCCACTCGTGAAAAAAAACACCACTGCATTGTGGGTGCTGGGTAAAACGACTGAAGTGGCACCCAGTGGTTAACCCAGGTTACTTTTCTTTTAAGTAAAGCGAGGAAACAGAGAAACGGATTCAGTCCAGAAAAGGGGCTAAAGTAGAGGCACGGGACTGAATCTCCATCACATCCTGTATTGTCCACAAGTATTTTAGACAGTGAGTAAATGTTAAAAAACAGCCCAAGGCAAAATCATGCAGTCCCTCATGACAACACAATGTGGTAACCAGTTTTTTCCCCTGTTTTTATATATATTTCTATGGTGCATAGTTTTAAGGAAAAGGGCATCAGGAATATCTATTAATATATTCCACAGGAACAAACAATAAAGCATTCACTTAACCTCATGGTTTTCTACTAAAAGGTTAGGTTTCTATTAAGTAGGTCAAAGAGTGGAATTTGAACTTAAGTTCAGTACATGAGCCGTAGCTTTACCCATAAAATCTAAATGCAATCCGTCCAGGATCTTTCCCCTGCAAGGGCTTGATAAACTCGGGGAGGATTTAAATATGACAGCAGTGTTACTTACCAGAGCAAATCCAAATGAGGGCTGTAAAAATAACGAAAGACTACATGTCATCCTTTTAGAGCAAGACTACATATTTCACAATGACTGTTAGAGAATCATAGGATGGAAAGCAGTTGTGTGCAGGTCCACAATACACTACGAGGCCCATTAGTGGCTCGGCCGAGGTATCTGGTGTCTCGTGCATTCATGAGGATCTGTGTGTGGTTGTTTATGCAAGTTTTCTCAGAGAAGACACAACCAAAGCATCCATTTCAAAGGCTTTCTCCCCCGGTGGACTCGTGTCTTTCTGAGTTTCTTGGAGAGAATATGCAGGTTTGACGGGAAGGCGGATACAGGAATTCACTGCATACTTAAAACAGACTAGAGATTAGCTAACCTCTTTGATGACCACAGAAGAAGAAAAACAGGGACTAGAGGCAAGAATGGAGTCACTCTGAAGGAGGGCTACCAGAATCTAAACATGGTAATGGAAAATGTTTATTTTTACTGATTAATTTCCAACCTTGCAGTGAAGAATGGCAGCCATATTTAAAAGACTGTGGGTGTTATGTTTTAGGGAAACTATTACATAAAGCACCAAAATATCATCTTTTACAAATATCAGTTTTTGCTAACCTTTATGAATTCCTGTCATCATCTAAAACGTCATCACTGTTTTAAAGGTTCAGTGTGAAGGATTTAGTGGCGTCTGACACTCCTCATGTCACCCTCCCAACTTGTCAAATGTGGCTGCTTAATCGGGGGCCTTACATTTCAAACTATGACGCTCTGCCGACCTCCCTAGTATCAGATTTGCATCGAGTTCTCCGGGGTCAAGTTAGCAAAAATATGTAATATGCACCGACCGGCTCGACTTTAAAGATATAGCCTGTTAACAAACAGTTCATACATTATGAAATATTTTGAGTTCTGAACCGTTGTAAACACTTTCAAGTGGTCACAGTAAGGTTGGGTTTAAGCATAAACATGATTGGTTAGGTTTAGGAAAAGATCATACTTTGGGTGAAAATGACTACATTCAGTCAGGTAAGTATGTCACTCATGTAAGGTATGGGTTATGCAAGTTATACCAATTACGTACGTTAACTGACTTACTTAGCAAGACGTAAAAACAAGTCACTCTTGACTCTACATTACAAATGGGACTCAAACCCAGGCTCCGCAGGGAAAGTCTGGTAAATGATGTACCTTCCAACCATCATAACCACCCTCTGACTCAGACCCCCTGATGCTTCAAAAAGTGTCACCTACAGCATAAAACTGTGTTGGGCCATTGACCTGGTTGCAGGATTTGATGTGTTAGGAGTGAGAGTTTGTCTCTGGGCAACTGTAGAAACATGGTGATGCATTGTGGAAGAGGACCCACTCCCTCTGTAAATATAAAGAGCTCATACTGAGGTAACAAAAACACAATGATTAGTTACACAAGATTCTAGACTAATGGAAACACAACAGTGAATATTGTGTACCTATAACCACCTAAATTCTACACACTGAACCTTTAATGCTTTTTATGCCCATGATTCCGTGTCCTTGAGGAAGATGCCCCACTCTTGCTTGTCCACTCTATTCTCAGTGGAACGTAAAGCAGGCAAAACCAGAAGCTCTAACATGTAACTAATGTTGAAGTCTTTATTTGGTTTGGGCCTTGTTCAGCCTCCTAAGTAGACTTAGGGGTCCATCTAATCCCTGGGACGCATTCTCTCCGACAGAGTCATCCGTTCCAGTCCCCCCCGCCCTGCTCTGCACCACCACCAGCTCCCACCTCACTAACAGGACATTCAGTCTGTCTGTGGTCTTCACTTTAGCACGCATTAATAAAAGGGAGACTTCATCCGCCCACCATTTCCATAGCTTATCATACCAAGACACGAAAGAAATCGCTCAGCTCCTTCCCTCTGCAGGGGCTCTGTGTGTGAGTATCCATATATTTCCACACCATACCACCTTAAGTCTTTTTTTAATATCCTTGGCTACCCTCAAATTGTGAAAGAGAGTGAGCTTGATCCAAGGCTGTCTCTGGACAGGCTCAGTTTTGATGGAGAACAGGACCCTGTTGCTTGGGGTAAAGTTAGCACGTTAACCATCGGGGGAACACTGTCTGTATACACGTTTGGAGACACCGCACCCCAGAGAGGGGAACTTAACTTGGGTTTCTGTGCGAGAACTGAATATCTGCTCTGGGAACTGTGATAACTGCCTCAGGACCACATTTTGAGTTTTCACTGAGCTGTGGAAGGTTTCGAATGGTGGGAGAGTCTCGAGCACACATGGTAAATGTTGTGGAATAGAAAGGTCAGCCAAACCTTGGTGAGCTTTTCTGAATATTGTATATTATTACTGAGTGATGCAGTGCTTTAGTTAGAAAACTCAGTCAGAATCCAAAGGGAAAATTGTTCCACCAATAAAAAACTATAATTAAATAAATCATATTTTGTAATCAGTGATTACTATGAACTGTTATGAGTTATTTTCTGGTACACAAAGGTCTCTACCATCTTTATTTACAAGCATATTTGGGTGTTTCATTGGGATTCTACTGGGGAGTTTGCCCTAAAGCTGTAACACTGTGTGTGATAGAGACACATACTAAACTCAGGCATTGACTGGTGGGAAAAAAAGGAACTCTATCAGGACATGAGAAAATGTCTGTTTTCCTGATACTCATCAATCTACGGTCCTACGTTTGGGATAATATTTTGAAATAAAACTTGTTATTCAGGAAATGGCCAACAGGCATCTCTCAGCCGTTCCTGCTGGGTCTTTGGATTCGTAGAAGCCAGTTATCGGGGCTCACATCTCACCTCAAAAACCTCAGCATATAAGAAACACACACAGACGGCTCCGCAAAGGTACACACATAGCAAGAGCTTAGCAAAGATAGACATACTGCAGGCTTTGCGCCTGCTGTCTGCAGATAAACACTGACTATGGGTTAATGCCGCTCACACTCCCTGGGATTCAGACACTTTTCCGTGTGTCTCTGCCCTCCAATGTCAATGTTTTGAGTGAGGCGTCTCACCAAGAAAGACAGTGCGGCTTTGAAAGGGGGGGGGATTTTCTCCTCAGCTTCCATGCAATGATAGTGCAATAAAAACTAGGAGAGCACATCACTGACATTAAAAGCATTAGACTATAATAGATACTTTGCTAACACATTCCAGTGTTTGTACATCGATATTATACTAAATGCCACATGAGTCACTTAGATGCTGCTTAATTGCACCACATAATGGATAGAGAGAAACTTTTCCCTGTGTGGAAAAAAAAGCCTGTGAAGCTAATAAGACATGCATATTCAACATTATATTCATGTTCCCTGTTGATTTTATGTTTGCCTCTTGATTCATTTCTGTCTGTGTAATCGTGTAATTTGAACGTACGCTGCTGAGCATGCCAAACAGTAGGTGCGTGGCGTGTGCGTGAAGGTTTGGCTCTCGCAGACATCCGATAATAGAATGTGACTCAAAAGGTTAAAGGAGCATTCTTAACTATTTTTTAAGTTTAATCATGCACGTTAACCGTTTGATGGAGTCCTCCCGTCAACGGCAAAAACTTTCCTCATTACCTAAAATGGAACAGCTCACAAATCAAGTGTGGCAGACCATTTTTTTTCCCTCCTATGAAGGGGAAGGTGGACATTAATTAGCTTGTATTTATTTAGCTGGAAACCTTTATAATTCCACAGAAAGGAAAAAAAGAAAAAAACCTTGAGGGAAGTAAGCTACACTTTGTTAGATAACTGCCCCTTTCTATTTCAAAGCCAGTATTTTGTTAAACTCTTAGCAGGGAAATGTTCAGCTGAGTCGGAAAGAGTTTTGGATTGCTCGTAGGCCCTGTCAGGGCAAATGCTGATAAGATATGATACACCAACAAGATAAATCAGGGAGTACAAGAATACAGAAAAGTATAAGCTAGAGAGGGGGACTTGTGCTAGCAGTGGAAGATGGAGAAAAGAGGAGGACAACACAGAGGGAAATGCCCGGCTGTCTCACCACACATATCTCCCCCGCGCAGTGGCTCACAAAGTGATGATGAGTCTGAATGAGACTGCGGTCCTCTGGAGAAGGATTACTCTGCGCCTCATCACTCCTTCACTGTGCAGAGGCTGAGAAACCGTGCTCACGAGGGAACAGCATTTAGTCATATTTCAGGTTGAAGCAGGTTGTCAGGCTCTGGGGGGGACGAAAATGGGGACCATGATGCTTTTAAACATCGCTTTGACCAATCGGTGCATTCATGACGTTTGCCCGAGTTGACGCTTCTCTCATTTTGACAGTCTCTGAGGTTTTAAATGACTAGAGGAGGAGTGAGGCATGTCGTGTTCGTGGGCAAAACACATACTTAAGGTCATTTCTTAAACAACTCACAGATGTGTCTCCCAGAGGTGTTAAAATCCCTAGAGACCATCACGCAAATCACCCTGGGTCTAATCAAGAAGTCCCAAAACAGGATGATCCAATTCCTCAACTCTAGCGGCTCTAAGAGTCACAAAAACAATCCTTGTCTGCTTCTTCAGATCACTCAGTGAAAGCATATAATTATCCACTACAGTCTGCAGGGTCCATTTGAGGTAGTGGGCTCCTGTGAAAAGATGCATGTACCCTACTTTAGTAAGGAGTCATTTAAAAAGTGCTCAAGTCAGAAAATCAGATTAAATATTTCCTAGAGTGGGATGACGTGTCATTTTTTCATTAAAACTATTACAAAATGAACTGCAAGGTACACACATAATGAACAGACACTAATTCACAGCCAGTGAGCTTTTCCTTACATTCCTGTCATCATCAGCGTTCTTCAGTGTTGTCCTGCCTCATCATTCTGTGTTTGACTTTACAGTCATCAGATGCGATAAATCAAAGGAAGCCACAAATTGGATGGAAAAGAAAGCAATGCTCATAAAACGAAGCATATGATGTTCGACAGAGAGAAGCGGAGAAGAGGCAATAAAAGGAGGACATGAAGTGGCAGGTAAAAGTTGTCTCATTAAAGCAGCTTTCTGCCACTTGCTACCAAATTGGAAATTATGACAGATGTGCAGCGGCTCTCTTGCTTTCCTCACTCCATTGCCCAGTGCTGGTGAGATGTGACCCTGTGGTGGAGTCTAAAAAATGCAATCAGCCTTGTTTTATTGACTCGCGCTGAGCCAATGATTTTCCCTCTGTTGGCCCCACTCTACCTTAAATAGGTAGGTATTAATGTTGTCAGAAAATCAAAGGGGATCCGAACACATTTCTGTCTTTTGTTCGGTTCCTAACAGCCTTCACATTTTTTAAGTTCCACAGCATCTGCTATGGCTGTCGAGCTCTACCAGTCGAAATTTTCATTTTGGACAAAAGCTTGGCCTCTCTGCGTCTTCTGTGTTGGCTAGGATTTCACACATGTCTTCAACTTAAGTGACCGCTTGTGTAAGCACAATTGGGCCAGTCAGCTCATTCAAAGAAGAGCAGAGAGGCTGAACATTGGTAATTATTACTAAGAAGACCATGCATTTGCTATTTGGTCTTGTTGCAAAACCTCTGTGCACAAAAAAACAAACCTCGCAAGATATATAGTGTTCTCGATTAAATAACCTGACATTTTGGGGAATGCACTTATTTACTTTCTGGTAGAAAGTCAGATGAGTCAGCACCTCTCTATCCCATTGAATTTGAAGCTAGAATCAGCAGAAAGGTTAGCCTAGCTTAGCATAAAGACTGGGAAAATGATGGAACGACTAGCCTGGCTCTGGCTCCAGTGACAATGGTAACAAAATGTATCCAGTGGCCCTAAAGATCACCAACGCTTAATCCCAATTTTAATTTATGCCCCTCTTCGAGTGCCCTCTTGTCTCTCAGAACAGTCTTACATGGAGAAGTGGTTGAAATTTCCCCCTATGAACTGGGACAACGCGACCATTTCCAATTTGCCTTTTTCAGCGGGATTCAAGGATTTAAAGACCTAATGGACTATAATTAGCAGCTCATGCTCCTACACTGACAGTCTACACTGATATTAGAGGAGCAGTACCAAGTGTAGCATCTTCTCTCCTGGTCTTTTTAAAAACGGGCATCATAAATTGCCATCAAAGGAGGGGAATGCACTGAAATAAGACCAAATGCGGGACTGCGATGTGTCTCTCAGCAATAACAATATAACATTAGGGTAGCTAGCTAATTATTTAGCTACTGAGACATCTGCAAACTGTTTGTTTTATACTTGTTATAAAGAAGACCACGATACATTGGAACAACAGAGAGTTCTCATAACACTCAGTTGGAATTGAGAAACCTCTATTTGTTGGGCCCTACTTTGCACCGGGACACCGTACCCCTACAAAACAGAGGGGTAGGGCTAAGTGGTAGGGCCAAGGGTTATGTTGGGATTGGGTCTGATTAACACATGATATGTTGTTGGTTCAATTTGTACAAAGAGTGGAGTGTAAAAATTACAATCTGCCATTTTATTGGCGGTTACATACCAAACTAGTTCTTGGATGGAACCAGAAACTTCATGGAGTTTCTGCTGTTTGTTTGGCAACTGCTCAAAGCCAAGAAATAGCTCTGCGAATAACCCCCATAAAAACTGCAAATGTTCATTCTTACACTTCAGTTTGTATAGTTCTTGTAGCTGTTTGAAGTCTTCACGCTAAGTTATCCAGCTGCTAGCTGTAAATTCATATTTACCATACAGACCAGAGAGTGGTGTTTCCCTCTTTAAGTAGAGAAGGCATCTTGGTAAGTAAACACAGGCTGCGACAAGACACTGTACACTCTTCTCTGCCAGGCTTTTCCCCTCTTGTCTTTACAGTGCAGCTTAAAAAGGATGAGAGCTGCACTGTGAGGAAACACCTGGTATCCATTTACAGTGCATTCTATTGTGTTTGTGCAATGCAGCACAGAAGAGGCGGTGGGGAGAGGAGTGCTGGTGTCCATGGCCAGTTGAGAAAACTGGCCAAAAAAACTGGTGTCATGATCAAGAGCGTAAAGGGACAATTAGGTAATTTGTAAGAGAAAAACATGTAATGCAGTGAGGCAAGAAGGTTAAGTCTTTGTTAATGGCAACTTGTCTTTGGATGTCTCGCTAGAAGGGTGATGAAAGACACTTTCCAAAGATGGTGTCATCCTGGAAACAGTGCTGAGTTTCAAACAGAACACACACACACACACACACACACACACACACACACACACACACACACATCTAGTACACCCTTGAACTCTCAACTCACATCCTTCCCTGGGTAATATCGTCTCGGACGTATCCTTCATCTTACTGGAAATGTATCTGCTTGTCTTGTGTATCCAAGGAATCTGCTTATCTGATGTTGACTTCCTGAGATCTTGCCCATAAACAGACCCGAAGTCCGCTGCTCCAAGTCTCATGGGTGAGTGAAAGAGGAAACTGAAAGGAAGGAGGGAAGATGCAGGGGAAGGAAGGAAAAGAGTGAGATGCGAAGGAGGGGGGGGGGGGGGGATGAGATGAAGTCAGTGTACAGTTAGAGTTGTTTAAAAAGTCTGGACATAAGGTCAGAGTGTTGCTCAGGTCAGAGTGTGTTTCCTGAGGTTGGCTTTAGGCCCGATACAGCAAATTAAAGATACCAATAACAAATAAACCTCGTATATCCCATCCTCTTTCCCTCTCTTCTCATTTTCCTTCTCTTTCCTCACTCGCCGCTCTCCCAGTCTCCTACCCCTGTAATGATGCGCTACTCCAACTGTGGTTAATGTTATTAAAGCTCCAGCCACGGCCGCCGTTCCAACTAAAATAAAACAACAATGCCTCCCAGGCCTGCAGAAACCTTACAGCTGGACTATGAGTAACTCAAGACTTCAGAGCTCTGTCACTGCTTTCCGGTACATGTTACATTCACCTCTCAGATCTGCTCCAGAGCCCTTGTTTAAGGAGAACGTAGATATGCTAATGTCGGATGAGATAACACTTTGTGGGAGTGAGAGAATTCAGGCCGGCGAAATCATTTATTTTTCTAGCCGTTTTTTTTTTTTTTTTTTTTTTTACTGAATTAGGAGAGTGGGTTTGTGTCCTTAGTATTTCCAAATAAACTTGGGACAAGAAGTCAGTATAACTTGGCGGAGCCGGTAAGGAGTTTTAGTTTTGTAGTTTAGCTTGTTCAGTTTCCAGTCATTTGATTAAGAGAGGGAAACGTTTCCAAAAAAAGAGGAGAAGTTCTTGAAATACTCACTGTTCTGTTCATTAGTTGTGTATTGAGGTAAGAATCAAGTGAGAAGTAGGGTCATTCACTCGTAAGCCTATACAACCATCACTCATAATGTGCAACCAGTAGAGCTGCCTACTAACTGCTAATCTGCAGATTCGAGTGTATGATCTGATGCCGCTTTAGAGAGGAAAACAGCTTCATGTCTTCCAAAACTGTGATTTGATAACTATGTCTTCATTTGATACGTTATAATCTTTAATATAAAGGTTTGGTTGGGTTAAGAAGAAGAAGAGGAAAAAGAGTCTGTATTGTAGTTCTCTGCATTGAATCCATCCAGGAAGAGCAGTGTGGAGTCAACATACAGTGCTCGGGGGGCTGACGCCAGATTGAAGCCAGTGCCTGAGTGAAGGGCCCTGACCGGAGAACTAACCTATTATTCATACGGCCTTGCTGGCTTACAAGGCAGAAAATCTACTTGGTTAAGGCCAAGACAAATTAGGATTTGGATTAAAAGGAATACCCTCGGGAACTTTTCTCATCATGCTGAAAAAGAACAAGTACTTGGTTAAGTTTAGGGAGACAACATGGTCGAGTTTGACAACTACTGGAAGCAAACTGCAGTCTCTGGGGAGGATAGTCTCACTGCGATATGCACTGAAGGCAGAGATGCTGCAAATTGCCTTCGGCTTTAACTCAAATAAGCAGCGGTGATGCACAGACACGTACACAAACAATGTTGAGGGAAAGAGGTGGTCGGCCGCGGTCTATCAGCTGGCCTACAGCTGGCTGTGTCCCTGGATCGGCAGTCACACATCATCGTCCTGTGTGCAGCTAATCACAGGATGCCCAGCAGCCAGCAGGAGACCATTAACACTCAAGGGCAACCCAGTGGAGCCCGAGTGCTGCTATCCAGCGCAGGGCAGGTTCGACCATGTACGCCGCTAACAAGCTCGCTCATGTTATGTACAGTTGTTGCACATGTGTAGCCACACACACGCACACCTTGCACACAAAGAGACGTACAGTCTGCAGTAGCTCAACATACACAGGCAGACAGTACTCGGCAGTTGTCCGGCACTGGTCCAAAAGAGAAACTGAATAGCTTTAATCGTGGGAGAGCGGTGAATGGCCGGTTAATTTCAGCATGTGTGTTCATTTCCTGACCATCAATCCCACAGTCCATTTGGCTCAGTACCGCACACCGGTGATGCTAACCATGCAATTGGAGGAAACCCAGTATCCTCTTTTTTTGAATAACACAATTACCATTACAAGAGGGAATTATACAGAGAAGTCAATGATTAGCTGTCATGCTATTTCTAATTCCACAAGCACACAGGGAATTCTTCCTCCTGGCAAGTGTTTCAAGCATGTATTTATTTTGTTTATATAATAACTTGCAATTAAATTTTGCCTGTTGTCACTGTTGACTTCAAACACCGCAATCAATTAGGGAAATCAAAAACTATGTTTGCCAACTACTTTGTTACTGTTAATGAAAAATGTCAGAACAATTGTCGATAAAAAGAAATTTTAATTAATATTTTGTAATAATTGCATGCTTTTGTTGCTATTTCATGTAACACTCAGCTTTTATTGTTCTCACACATGGCTGGAGCGGTATACATAATCTTTAAAGAGCGAGTGGCCTTTTGAAGTGTTTGTTTTTCGTGCAGCTGCGAAACCATCCCATTTTTATGCAAATGAATTTCATTATTAAGACGTCTGAGTGCGTCTGTTTTCCTGCAAACTGGTGAAAACCAAGAAGAGTGCGCATGATATCAACAAACAAGCCATTTAATGACGCACCTTCAGAACCAATTGGCCCGTTCGGGAGCGTCTCCGGTGTCGTATTGTCTGGAGAGAAGGCGACAGGAGTAGCACATCAATGAAAGCTTATTTTCTCATTTTATGCATTCATTTGTTGTCCTTGCGGAATGAATTAATGGGACAATAGAGGAGAACAGAGAGAGGACGAGGTGAAAGAAACGCTCGTCTCAGGGGGGGCTGGGAGACTGTTTTTGTGACTGACCCACCGACCGTGTTCTGACTTGACTAACTTCATGAAAAAGATGCTCTGGGAAAGTTTTTGTTTATTTCCTTTGCTGGAAGCTGTGTCATGGAATAGACAGAAAAAATGCAATAGTATAGTGCCAGAAGGACTGAGTAAGTCGGCCATGTAGTAAATATAATGACTCAGCCCTGGTAGAAGTAGAAGTAAGAGTAGTAGCTGTCTACCTTCACAGTGCAGTGTGAAGTATGTCCGTCTTTCTACTACTGCTTTTGTAAATCTTGGAATGGATCAGTTCTACTTCTGAAAACAGCTCTCCTTGTGAGACATGCTCATATAGGTTACTGTGACCACGGTGGTGCAATTTAAAATACATCTGTTACCATCACTTTCAATTCACGTTTGTCATTTCTGAGATGGAACCTCAAGATATAAAATCTGACATCAGGAGACTTAAAATTACGATCGTCAGTATAATTACAGATTAGATTTGTGTGTGATTTTATATTTGTTAACAAACAACCATGTCAAACTAGTTCAGCTTTGCAAAGGTTTCAACTTCAGGGTTCCATTTCCACTTCGTCAGAGGGACCAATGATGTCAGTTCTCTGAGAGGCGGCTTCTTAGAACAGTGGCTTACCTGGAGGGTGACGTCAGTATAAAGATACAAAGAGGTCTCTGTACACATGCTCACGCATGTGAATTTAATTCCTGTAGTGATCTGTATCTTCCAGGATAATCATGTTCCTATTCCCACAGCACACATGTGATGACCCTGTGGCTTAGTGAGGATGAAACCGATGTCATCCATATTCCAATTAGCCAGATGCTGCGATCCCAACAGAGCATTTAAGGGTGATTTTCAAAAAATGTCAGTGATGGCATTTTCCAGCGCCATTGCCCACTTACAGGGTCCGTAATATAAGTCAAAACTGGTCAGGAGCATTAACCTTCACTTGTATATGAAGATGACTGGGACTATTTCATATAAAAGGCATTCAATTACAGTTTTTCACAACAGCCTTTCTGCTAGTGAGTTTTGATTTGATTATGTGACCTGCATGTTGATCTGATGATCTCTTAAAGTCTTTAAATTATGTTTTTTTTACACTCCTCGAGCCTGAAAAACCATTTCGAGGCTGAGGCTGAAAATCATTCTCTCTCTCTTATGTTTCATGGGACATGCTTACGGCAGATCAAAAGCAGCATACGTTTGAGTGACTTTTGGGCGATGTCAGCCTGCTAGCATTCACTATCTTATGGATCCTCTTTGGTGTAGTTGCAAATTGCGAACAGATCTTGCCTACAACGCACAATCCAGAGGCGCTTTCCTGGCACTTAGTCTCAGACACCTTTGATGCAGCCGGTTTTGAGGCGAAACAAAAGACGGGCGTGGGTAATTTGACACACTAAGCTAAACTCAGCTCTTTTTTTTTTTTTTTTTTTTTTTATTGCACTCATTGAAAACACTCCATTAGGGAGCAAAATACTGGAGAGCTTGTTGTGTGTGGGAGATCGACTTGTTCACGGTTGTAGTGCATTAAGCTCTGCTCCCCTAAGTATTAATCTGCCTTGCTTATCTCACCACTTTGATCGAGGTGGAGCTCTTTCCTTACACACTGGACTCGAGTTCTTTTCAAACGTTAAAGGGCTGAGAACTTCAGTTGTTGGCATTCCTCTTCTCAGCCTCATTACAGCGGCCTTCTTACAGTTGCCTCTGTTCAGGCATTAATGACAGTTAGGTTTATTGAAGCAAAGCAGAGCAAATAAACAGCTTAAATATTATTACACCATCCAGTAGGCCAGTTAATAAACTCCACTACATGGCTGTATTGGAACGTGTTCTTTCCCCCTCTTCCACTCGTTGGTTTTGGCCAACCTCTGTACTCTTTCGTCATCTTTACCTACAACACCATTCCTTGAGTCTTGAAGGACCAGGAAAAATTACTGTATTTATTTATTTATTTTTTATCATCATCTTATCCACCTGGCATTAACTAAGAGCCACTTCGGTCTTATCTGTAATTAGCATAACTCATGGGATGGAGTTCACGGTGTGTTTACACTGTGGCTTTAAGAGCTCCGTGAGGGAAAGCATGTGTAAGACAATTATTCATCGGTTGCCACTCATAAGCTGGCTGCTGTTCAGACCAACGTTAGCAAGGACAGTTGGCCCACAGGAAAAGGAAACCAGGCTCCCATCTTTTTCTCTGTGGATCTGCCCCAAGATGTTGAGTTTTCTTAATCACACAAATGACTAAATAGATGCATAGCAGTAACAGTAAGTGACTTTCCAAAAGGAAAGGGGGGACTCGATGAATTTTAACTAATTGTGGCTGAGAGCTGACCAGGCGGTCTTTGACTGTTGGCCACTGAAAAGCTTTGCTGAAACAGAGGCAGCTGAAGGTCAGGGATTTCAAGCTACTGAGATTTTTCTTTAAACCTGAAGCTCTTTAAAGCAGCTTTCCCCCCATGAGGCTGGGTGAACTGTCTTGGAAATGTTCCCACCAGTTTTTAAAATGGATAATTTTGTCCCAATTTCTTTGTGAAAACAACATTTTAAAACATGTCCTGAAAATAGCATTTGCTTGCCTTATGTAGCATCCGCTGAAACTGGCTGCTGCTGGTTCTGGTTAATCCAGGACCTAATCCATCCTGGGCACTACAAACTAAGACTATGAAGCAGCCGGGGAAATCGTGCAGGGAAACTGCTATTGTTCATTAAATAACAGATGTGATTGGCATAAAATCATAATGTAAAACACAAGGTGGCCTGATTAGCTAGTTAGCTAGCTAAAACAGCATGAGGTTTCCACACATGGCACTGCTTCTATTTTGCTGGATTTTATGGCAAATAATGTTGCAAAAAATGACAAACCTTTGAGTACCAATCAGAATTATTTTTTTTATCAGCACAAAGTGACAACCTTGGGTGCAATTCATTGTGCATCATTAATAAAAAGCCAGAGCCAGATGAGTGTGGGCACAATACAGTGTCACACGAGAACAGACTGAGAACATATCCAATCTAACATTCGTTTTCTGTTACTTTCTTTTTCAGGTTGATAGAAAATGAATCAAGAACTCAAGATTGTTAAAAATGCTGAAATAAAAAACAAGATTCAGCTCTACTGGTGAACGCTGGAGGACATCAGATTCTGCAAAAAGTCATGTTCCATAAAAGACGCTGAGTTCTCAGGTTTGCCCACAGTGGCAGCTTCCTGTCCTCCCGGCCACATAAATGCCCTTATGCTACGATATCCATGCTGCAGTCCCTGCCCTGTTTTTTAAAGCTCTTGGTAGCCCTGGCTATGGCTTCCAGATGCTGCGTCCAATGTGTTTTTAGGGAAAAGAAAGGAACTAATCTAATAATAAGGGTGGGCAGCACAGGAGAAGCCTGGAGGGTGGGGAATAATATTAGCACATCTTCGTAAATCAGAGCCCTCGCAGCAGTCCAGCAGACATTTAGTTAAGACGCCCAGACCACCTCTGTATCAGCGAATTACTGGGTGTGAACACACAGAGGACAGATAACCCACACCCCCCTACAAAGCTCTGTCTGCTTGTCAAAACGATACGATTATAGGCTGTATTAAAAACGAAACAACACAAGAGGAGATTATGGTGATTAGTGTTTATCAGCCATCAAGTCATGAATAATGAAAACACTGTTTTCCCCTCTGCTTCTTAATACCAAGCCCTTATTTGGAGGTTTTCTCCCACTCGTTCCCCAAGATATTTTCCAGAACTCCATATGGTGCTTTTATCTATTCACACAGCAGAGCAACTTGTATGTATTTATTCATTTATTTGGGGGAATGGAGTGGAAAATAGTGTTTCCGTGCTAATTTAACCAGTTCAAAGGGATCAATCTGAGGAGAGAAATTCCCAAGAAATAGCATTAAATTGTCTCAATGAGCATGATCCTTATCATGCGGGCCCTGGCCCGTGCTGCACACAATCAGGAGAAACGCTGCATCAGAGGCTACATCTGTGGAAACCGTGGGCAGGGGGGGCTTTGAACGCAAACAATATCAAGAAGGTAATTCTTTCAAGACTTCAAATGGTGTTTAATTGCCATGGGTACATGAGAGGATGAGTTATTTATAACTGCATCAGTCCTTCTGCTCTGCATTCCTGTGCAGTAAGCCTGAAGGACTGCCCGGGACCGGGCTGAGGGCTCAGCGCTGTCAAGAAGTTACGTTTGAAAGAGCCAAGGAGCATCATTGAGATTCAACAGCCCAACCGAGTTTGTCATTTAATTTTTTTCTCTTTCTTCCAAAAAAAAAAAAACACCCCGACTGTCACTCCCTTATACTAACCCCGGGGAAGGCTACCTTTTTCCTCAGAGGCTGTCGAAAAAGGGAAGGCGTTACTTAGAAATGCACAGGAGGAAAATGCGCGGTATTCATTCAAGATAGACAGGACCCAAACGTTAGCCTTGGTGCCATCAAAAAGACACAGCTGTCCTCACCCTCCCCGGCTGTCATAATCTCTGTTTCTCATCTTCAAGGACTCCTGGCTCTGCCAAATTCCTCTTCCTCTCCATCTTCCACGCTCTTAGCCACTTCCTCTCGTGAAAAACTCTTTCTCTGTCACTGCCTTAATTTCCTGTCTCCAATTTCCCTTTCGCTTCCTCTCTTTCAGGCGTCAAGTTTTTCTCACACTAACCACCTCTTCTCCCTCTGCCTCCAAACTTTCCACCCTCGCCTTCCTCCTGGTGGAATTAGGGTCGGCACTGTAGTTTCCCGGCGAGATGCTAATTAGCAGGTGGTGTAGAGAGATGCATGGGCACATAAACACATGACACCAAAGCCACATGGACCACAGTGCTGTTTATTGCAATCACCTGTAGGTCTGATTAATGTTTGAGTTAATCAGCAGGGCAGGAAGGAATTCAGCTGTGGGCGTGTGACTGAAAGAGGAGTGGAAAGAGAGAGAGAGAGCACTAATATGTATCTCAATATATTCAGTGACTTGGTTTATATCTTCCTCACACACACACACACACACACACACACACAGGAATGTAATTTAATGGACTTGAGTATTTCACCAAAAATCTATTCCATTTTTTGCCATTTTTAACTTTTTATGTTGTGTAGGTCTGGAGAACTTTGTTGTATTTTCCAACTTATGGCAGTTTCAGGTGATGTCATTAAACTGGCCTGATTCCCACTCACTTACTGCCCTTGGAGGGGAGAGCTGAGTTATCTGTCAGAGCGCTGACAGCAAAAGACAGTAAAAAAAACTTTGTAGCATTAATAAGTTTTTACTCTTTTAATTCATGCCCATTGGCAACAGCAGAACTGAAATGTTTTTTTTTATATCATGCTGGAAAATGAACACAAATCAGTGTGCAGTATTTGTGACCACAGATTTATTTTTAGTTATTTTTGTTTTAACGTTGAGCCCTGTGATGGACTGGTGCTCTGGGGTGTATACCATGCCCGGTGCTCATTTTGTTGATTCAGACGAGTGTCGTTTGATGCTAATCCAGTCAGTTATGAGGAGGGACATTATGCTCATTTTCAATTCGATATTTTCCACTAGAAAAGGCTTTAATACCCTCAAAACACAGCAGTTCTCGATACTGTCTAGTGCTGCAGCACTGTATTCCCCTTCTGTCTGAAATGTTCAGTTTTAGCCCGTCTCTTGAACACCCCTCCTTCTGAATCCCCAGTCTGCTCCGATTGGTCAGCTCACACACACCTGAGCCAGCACCAATAACAACAACAGAGCAGAATTGCTTAATGAATTCTTACGTACCAAACTAGCTGCTAAGCATAAATTATACAGATGTGTGACATGGTGATGTAATGTGTACTGGCGAGGCGTTTCAGGTACAGTGTTTTCTGTAGGAGAGATGAGCTTCTATTTGTTTTCTCTTTTAAGAAACCCTATTTTCTCCTACAATATATTCAGTTTCCTGAACAGTGTCAATGTATATGAGGTCCTCTGGAAGAGTTGCATTTTGAAGGCAGCTATCTGCAAGCGTCAGGCCTTATTACACACTAACTGATATCATCTGACACCTGTCGTGAGATATAGACGTATGCTTAGGCTCAAAAATTTCAAGTAAAACAGAGCTGTATTTTTCTTATTTAACTAACACTAATATTGACTGCAAGAGTTATGGTACTTTATGTTACTTCAAAACTTCAACAATGTACTATTTTCCTTTTAAATGAAGGAAAAACTTCTGAAACACCACAACCACATCTGGAGAAGAGACAGCAATCATCTGCTTAGGTTTCATTAGGATTACATCTGTAGTTTGGGCCTTGTACGTAGAACTAAAGGAGGACTCAGGACTTGAAATCAAAAATCTTGCATGTTCTTTTAGAAAAGAAATATCAGTTCCTGAATTTCATCCTTCAGTTTCTCTAAAAACCCATATGGCAAACCGTTATAATTGAATCCACCAGTGACTTATTTTTAAAAGTTCATCTTTAATTTGCTGCTAAACTCTGTGTTTGTGAGAGAATGTTTTGATCGTTTTTTTTTTTTTCTCAAACCGGGACAATCTTAACTTTGATCGAAGCTCTTCACATGTTCAGCAATTCCTCATTGGTTTGGATAATGGACAGCCATAATGAAGACCATGATATGTGCATGTGTTGCAGAAATGATGCTTGCAGATGTGACTGCCAGTATGGCTTAGATATAAATGGGCCTTCAAAGTTCCAAATGTTGGGAGGTTTTAATGTGGTTTTAACAGTTTTGGAACAGGAACCATAGCCGTGGGGTCACTGGATGATAATGAATGCTGATCACAACAGACAAAGGGTTCTTTCTTACTGCTTCTCAGCCAAATTCAAGATGTAAGTCCTTGCTCTGGCCACAGCATGGCACTCTTCAAATTGAAATGTGACCTCTCTCCTGACAGTTCTGCTCTCTGCTGTGACATTTTGAGTCAATACTGGAGTATCATGTGAGACCCTCACCGTCTCATTGCAATCCCTTCCTTGTATTTAGATTTAATGATGAATCCCATGCGTGACGAACCAATCACACATGCCTATCAGTGAAGGGACAGTGCTACAATCGGGCACAGCAGGGCCTGAGAGGAGCTCCCTTTGAAAATCCGAACATGACCCTACCGAATTGAATCCCCCTTCCTCTCTACTCCACGTTTTTTTTTTTTTTTTTTTAAAGAGCCCCACCGGGTGGTTGGTCCTCCCAGTCAACATTGAGACTGACATCAGCGTAGCCATCTCATTACTCTCTGAGGGATCTGGGAGGTCAGTGCTATCAAGTGGAGTGGTGCTATAAAATAAATTGAATGTTCCGCAGAGGCAGATGTTGAAGGTGATGGACAGAGAGGGCCCCAGCTCAGAACCACGGCTCACTCTAGCTCCCATGGGTGCTGCAGACAGGGGACCTGAGCTGAGCAGCCGGATGACTGGCTGGGAAAAAGGTTGCAATCAGAATTAAACATGAGCAACCCGACCGGTGTGGTATGTTGGCCATCCGTCACTCTCTGCAGCTCGCAGAGGCTACCTGTGCACGTCCAGTGGGCCTGTCAGGTATTGGAATAGACACACTTGGCTGCGCTGAGGTGGAATCAGAATTGCAGATGGGGAAGGAGAGGGAAAAGGAGAATAAAGTCAATCGATGTGGAGTGAACGCCTACAGTATAAAGCCACAGAGAGATGGCCTGTATTTTTCTTTGGCCAAAGATAATGTTAATGCTACAGCTACACTTGTCTTTTCAATGTGATTTTTGAGCTCTGATTCTAAAAATCACAGCTTATGACAGTAAATTACTTTCATTCACCACTTGCCTCGAAAATCTTTTAATGTGTTCTTTCAAAGCCTGGTTATTTTTGACCTGGATCCTGTTAGGGATATTCTAAAGTCCTTTTTGTCCAACGTGGTTTGTCTGAAGAATTTGAGCTGCAGAAATTGCCGGATTTACAGTATTTTAGGATTTACTGTACACTTAAGAAAAAACATCTGGCTATTCTAATGACCAAAAAGCTTTTCCAAGATGTAACTACTTTGACGCCGACATGATTGTGCCTCATAGTATGTGGCTGCCTTGATGTAAGTGGTTAACACAAACAATGTTAGTCGACATCTCAAAAACCACGAGATAAAACTATATCAGTAAGCCATCATTATCACCATGTTGAAAAAAAGTTTTAGAGGCTTGGATCAAGTATCCCTGGTCCATTAGGACTCCATTTGAAATTCTTGAACAGAGAACATCGATACTTACCTCTGTAGTGTCATAATTAGCCAGAGTTTGGTTGTAACTGACTGGCATTGATTGATAATTATCCAAAATTAGAGTTCAGATTGAAATTGTGTTTTGAATCTCTGTTGCCATTTAATCAACACGCCCCTCCTTGTTTTTATATCATTTTAAAGATCAATACAATTGTATTCAAAGTCCAATTTTGTGCAGCTATACTCTATAATCAGTGTAAAAACTGTCGGATAGCTGGATGATAAAAGTGAGAATGCGAAGCAGCCATTAATTGGAGCTGCAGCCGAACCCGGTCGCCAGCATTACATGACATGTTTGTATTGAACTTTTCTGAAAAAAATGCATATCAATACATTTGTACATCTCAGAGTTTCATGTAACATTCATATTACATACACAACAAAACGTGTTCAGATTTCATGTACATGAGGCAATTTTCATGTCAGGAGAGGAAGGAGACAGGAGGTGGTGACTTGATGGCTGTGTCAGAGGCTGCAGGAGAGATGTCTTTTAACATGTGTTGATATTTGATATTAAATAAAAAGCAATTAACCAAACATTACATTAAAACTGGGTGTATTTATGTTGCATAATTACCTTCTTTATGTTGAATTTTCTATTCCACTCTTGTCACAATGCCATGTTTATGCTATGGTTTCGACATAAAAACCACTTGGTTAGCGTTGGGAAAACATGATAGTTTGGCTTAAAATACCTGTTTTGGTGGCCTTGATTTTTGGATAAAGATGGTGAAATATAGCTGGTTTTGGTCACCATGAAAAACTGATGGAAATGTCTCCAGGTGTCCTAAACAATAAGTTTTTAAGGACACCTGGGTACAGTGTCAACCTTGGATGTGTCAATGGTTTAACTGCTAACATTATATCATAGCAGCTGGGCTTCTTTTTTTTGGGGGGGGGGGCCCAAACCTATCCAGATCATAAGAAATGTTGTCACAGCATAATAACTGAAAATGAAACATTGAGAAATGTAAAGTTGCCTCAGAAAGAAACTTATGCAATGAGTCAAATGGTGGATTTGTTGAAACTTTGGATATATGGCCATATATCCAAAGTTTCAACAAATCCACCATTTGACTCATTGCATTGCCAACATTTATTCTGGGTCGCTGCAGCCTTGAGCTATTATTTTGTCACAAATGCTTTTGTCTTTTGACAATGAAATACATACTGTATATTTAAAGTAGTCATTCTTTTCTCTATTCTGCCTGAAGTTTTTGCAGACTAATATGTGGTCCTGATTTAGTGAGCTTGTAAACTAACTCATTTCATTTTTCTCTGTAGACTTTGAAATAAGCCTCATACTGTGCAGTGTCTGTTGTCCCTATAAAGTGACACAAATAATTAATCTGAAGCTGTGCTGCAAAGAAAATCGTTGGCTTTGTTGGACAAAAGTACGATTTTGGTGTAATTTTTTGCTTGTAACAGCCGCTAACGCAGCAGTGTGGCAGTGGCTCGCAGACTTGGCACAGAGACAATTTGAAATGTGAGCTCAATTATATGTATTCATGCCCTCATAAATGACATATGTTGTTAGTTATGGAGAGTAACTAGACCAAACCTGCATATGCACTGACAAATGGTTCAGTAATCATTCGGGTGACAAATTGTTTTTAAAAATGAAGCAAGAAAAGGCGTCTGGTCTGGCTTTTTCTCACAGGCTTTTTGACAAGAAGTGGCTATCACGGCCAACAACCAGCCAGGCTTGAGATAAGGTATTTAAAAAATCTATTTAATCTCTGAAAGAAGCGTCTGGATTGCTTGTTGGTTTCCCAGAAACACCCCAATAGTGGTAAGCTCACAACTACTGTATTCACAATGACTGTCCTCCAGCGCACGGCGGGAGAAGCAATTTGTTGGAAGAAGTAAATCCATTTAGCCCCAACAGAAAGGTGGCGAGCCGACTTAATTGAGGTCTCCGGCTATATTTAAAAGGAGTAAATAATTTTTGGACGCAGCAGGTTATTTTGAGCCGGGGTCAAACGGCTGAATACACATTCCGGTAATGGAAAAGACCACTCGAGCTGAAGTTTGTTCTGTAATTCTGGGCTTTGCGAGCTCCACATTGCCTTGTCATATCCCCTCAAAGATGTTACAGTCTGTCCGACTTCTCTGCTTGATACCAGAAGACTAATAACTCTCTCCCTTTTATTGTCTGAAAAAGTTTGAAGTCTTCTGTTTGGGCTGAAATGTCTGTTCTGCCAGAGTAAACACTGGTTTTGAGCTGCACAGCGTGTCACTGCTTAAAAAACCTTGCGAAGAATGTGTGTGTGGAAATGCAAAATGTTTAATAGCTTGACCATGAATAAGTTATTTTTCCAATTCATTCTCACTCCGAGAGTTCCACACACACTCTCTGAGGTGTGTGCGCTCTGTTGGCCGTACACACACACCAGCACGCACAGTGACCCCATAAAACACCTGCCCGGAGGCTTAGACTGAGACGGTCCAGAGCCGGGGCGAGTCTTTGGCTCGCTTCCTCCAACACCATAACAGGAAAGTCACAATGGAGCGCTCCTGACCCGCGAGCGCAGGGTCTTTTATGACAAGTGCTGTATAATTGTGCCGTCTGGCCTTCATTATTCAACGTCTCTCAAAAATGTGACAATTATTTGTCTGCACGACGCCCTCCTGGCCCCGCTCCCCACTTCTTATCTGCCCTCCTCTGATTTATATGTCGCCTCGGTGGCATGCTGAGTGAGCCCTGTGTTTCTGATTATGTTTTCCTCAGTGTTTTTCTAATGCATCAACTTGTTAACCAATTCAGCCTCTGGCGCCCGAAAACTATTCTGGCATGAAACAGCTATTGCAGCATTTAGCTTTCAACCCCCCCTACCCCCCTTTTTTCTCCACCACCAGTAAATGTTTAAATATGTTGCAGTTTTGTTTGAAGGGTCCGTGTCACCGCACATGGCGAGCCAGCAGATGCCTTCAAGATAAGGGAACACCTTTAACTTGAGATTTACTAGAGAAACTTTATTCCAGCGTTGTGTTCAGAGTGGTTGTTCGTGGAAGAATGCAGCTTTGTTTCACAGAGACAAACACTCTTCTAATGGAGTCACTGTGAACACACTTCAAGGCCACTTTGTTTGAAAATCTTTTCAAAGGTGATTTCTAAGAAATCCACTTCTACCCTCCACAAAGCACTGGATCTAATGATTAATTGAGTGCTATTCTGGGGACAGGGGAGGGCACAGTTTAATCTTTGTAACTTAATCCACTTTTTGACCACTTGACCTTGGGTATTCAGCTGCTCCGAGGCCGTCGTTGATAGTGATATTGATGAAGAGGCTCCACAGCTGGATACACAAACTGTGGCCAGAGGCATCCACAGTCAAATGACCCCATTGGGTTTTTGTTCATTCAGTTAAAATTGCCAAATGGTCCAAACCTTAGGTGGTTAAGTTGCTGGAAGAGATATTTTAGGAGAAAAATGGAAATCCCATCCAACTGAAATTAGCGGAAATAAAAAGTTTAGTAGAAACGTCCTCCTTTTAAATAGCTCTGTCCTGTTGGGCGGGACAAGGACATCTTTTTTTTACATTTGGTCTTTTAAAATAATGCCTTGCTGTACTATATAGTTGAGGTTTTGCTCATCATTTAGCTTGCTTTAACTCTCGTCTATATGACACTCATTATCCCTGAACCAGGAAATGACAAGTGGTGTCTTCCTGTGTAAAAGGCCAGCTGTAACTGAAGTCAATCAATACAGTCAGATGGATGATGCTCCACACACTCAGGACTTTGCTTTGTTTGGATCCTTACGAACTTGTCGACTTCCACCTGCAGCCGTCTTCTTTACAAGTCCCAAATGTCATCCACGTCTTCACTGCCACCTTTTGATTACTGCGTCCTCATTAGTCCTTTATCCGGAGGGGCCATAACTCCTCAGCCGGGCGTCATTATTTTGAGTGCGACATTAATGGAATCAATATTTTGACACCTCGCCTTCCCATTGCAGGTAATTGAAGTTACAGGTATGGCGGGTAATCGAGTTGTGTGAGGACATGATTGACAGGTAATAGGATAAGGACTGTCTGAGCTCTGACATTGTCCCAGAGGCTGTTCTGTGTGTCATGAAAAATGGATTTTAGTTGGAACAGCGTTAAGAAGATGATTTCATATTTTTTTTTGTCAGCAAGCCTGTTACATGGTTTCTGATTTCAGCCAACTTGAAATATTTTTTTTCTCATTTGATTTCCAATTCAAGTGTTTTCTTTGATCATTAAACCTTTTTTTTTGTTTTGTGTTTTTGTTTTTTATAGTTATTTTGATTGTTTGTGTACTTGCATTATCCCAAACTCTTTCAATTGTTTTCGAACCCAGATAAAAGTCGCCGATTTCATTGCTGCTGTTACTTCAAGGAAATGTCAGTAGAATATGTCAGAGGGTGAGGAAAGAAGTTGGCGAACTCGACTAATGTAAGTAAAACTTTTAATACATGCCATCTCAGAATCAGCAATGGAGGTCATTTCACAATGAAGACAACAGTTCCCACGATCCAACGCGACTTCACGACATCATCAAACTAGCCTTCTTCTTTCGTTATTGTTTTTTTTAATGTATTTTGTGCATATAACACTTTCTGGTCCTGCAGACTACCTCCATTCTGGGAGTTATCAATCAGTTATGTAACTTTTTGTAGCCAGAAACCTGAAATTGCTGTTTACTGAGCCATGTCTGAGCTTAGTTCGCCAGCTACTTGCAATGCCTTGTGGCTAACAGCTAACTTCAGCTAACTGTAATTAGCAACTGTCTGCTAGCTAGCAAATGTGGTTTGGTTTTGATGGTCATTAGCTCATCAAATGAAGTGAAATGTTTTCTTTGACTTAATTACTGGTTTGCTTACATTTGATCAGCTGGGGCCCATGATTTGGGAAAAATGTTAAGAAACGTGAGAAACAAGAAGATTATCACAGACAGGTAGTTTATTGAAGCGTGTTGGTGAATTGTTTGGAATGGTTAAAAGGGGCGTAATGTTTTACTCCCTCCAAAAACTAAACTTGTGCATTGGTCGCATTTATATGGACTGCCCAGCATTCTGCCATGTTTTTGTTTGCTCCGGACGCTGAAGCTCTGTCGTTATCTGTGGCACTAGCACAGCCCTCCAGGCAAAGCCCGAGCCAATAGACCGCTGCTCATGTAATTACAAGACTTACTGTCAAAACAGAGACATGGGGAGGACAGAGGACAGCAGAGAGAAAGTGGGAAAGAAAAAGAGAAGAACAAGTTAAAGAGAACGAATGAGAGAGGGCATGAGCAGCAACAAAACTGTGCATTCTAAGATCAAACACACACACACACACACACACACACACACACACACACACACACGGACACAGGAAACTCACCTAACTAATACCTCTCTGTCATCTGGCAGTTACAAGTCAAACCGTGATCTGTGCTTGTAGAAACATAGAGAGCGCTCATACTGTCCTCCAGCTCCGTGTCTACCCAGGAAGTCAGCCTCGGTCATTACCCAGCAGCACCTGCATCACTGGAGGCATTCTTTGGCAGGCACCATACCTCATCTGTAGCACCCAGTAAGATTTAATATAAATGATTCATGAACAGACACTAGTCAACTTTATTGTAGAAAAATAAGTGGGCTGGACCTGACATATCCATCACGTGTGCTGTGCTGCTGCAGATACTGTAATAAGTGGATGATTGGAATAAAGTTCTAATAATATGGGCCCGCAGAGTCACCGGGAAAATCTTATTGTTTTATTAAAGATCTTAGAGATAGAAGATGTAATCGTTAAGATGCTATTATCCTCCTTTATATCAAATTCAATTTTGGGATGACAGAATGACGTAATGAATGTAAAGACTTCACTTTATCCAATGCACATGAAGTTATAAATCTAATTTAAAAAGTGTGAGCCCACTTTCTTTTGAGGTTGGTAATTTAATGCATGGGAGAACATCTTTAGCTGCTGCTTTGTTCTTACTTGCACATTTGTTTAACTTGCCGTTCTGTGAAGTGCCTTCCCTTTTTCCTTGGTGGATTAATTTTGGGGATTTATTTGCAAATTGCTAAAAAGAGACTGGCTCGAACAGATCCTCTGGTCATTGTTGTTGCTTTGCACTGGAGTCATTTGCTATATGCATTTTTTTTGGATTTTATATAATAAATGAGTTGGGTATTCAGTATTCTGGTTGGTTTCTGCTGTACTTTTTGACTTCAAAACTTTGCTAATCACATTCTTGTTTAGCTGTGTGACTACAGCCGCTCTTATCTTGCTTTCCCAGCGTTGAGCTGAGCGTTATCTAAGCTCATGCTTATATAGTTATACATGGACAGTGCTTACAGTACAAGGCTGCAGAGGGTCACGAGGCCGGCTGCATCTCATACCTATACGCCTGAGTAATGAACTTTCTCATTACGTATGGGCCGCGCTCATTCCTCAACTTCACTTTTTCTGGAAAATCCGAGATCCTGTTTTAAGAATACTTCCCCCCTAACTACACAGCAGATTCATCAACTTAAACAAATGCTGTTATTTTTACTTTTTACCTTTTCACTTTAGAGCCCACACTGTCAGTGAAAAAATAAATACTGTACCTCAAGTCTGTGAGTTGCACTAGGTCACCCAGAGAGTAGACTAAGACCGTATGTTGTTGAAGGCTCTACAAATGGGTAACCCATCAAAGAGCCTCTTGATTCTGCTTGGCAGTCGAGCACTCACGAAACACACATTTCATCACAGTGACTAAAGTCAGACTTGAGGTGGCCTTGACCAACTTTATTCCCAAGAGTGCGGAAAAAAAGATCTTTCATGTGGAAGGCATACGCTTCGCTATTACCACCAATCCTTTCCCCGGCTCTCTCTCTGTTACAGGCACAGAAAGCATAAAGTGTTTATGACCCCATGTTCCCAAGGTCACATTCAGACTTTTATTCCTTACTCTGTCATGTCAAATGCCCCTATCAGCTTTCCTCATCCCGTGCATTTATGTGACTGAGGTGGTTAAACAAAAATGCAGCGAGAGGTGCTGACCCTGACCCTTGAGCTCATAGAAACCTACATACAAATGTCAAGCCAATAACTAGCTTCCTCCTCAGAGAAACCGCTCTCTTAAACAGGAGCAGTTGCTGACATGAAACTCATTGGCCACATCAGACGGGAGAGGAGGGAGGGGCAGAATGCCATAAAAACAAATAGGTCGCTTATTTGGGTCACCGTGTAAATACTTTTAAAGATGCCATAATATTCTCCTTTTCAGTTTCATAATTTTGTTTTGGGTGTTTACTAAAATTCATTACATGCTTTAATGTTCAAAAGACACATAATTTATTTCATGCTGTCCATTGCTGCAGTACTTTGACTCTGTTTTAGTCTCTTTGAGGGCTTTGTTCTGATTGGTCAGCTCTCACAGGCCTGTGCAGGCAGCTCCTATGGATGTATAGTTGTGACATCAAAACCTTACAGAGGTTACGTTTCTCTGTGGATTGAGCATTTTGATACTTCCACCTTATACTTGAAGCACCTATGCTTTATAATCAAAAAAGGGATGGAAATCTTATTTTCTTCAAAATGGGACATTTAATCAACCCACTGACTAGGAATCTCTTCGTTTGAATGATAGGGGGGTTAAAATTTGTGTTACTGTCCACTCAAGACAGGGCCAGCGAAACCATTATATCATTCAGAAAACTGCTTTTTTGAAGGATGAAAACATTTACTGTTTATCTGTAGATAAGAAGGAGAATAGGTCATTGTTGAAATCTGAGAGTATTGGGCTGTCATGGACAATTGAACAATTACTGCTTATAAATGAACTTAAGGATCTTTAGATTAAACAGCACACAGTCTTTGTTAGCTTTGTTTCCAGGTTGATGGCTGATAAACAAATGGTGCGTACATTATAAAAACAAATGTTAATATCATTAGTAGACTGCAGATGTGGAAACGAGCAGGAAACATACATTTTTTTTAGTGTAACCCCTCCACCGACCCTCGGTTTATGAATGTGCTTGTTGCCAAATGATCATGTTTCAAGTCTTTGAACTGTGTCGTTTGAGGTATTTTAGGCTTTTTAAGAGGAAAACCGGCAGACCCTCGCGCTTAGTCAATTCATCCGTAGCTGGCTTTAGAATTCACTGTGGGTGTGGGTTCAGTGGGGCCAGGACAGGGAATGAAGGGGCACCAACATCAGTGCCCAGGAAAAAGCTTTCTCCAGCTGGGAGACGGACTCGGCCTGCGGGCCAGAGGCGCAAGGCATCATAATTAGCCCAATCCAAAAGGAATTTATAGATTTTCACACGCAAATGTATATTGCCTGGTTTGAATTTGGGAGGTACGAGGGTAGGCTTACCTTTTTGGCTGAGCTACTGCTTTAACAATGGTTAGTCCACTGAGGTGAAGCATGACAGCAGAGCTAAAGGTTTTTTTTTACAAAGTGAAAGTATAGTTTTACTGAAAAAATGGAAAAAAAGTATTGCAGATATTTCTACCTGTGGCACGGTATATTTTCAATGATTTTTTGATGTTCTTTTATGTGCTGTGTCAGAAGTACTATTCTAGGTTAGCTGTTAGCAATACAGTCCAATAATATGCTCCTATGTTTGAATGTAACTTCATTACTTATTGTGCCTAAAAAAGGTGATTTTAAATAATCATTTAAAAATGTATCAATATTTAAGAATATTAAAAATATTAAAGAAACGTGTGGATCTTAATTACACTTACACATTACA
The DNA here is from genome assembly GCA_963678695.2 of Diplodus puntazzo. Classification (NCBI taxonomy): domain Eukaryota; kingdom Metazoa; phylum Chordata; class Actinopteri; order Spariformes; family Sparidae; genus Diplodus; species Diplodus puntazzo. The sequence goes on from OZ023163.1 coordinate 18,787,913, forward strand.
ATTACATGTAGAGTGGCTGCTGGTCCAATGCATGAGCAGAATGAGGCCATGGAAGACACAATTAAACAGAGCAAACCACTGATGATATTTAGACGCAGGCACAATACGGGGGGGTGGCAGGGTTAGGATGATTTTGCTTGTACAATTTATACATCCCCATTTATGGTTTCCGAGCATAGACAGTGTGGGCTTTTCAACATTTTTAAACAGCCTTTCTGAAAAGAAAGCTAAACTGTGAAGCCCAGTTGTTCAGCTATTCAGAAAATTCTTTCCAGGTAAACAAACTGTAGATGCTCAAAGAGTAGCCACATTAATACATTGTGCCCAGTGGTCTAGCTTGATACGGTAGAAGCCACAACCGTGCTGTTGTTTGTTTTTGCTTCTCAATTTGTATGACTGACAATGCAGCATATTTACTGTCTAGTGTTGGCTTTTAAAAAAAATATTTCCACAGGAATTCTGGATGCTCCTTCTCAGAGTCAGCCCATTTCGCATGCATACACATGGTTACTGTGTGTTCACACCTGGCAGCTGCTCAATACATCTGCTTTGTCTACTGTCAGTCATGTAGAAACTGTAGTCTAGCCGTTCATGGTCAGTTGCAATGCTCAGCAGCACCTTAAAACATTTGTCGAGGGTGTTGAGTGTTCACTTTCCACACTCTGTTAGCCCTTCATACTGAGTTTTGACTTTTTTTTCTGTTTTCCCTCATTCAGACATGGCAAACAAGGCAATATGGGGCCATTTGAAGCACATTTACTTTTTGTTTGAGTGAGAACACGATTGGCCTGATTTGTTCTCTGTAATTAACAGAGATGTTCTTACTCAAAACTAAATTTACCAAACCACACTGCTCCTGGGGAAAATAAATTTTGTCAGAGAACAGCTTTCATTGATTTTCTATGATAAATGGCAAAATGCTGGTTTGTTGCGTCACTGGACAAGAACCAGTAGGAGGCAGGCGGGACGTGGTGAAACTCCTTCTTTGCACAGACATTACGGTATCATGCTACCTTATGAACTGTAAAGGGCCTAACACACTAAATGCGTTGGACAGCCACCTATTTAAATGGTGGAACAGATTAGTTCAGGTTTCTGTTCTGAGCAATTGTGCACATTAGCACACATGTAGTACGCTTGTCTGTATTAAGTAATATATCACAAAACTTGTCTTTATCATCTGTGAGGGACTCATGAAATCTATTGGTTAACATTGTGACCCTACTCATCTGTAGCATCGAAGAACAACAAAATCATGTTGCCGTGTTCCAAGCTTTCTTTCGCTGAGTGAACATAAACACAGTAAACACAGCGGAATACAAAGATAAATGGCTCCGGCAGCTGCTGAAATATGACATAGCATACCACAGTATTCAAGCAGGAAACATCTAGATTGGAAATATGATTGAATTTTTCTGCAGTCTATTACAGGAGACGGAAATGATGCCTGGAAGCTTTGCCGCCGTCCGTTTTGCTTTCACTGATGTGTCAGTGTTAAAAAAAAGTGACTCTTACATTTCCAGTGATGGACACAAAACAGAAAACTTTCTATCTTAACTTCACAGGGTAAAAATCATTTAGCGCACACATTCTAAATGATCTGCCAAAATCAATCTTTGCACTTTTGCCAGGGAGATGACATGTTTACAGTACGGAGCACAACACATTTCTTACAGTATTTTTGCTTGAATGGATCCTTGTGTTTACCCTATAACCACTGTCAGTCAGACATCTTAGCCAAATAAAAGTAAAATAGAAGCAGAACTGTGATGTGCTGCCTGCGGAAAGCTATAAACCAAGATCTAAAGGCAAAAAAAACCCCATGTCAAGCAGAGAGGAAAGTGGCCCGGTCCGCTTTTGGACTATTTGTCTGCGGTGACATTGACACGTGGGGTCTACGGTCCACTGGGAGCCATAACATACTCATCACCTCTGACACGGCTGCTTTACTTAGTCCAAATGCTTTCTCCAAATGTCTGAATGCAAGATGTATGTGCGCTTTCATCTTTGCACGAGAGCATGAGTGTATGTGTGTAGCAACGACAGAGAGGGCGATTATAACATGACAATTAGCGAGGCTCAGCGTCTTTAGTTCACACATGCAAAACAGAATATGTGGTTTAAATGAAAGATTCAGCCCAGGGACAGAGTTTCAGTCTCATGACCTCTACTTTCATCTGTTATCTCATTTTTTATTCTGAACTTGATAAAGGAGAAGTGCCATCTTGAAAAGCAACACTTGAAATTCTACCCCCACTAATGAAAATCTTCACGTTTCGGCCTTTGCTAATGCGTTCAGCCGTCCCCTGGCTTCATCCTCTCTTCTCCTGAGAGCCAGCGATGTTGTGTGGCCTGGCCGTATTAAGTAACATCTTGTACTGTCTGCTAAGAACATGACCCCACCCAAAAGTGCAGTAGGTTGGCTCCGTGGGGGGAAAATAGAGACACGGAAACCATTCAGCTTCTTTCCCTTCAGAAAAGGCCCCTTCCTGGGTATGAGGCTCTCTAAAAGGGATAGTAAATGCCTCTTGGCCTGTTTACATGGCGGTAAGTGCACCCATAAAACAATAGGGATGTAGTTTAAGTAAGGTGAGCGAGCGAGACGCTAAGGTTTCAGGAGAATGCAGTGCTCATGTTGCCTGTAAGGCCCCACGGATAAAAGCATCTGCTAAATGGCTTATGTTTGCTCTGCAAAGTGAAATGAGGTGCTATCATGCTACTGCATCTACAAGTCTAATTAAGTGTTTCACTCTCAGTCATTTGACTTGTAAATTGATGAATACATCGCGGGCACTTCTCTTTTTAAGTTGTGGGATGCAAGAGGAGGAGGAGGAGGAGGAGGAGGGGAATCCTGTTGTGAGACGACAAAATGTTCTGTGAACAACTTCGGACAAGTTGTTTTCCTATCATCTAATAAATGCATAATTGTCCCTGCTTTGAAAATGTCTTAAGTCTTTAAATGATATTCTAAATGCCTTTTTTGCTGTAGCTTTGTGGGTGCAGCCTTCTGATGTGAATGTGTACAGTTTATTTATTTGAAGCAGTACAGACTGCTACAGTAAACTTGTCCTGGATTTACAGTTCATAAAAAATGCAATTCAATCGGCAAAGCATACAGACAAAGCCCCGATAATGAGTCCATAGGGGAACTTAGTGGGGCATCCAGAGTTCACTTCGATGTTTCAACTCACCCCCCCCGCCCCCTTACCCATCCGAAGCTCAGTTTCTCCCTGTCACTTTCTCAAGCTTGTTCGGATTTGAGGAATCCTCTTATTATGTGCGATGTATTTGGAACATTCCTCCTCCTGCACAAACCTTCCTCTGATGTAACCGGCTTCTGACATTGTTTCATGACTCATAGTCTCAGGGTAAGCGCAACCACCGACAATGCGCTCCATAAATAACTGCATTTAAGTCAGAATTGCCAAACAAATAGTTTATCTGCTCTGCGTCCTGCTGTATATCACAGGATTTCCCCAAAACTCCCTGCTCTGCTAGCGTGCAGATGGAAACAGTTCTGGGGCTCTGAATCAGATAATGTTTGAATACACAAGTGCTTAAGAGTGAAAGGGTTACTGCTGGTGCCCTTGGTATTATCACTGTGGTGCATGGGACATTTTTCAGGCACATCTGGAGCATTGTTGTGCGCCTGGAAGTGTGGCCGCTGCAGTCACAGCCACTTTTGCTCACTTTCATGTGGCCAGGCATTACCATTGTACCAGCCTCAAGTGCATTCTCTCCTGCTCTAAATGACCCATGTGGTTTTATATTAAATGGAAGGAAGAGAGGCTGTCAGAAGCCACAAAGGCCTCAGCTTGGCCTACTATCAGTCGGTTGAGTCATTATCATCTGCCTTTGTTTAGAGTGACATGCTTTAGGGTGGGGCTTAGCTCGTCTATTGTCTCAGCATCAGAAAACGCTTGCAGTGCTCACTAATGAACAGTAATCCCCCACACCCTTCTTACCACTGTGTAATTGGCTGATTTATTAGTGGAGTGTGATAGCCAACCTAACTGAGAGCTTAGAGAAAAACTGTGGGCTAATGATTGTTTTAATCCTCTCACAGAGCACTTCGAAACTTTGCTTTGTGTTTGTTTTCAAACGTTTTTCACCCAAACTTGCCTTTCAAAGACGAGTGACTCTCCGTTCAATTTCACGACTGTACCAGAAAGTAATTTCCACCGGCCCAATTGTGTGCCACTGAAGATTTATCTGCATGCCACTGTGCTCTGTTCTCCTGACCAAAGGGGAGGAAGAAAGGTTTGTAGGCTAAAACGTCCAGCCACCTTTTAAAAGACGAGACTTTGTTGGACTGCTTCTATATTAATCTAACACAATGGGAAGAGAATATTCAGCTCTTCTCCAGGAAAGTAATTTATTTTAAAAACTAAGGTGTCATGACAATGGTATCATGTGGTTCTGGTTCTAAGGTCATTAAAACGTGTTTAAATAGTTGATTTCCAGCCAATATGAACTGTCACAGCTGTTTATAATGTGGCCGATGATGGTGGTCTCATCTGCATACTTCACGATAGAGTTCTCTCAGTCTCTGGAGGTGTAGTACAGTGTGAACAGGAGGGGGCTAAGCACACAGCCCTGAGGGACTCCGGTGTTCAGCACTAGTAGAGATGGTGCAACTGCCTATCTGAACTGTCTGAACTATGGCATCCTCTGTAGATCTGTTGGTTCTGACAGCATACCGGTGATGATCCAGGTTGGCAGAGATGTTGTCTTTGATGTGCTGCAGAACCAGTTTCACCAAGCACCATCAGGTACTTTTCTAATCAGATACCCAAACTATCAGATTAGGATGACATGGAGAAGCAGTGGCTCTAGTCAGAGCTCCCACCCTATTTCTAAGGCTGAGTTCAACCACCCTAAGGAAGGAAGGAGGATTCTCATTTTTGTCGCTTGTATCTGTCTCAGTGCTTTGGTCATCATCCAAAACTCATGACTACAGTTGAGAGTTGGAATGTAGATAGACTGGTAAATCAAAAGTTTTGCCTTCCGTCTCAGCTCCCTCTTCTGCTGACTATGCACCAAATCGCTGTCCATCTCTTGCTCCATTTTTCCATTACTCGACTAAACTGATTAATGACCAGAGAGGAGGAGGGTATGTTGATGGAATGGGTCGGGTGTTGACAGGTTAAGACTCATCGACATCCAAGTATGTTTAAAATGAAAAGGCATGCATTAATGAGGCTTTCTTTGAGTGTGTACATGGGTTTGAGTTTACATTTAACGATTGTGTACACATTTGCGGACAGATAATTGATGACCGTTATGGCTCCTGCGAGACGCTCTTTCCGCTCTGCTGCTTGTGTGCTGGTGAAAATATCGATCTGGCATCAGCGACACTTTTTATCTTTGCATATCTTTCCAGAATCATCATCTGCTCCTCCAATACCCCAACCCTCCATTTTTTCCCCTTTCTCACTCCAGCAGGCTGATAATTAGCTCTCATTGGCATTAGAAGCTCATTAATACCTCGTCACAATCCGGCGAGAGAGCATGTCATTGATAGATTCTCACCTAGGGTAACCCTCAGACTCTCTGTTTGTTTCCATCTCCCTAGCTGGACGTTAATGAGGTGGCGGAAGGCAGCAGGATTTTGCTTACTCCGTCCGTGCTCAGAAGATGTGAACCAGCCTTTTAATTGCTAATTTACCCTTCCACACACCCAGCCAGCTTCCAACATGCTGTCGAGACGCACCACTAGGAATAAGCATGCCCTTAATATCTCTTCAAAGCTATAGAGAGAGGCCTTGGGGAGGAAGATGACATTTACTTTATGGAGAAAAATTAAGATCCACAAGTTAGATCAAACAAAGTAAATACCACAGACATAGCTCCCAAAAGCAGACAGAAGGCACAGATTATTTACTTTGTCTTTATCAAATACTCCTTTACAGTGTCACATTTGCAAACAGAAGTAGAATAAAAAAACAAAAAAAAAACTAGCAGCAAATGTCTTTCATATTAACATTAAAGAGGTTTATAAGCCATACATCAGTGTATTTAATTAATTTGTCATTGAATATATTTTTTGAGGCATAGACACCTTTACTTGACAGTGGATAGATCTGAAAGGGGGGAGAGAGGGGGGGGTGTGACATGCAGTGCAAGTCCTCCGGCCGGATTCGAACCGGGGTCCACTGCGTACGTGGCATGCACGCTAACCACTTGACTACCTGCACATAAGATGACAACAATCTGCGTTACTAACATTATTACTAACTTGGCTGTTTGCTGGTTGGAGAAATCTGAAAGCGTAAGTAACCTTATGCCATTAAATCATTGTAGATCACTGCATTTAGGGCAGTGCTGTCACTGCTGCTTTAGTATTTGATGGGAGTTAATTCATGACATAATGTCTGGATGAGCACAAAAGAATCTGACTAATCTGACCAGATCCGAGAATCACAAGACTAGATCAAATTTTGAGATGATGGCGAAGGGTACAACTGTGATTGTGATCGATGTTTTGGTAAATCAAAAGTTTTGCCTTCCATCTCAGCTCCCTCTGCAAGATTTTCTTTCAAACTGTGCAGTCTCTTTGTAATCCCTCACGTGTAAACTCCAGCTGAGAACAGAGCAAAATCTACTGAATTTGAACTAGAAGTGAAGCATCATCCAGTTCAGTGGCCAGTATGCTACATAAGAACTTCTCGTAGGATGGTCAACAATATTTTCAGACACTTCTTCTTTAGGTGCTAATTCTACAGCTATGTATGTAGATAGTTTAGTGTAAATTGGGAGCCGCTGGATTTACCGCCAACCACTTGATCGCGATCTTTCTTTATATTTTCACTCTGTCACACTCTTGAATACATTGCCAAACACACACACACACACACACACACACACACACACACACACACACACACCCTGCCCTGCAGTCACACCGTTTCCTCTCGCCCATTCTTATCCCAGCCTGACAGAAATGGATCGGCATCATCTCTTTCTTCTCCACCCCTTCTTTTCCTCCTCCCTCTCCTCACCACCACCTCCATCTGCATTTCCACGCCTATGTCTTATTTATCCATTCCTCTCAGATAAGGTCTCGGGAGATGAGAGACATCTGCTGCGCGCACTTTGAAGATGCATCGCGATGCTCAATTACGTGCGGGGGCCAAGGTCTCGTTTGCATTCAGTGGCATGGAGAGTGCATCGTTAACAGGTGGTGGGAGAGAACACGCATGGCAGGCCGTTTGATAAATAAAATATATTATGGTAATGACACTGAGGGAAAGAGAGAGAGAGAGAGAGAGAGATGTGAATATTGCTAAATTGACTTGCTCTGGATTCACATTCAGAGGGAGTTTGAGGTTTGAGGAGGTGGACGCTGGAGACGGCATACACACACACACACACACACACACACACACACACACACACACACACACACACACACACTAAAAACATAAATACTGTGAAACATGCCCTCATGTAAATATATGCATATGTTTATGCTCCTACAGTGAGATCATTTGCATACATATCTGAATACATATTAAAACATGCTTATTTGTGAAAACGAATGCAAATGAACTGAAATGTTGACGGACTGGCAAGAAGACCGCCAGTGCTGGCTTGATTGGTGCTGGCAGATGGACTGTAGCATCTTCTCTGGGCGTATCCCATTACCTTTCTCAAACCCAAAGCCTTGTCCTAGACAGAAGTTGGACAGGCACTCTACCATCAAGCCAAATGAAGAATGTGCATTTAACGAGCAAGGAGAGGGAGGATGGTGGGGGGTGGGGGTGGGGTAGATTACACCAACATCTTCAAATTTGTTGCACATGCAGGCACGCAGACACATTCCGAGACACACATTTGCATGCAACAAGCACACGCAGGCCGGCAAAAACACTTCAAGCTTTTAACAAAAATGCACATGCGCGCGAAAAAAAACACAGAATCAGAGAGGACGACCCGGGGTCAAAGGTCGTTAGACTGGAGGGCATCTAATCTGAAAAATGAGAGCCTCGCTATTCATCATGCGATGGCTCTCTTGTCAGACATGATCAGTCTTTAGTGTCGGATCTCGCAGAGCCGAACACACTTCGATTGGTTTATCAAATTGGTAACGGTTTCACATTAAGAATCAATCAGGAATATAATAGTGATCTTGTCTTGGTGGCAGTGGTGCAGATTTTTTTTATGACATAATTATGAACAAAAGCCCAGTGTCGTGGATCAGTACCAACAGGATCTCACTGAAACACAAACACAGACAGATGACTTCACTCTATAGTTTTTACTTATGGTAAAAGTGTAGGTTAATTATATTCTGCTTTAACAGTTCAACAAACACTACCAAGGCTCCTAATAAAGATTCCTAAAAGTAATTATAAAAAGTCACTATGAAGCTTCTTTGAATCCTGTTCTTCAATTTGAAAAACAAGGCTTTACCTGTGGAGTAATTTGGTGTGGGATGTCAGGGTGAGTTCGGCTTTTTGCGTTGTCAATCACAGCTCCAATGAGAAGGAAACGCTGAGGTTGGGATGAGGTTAATAAATGACAAACAAACAAGAGAGAAGGAGGCCCTCTGTTCTGCCGTGATACCTGGCTGCTAGGGGGAATCAGGCCCAGATGTGTTATGGGTAACTCCTGGTGGAAGTGGTGACTCTGGGGGTCACACTGGGGTGTCCTTTGTACACTCCTCATGGCACACAGCTGTGCTCGCCATCCAGGAACCTCTCACCTTTGACCTCCCGACCCCCTGGGTACACGTTTGGCAGGAATGTCGGGTGATTGGCTACATCGCTCCCCTTTTCATTTCCTGTCGCTTCAGTTTTCACTTACAGCTCCCGCGAGTCTCCTGACGCCTCCCTGCTGGTGCCTTAAAGGGATTTTCAAAGCTATCAAGGAAGAGCCAGGAGCTTAAATATGAATTATGGATGGATTTGAGACTAACAGCAAATCAATAATGTCTGCTCAAGAATGCATTACACTTGTGCAGCTCATTATTCAATAAGCAATAACGGCACTCTAATCCCCTATATTTATGTGCTAGAACATACTTAACCACCCTGACCCACTTTGAATCTGAAATGAAAGGTCGCGCATCGTTCAATATTGTAGCACAGCAGATAGAATACAATCACATTTCAAGCATTTCCAGCGCGGCAGTCTCAGATATGATCTTGTAAGCATTGAGCCTGGGCACTACGGAACAAGTGTTGCTGTTCATAGCTAGACCAAATTACAGCATATTGTATCCCTTGGCACAGTTGGACTCATTAGTCATCTTTGTTTTAGTTTTGGCAACTTTTCAGCACATGCTTGAACTTCAATGAACTCAGCGCAATAACAAAAGAAGTGCAAGATTTTTATGGTTTTCAAGGACAAAGAGTTGGTCTAGTCATGGGTACGGCATAAACCCTCAGACTTTCCTGTTTTTATGAGCTGAAATGTTAAAAAACCAATGTAGAAATCATTGCCGGGCATCTGGTCTCCTACAAAACACCACCCCTGATGTCTTTGATCGCGAAGCATCGAAGCAGAGTGCGCTCAAGAGTTCAGATTGTGTGTGTTTATTGACTCATATCCATTTAGTTTGTTTTAGCAATAATAATAATATTACATAGAAGTTATGCAAGAGTCTTTAGTCATTTTGTGCGCTCCACTCACCACATTTATTCTCCACCTCCCTGTGAATGACCTTGGTGCTGAAACCTGACTTGAATTCAAGTTTTGAGTTCATGTTTTGGACCCTGTGTTTTTTTTCTAAACACATGGCTACGTGTCGCAAAAGGCTGTTGGGGGTTTCATAGAAAATCAGATAAATTATGTAATTCAGATGGAATGTAGCAAGTTGCCGTGAAGCCTTTCCCTCGCAGACGAAATAAAAATAACTTTTTCTTTAACAAACCCCTCCTCATTACAGGCTCCCTTCTTTAGGGGAATGAAAGGATGGGGATTTAGACTGCCACGGATGATGGATGGAAGCCGTGGTGTAGATGAGGTGAGATGTGAGACGTCTCTCGCTTACTTTTTCTTTTTTGCCTCCTTTAAGGCCAAATGAAGATGAAAGAGAGAGGCGTTTAAACTCTTTGCCTTTGTGTTTCATCCCCTCTGAGGCTGGGCTCTGTTGTCTCTCAGATGCCTGGGACAAATCCATTAGCTCTGCCGTATCTCGGCTACTGCAGGCGTCACCTTAGTCGGTGTCACTCCGGAGGCAGTGTGAGGGAGACGGAGCTGGATAAAAAGAGAGACAACGTGACAGGAAGGTGGCAAGTGCCAAGGAAAGACTTGCACAATGTTACGAAAGTTCACCACAGAAACTAGAATCCACCCCGTGCGTGATTAATTACAGCAAGAGATGTCAATGGTGTATAAATATATATTCATAAATTACAACAGCAAGCACATGATATGGGGGAAGAAGGGTTTGTCACTTTTATAGCGTCGTCTTTTGAAAATCTGTAATTCCAAACATTTCTATCCCATAAAACTGCAACTTGGTGATACTCATTTATTATGTCTTAGTTGGAAATCTCTGCAATTCCAATTAAGCCACAAAAACAGTTGATATTCTGCACTGAATCTTTGACGGAAACTAATGAAATTAGGTAAAGTTGGATATTAAACTTTGAATAAGTAAATCAAAAAGAGCCTTCAGCAGAGCATATAGGACTATAGTCTCATTACATGGTTTAATTACTGCATAATGAGTTAAAGTACACAGTCATGGGAAAAACAAGCAGTCAGAAACATCCACAATGTTGTTTGACATGTGGATGAAATGTAGATGATGACATAAACATCTTAGGGTTCTACAGGTTCTTGGGTAAAGTTTAAAGGACAGAGGCAGTAAAATATGACTTTTCTGTCAATCATGAGCCAGTCCCCATCGAGAGGCTGACAACAATTGAATGGAATAATGAAAAGTTATAAATATTACTTAATGCAAGTTTACTTTAGAGGGAAAATTATTATGTGTGGATTTTTGAGAATTAAAAGCATGAGTGTAGTTAAAGTAAAACTTTGTTACAAAAAGGTTGTTGCATTTGACCTTCTATTTTGTTATTTTCATTCTCTAAATGTCACCAGAATGCAGGAAACAGTCCTTGCGGTTCAGCAGTATTAAGGGTTTGTATAAACAATTTGATAAATGTTCTGATGTCATACTCACAGGTATACTTGCAAAAGATGTGCTGTATCTGCAGCCGACCGTACTTTAAACATTTAAAGTATGAAGCGCACATTAAAATCCAGAGAGGTTTTAACTAGTTAGTGATTTGACATTTACAGAGGACCAGGGGATTGTGATTGAATTCCTAGGTGCTACATTATGCTATTACAGAGTTAATGTAGCCTGTACTTTTCTTGTAAATCTGCAGCTGTATAAATGGAAGAGCCTTGTAAGACCATAACAATGCTCTCCACTTAGGAGGGGAAATGTAGCCAGTCAGCAGTTAACTTTGTTTTTGTACAATATGTCATGAATGTGAACTGCCCTCTGCGAGTAAAGCGAAAAAATTTTCATCAAGTTTAAATAAACCTAACCTTTTTGTCCGCGCGCCACCCTGGAAGACGCTGAAACAGGTCATTGTGGCAGTGCGTGACTATCATAGTAATGGATGGGATGTGTCATAAAGGCGAAAAAGAAAGGAAAATACTGGAGACATCAACAGGAAATTCTCACCATTGCAGTTCATCTTCTCCCCTCCCTCGTCAACTTCTGACAGAGTAAGGAAGCTGCTGATAGGGAATTGTTGAAAGGTTTGAAAGGAATACATGACCATGCTGGGGGGGGCACGAATATAATGGGCGGCCTCGGACTCCAAAAGACTGAGAACCACACCAGAACATATTGCTTCATTGTTCTTTCTATGTTGATACAAACTTTGTCAGTGTCTGTCTCTGGGATCGTAAATACACATCAGTAAGAATTGTATTTTGGTGCAAAATAAAAGCACATCTTTATTCTTGGGTTTAGCAACCCAATGGTCTGATCTATAGTCTGAGTGATTACCAGTGTGTAGGATTTATTGGGATTTAGAGACAAAGATGAAAAATAAAAAATAAGAATTTCATTCATTTTCAGTTGTTTCATCAGTGTATAATCACTTGAAACCAAGAACCGCTGTGAATTAGCCCTTCATGTCTCCAGAGGGCACGGTGTCTCTCCAGTGGGGTCCACCATGTTGCACTGACATAGAGGAGCCCAAACACCATTTGCACTGTGAATCAGTTTAGAAAATATTAGCCTGTCCAAGAACCACCATTATGACCAACGTTGAAATACACTAGCCATCTCCTCACTCTATTCAGCTAATTGTTTTACGATGCTTGCTGCTAACATTAGCAGGCCTCGTAAACATCGCTTTAAATATTCTCCTCTTGCTCCACACTTCTCTTCGTGGTTCGCCCCGAATAAAAAAAATGTCCCGGAAACTAGTTCTTGTAAACAATCAGCTGTATTTTACACAGGCAGGTTAGATTAGATGTTGTATACTGTCCCCAAGGGAAATTCATTGTGCTTTGTTCAGAGCCATAACAGACACAACAATAAATAACACAACAATAAATATATAAGACATCTGGCGTGTAGCATAGCATACCAGATGGTCACGTGGAAGAGCAAAACAACCGGTCCTGATGTAGTAAAGTCCATGCAGCTGGTACTCGAAGCAGATTACTGCATTGAAATAGCACTCGACCCTCGTATGGAAAGATCCCTCTACACTACATGTAGGAAGGGAAACAGCATTTTTGTACATGTATCTGACTTTGTTTCTTTGGTTAGCTCCATGAAAATTTCACCTATAACATCTGCGTAACAGCTCTGTAGCTGACAGTTGCATTATCGTCCTTGTACATGAAGCTGCTGCTGTTCATCGAGGAAATTCCAGCTTTGTCTAACACACCACATCGGCTTGTCATTCAAAATGGAAATGAACCAATGTTTTGAGACACCTTCAATTGTAACTTTGTAAAAATGAGTGGAGTTAAACAGGCTTGCTGGGGAATCATGGGAACATACAGTAAGAAAATAATCTGGAACAGTTAATTTGTCATACCTAACCGTTTCCCTCTGGCGCCCTGAGCAATGAGTCACCACATCTGTACAATGAAAAATATAATTTTCTAAGCCAATATTTTCTTCACAATTACCATGTATTTTTTCATAGATATCCATGTTTAAGAAGGAATCCATCTCATTTTATAGTTTTCCTTTGCTCATTTATTCGTCAAGGAGTATTCACTACGTGACTTTCTCACGTCCATAAAAAACTAAAACAATATAGCAACAAAAATAACTTTATCTGTTTGCCATCTACTTTGTGATCCTTTGATCTGAGGGTCAAAGGTCAGACTTGGTTTGCAGACACTTCTTTTTTTAGAATAGTTTCAAAGACTTGTGTTTTTATTCCTCTCCCCCTGAAATCTAATCAGGCTGACCTGAAAAAGACCTCTCGCTTTAGTCTTAATAAATCTCCTGCTTTAACGATTGAAACAGAAGAAAGTACTATGTTGTCGACTTAAACTGCTGGTAATGGAGAGTTTGCGACATCCCATGATGGCCGGAATGATTACATCGTTTTTCTACAATTTATTTTAATTCATTGTACATACATGCCATTGGCAGTGCAGCCTGTGAGCGTGGGGAGAGTTCCTTTTCTGTCGTCGGTTTAATGGAAGCAGTCCGATGGAGTTACCAGAGTCACCGTAATCAGGGAGAAATTCAATTATTTAACATCTGTCACGAAAACTTTCTTGTTCCCATTGAGCACTTAAGCAGACTGAGATTGAAACATAAAATTAATGGCTTGATTTGCTTTCTTGTCAGTCCAAATTCTTCTTACATCTTACAACACTAAAATAGAAATACAGTATGCGATTACTTGAAGTATTTGCAGTGTTTTTCACAATCGTTTCTGCAATCTCTCCCAGTGTTCCAGTCCTTCTTTCTTGTTGCTGATGAAAATAAAAGAGAGAGGCCATTAAATTAAACATTGTTTGTACTAGAACAATAAAACTTCTCTCTCCAAACTAATGATTCCATTCTCCCACACCCTTGCCGGCTGATTCATACACAGACAGTTTTTCCACTGTGTTTCCTCAGACAGAGTGGCTCATGTTTCATTCAGAGGTACTGTATCTGTCGACATGGTCCCCTGCATTACCCTTGCTCATCTATCCGAAACCGTGTACATGCATTGTTGGATATAGTGTAGCTGCACAAATATGTATGCTCTCTATCCTGTCTCAGATAAGGCTTTCAGTTTGAGCCTCGCAACATCGTGTGTTATCTATGGTGCCATAACTCTGGTGTCCGGTGTTTTCTTTTTCTCAGCAGGTCCACGATACGGTGTGTTGAGGTAATCACAATACAGCCATTCCAGTGATTGATACTTCCCGCAAAGCCTTCTGGGATGCCATGTTTTTACAGGAGGAAAAGGGTGAACAGTTTTGTTTCTCCAAATGAAAAACAAATGGAGCTGGATGGAAAATTGGAGAGGGATGGAAAGGGATCACCACTTTTGTGGTTCCATGTCAACCACAAGGTCGCATACCAGAAATCAGGATCTCCCACAGTGGAACGGGCATTTTGCTTCGACGGCAGCACATTTTAGTGCTGTCAGTGTTGCCATAATCGTGGAAACTGGCCAGTTGGAAATGCTTCGGTTGCCCTCGCTGGCAATTGCTGCCATTCACGGTGCCATAAAATTACCTTTTCTAGATGTTTCAACCCTTTCTTAAAGTCAGACAATGGTCCCAAAAAACAGGAAGCTAAAAGCACAGTGTATGACAAACCCAAGATTCATGACATTAAACGATGCCTTGTAGCAGAATGTGACTTTGGGTGGAAACTTAACCACAATAGCATGCCGTACTGTGGCATTTTTCATTGTACCCCAGAGACATTAGACCAATTACCTCGTTAAGTCATGTGTCTCCTTAACTGATTGGTCTGGCGAGGGAGACAGACAGGCAGAAAGAGAGCGAGCGAGAGGATGGGAGACAATCAGAAAGCAAAGGGAACAGAGAGGGAGGGAATGTGACTGTGTGCTCTATAATGAGTAAGCTATGGGCTCTTTTTTTAAAGTATCCAAAACAGCGTTCAATAGCTACCAGATGGCGGAGGGAAAATACAGTGAGGGAACTTGATTACCTCTAAGCATTTTCTCTTAATTATACTGAAGCTGTTATGTCCTTAATACCACAGAGGCTTTATTCCTTTGCAACACATTCTGAAGTGGGCGTACGAGAGCACAAACGAGTGCCATCAGGTACTGCATAAGAGCACAGTGATTAGTAGGAAGAAATAACAGAATATGGCACACACGAGCTTGTGGTCTTTTTAAAAAGACAGAGCAATAATGTGCTTTGAATAATAATGTCCCCATCAATGAGTTAACACCGTTGTTACGCAGCTAAATGTGCCAATATTCAAATATATCGCATAATTTCGGGTCTAAAGTGCCCCATTGGGCGAGGTAAAGCCTTCCCAGCCTCCATCGTAGCTTCTTTGTCTTGTGAATATGCAGAGTAATGAAGTCGATTCTGTTTTCATCACGGGTGCTTTGTGAAAGTGTTGAAGCATTGACAGTATAAGGAGGTCATTTCCACTTCCTCTCAGCGTATAACATTGCGCCCGGGGCGGCCGGGGTCAGAGCCCGTGTGAGCCAATGACAGGACTCAGAGGGATGAGGGCATATGTCAGAAATGGCTCGAGGATCTCTCGGGCGTCCCATATATGTCATCAGGGGTCCTGTAAGCCCAACACGTCGCTGATGGATTGACACCCTAGCAGAGAAATTGTTTTAAAGGAAGTGCCGAGTCGTTGACGGAGACCCTGCCACACAGCTGACATATCTTATCATCGAAAGCGCCCGCGACCGAACAACGAAGGAATATTTTTCTTGTAATCTCTGGTGTGCTTTCAAGGAAGTTCTTCAGATCTGGATTATGCACAGAAAAGCAAGAATCTTACCCTGCTATGACTGATTTGTTCAGACAAGCGAACCTTCTAAATTGTGTTAAATTACCCAGAGTGCTCGCCTTGTTGTCTCGTCACAGCAACTGCTACGTGGCGCTCCAATTGCTCCTGGCTGCCAGACTGGCGGTGTCAAGGAGTTTGCCCTCTACCTTGTGTTGCAAACTCAAGTCAATTACCCCAATTAATCTGGCGGGAGAGAGGAATGGAGATGGAGATTGTTTTGCTTGAGTCCAAATAAACGCAGTCTCCTTTCCTTTTAGCGTCCGCACACATTTTCTTTGAATGAGCACAGGCCGCTGCATTTTTTTCACCATTTTTAGCAGGATAAATGCACACATTTACTAGATGAGGATCAGGCCATGCATTACGTGCTGGCAAGATACGCTAAAAGCTTGTTTAGACTCTGAGTATCGAGGTCTCTTCTGGCATTATCAAGTGCAGACAAAGTGAATGGGTGAAGACAGACTCTCAGAATTACTTGGTTGCAGATGGAGGGGATCATATCTTCAAAGGAACAGAACTACAGTTTGGTTCAATGCAGAGCACTTTTTACGAGAACGGCGTGTTTTAAATCATCTTCCACGTTAAGAAGAGCAAAAGAATCCAGCGCCATAAAAAAAAAAAAAAAGAGAAAATGGACATTAAAATCAGACGGGGGAATGAATGGAGGAGACGTGATCCGTGCTGTCGAGAAACGATTCATGGGTCGTGCCGCTCAGGTGGTGTGGCGGTCCTGAGTGTTTCACTGGCTGCATCTCCACTGTGCCGTACGCTGTCCCCAATGAATCCCAGGACCCCGTCGGGCCATTTGGACTTTGTCAGCGTCAGCCATCATAAGGTGGCCAGCTGCTGGTTTATTAGCCAGGGCATTTCTGTCGACCGGTCTCGTTAAACTCCTGAACCTTTCTTGTAGGCCCGAACCTGCTCCACAAAAAAAAAAACCTGCAGTTGACAATGAACCCAAATTTGCCGATAGGCTGACGCAGACCATATGGCAGCGGCGATTAACCCGGAGAGAGATGGACCACGGCTGTAGGTTCTAAGCTTCCAGACATCAGTTATATTTAATATGTGTTATTCAGCATATGAGCTCCGTGTGCATGTGAGTAACTACAAAAGCAGAGCTGAGCTTTGACATTCATAAAATATTTACTTTATAGTACTGCCTTTTTTAGAGGGGGTTGCTCTGGCTATAAGCCATTACTCATGAGTTATTGAACCGAGTGAAGACATTTGTCGGCAAGCTGAAACTCGATATTCCTGTCACGCTGTTTGCTTACCCACATTTTAACAGTAGTGGAATGCCATCAAATATCCTCTGTCTCGTTTCCAGTGCTAGATGATCTATCAAACTGTCCTCTCGAACGTGCATGTTACAAAAGGTGTCCGTGCCCCGCACAATCCCACAGAGCGTCCCTTTCTTCATCATTCTAATCCGCTCACACCCTCCTGACTCCTCTGAAAAATTTAAAAGATCCCCGATAAAGTGATCTATGAAATAAAAACTCAAATTCCTGACCTTTGGTCTCCCTCTCTACAACCGAACTCTCTTGACTTCTGAGAAAAGTGCCACTCGTTTCCTCAGCTGTTCCTGGGTTTCTGGCCGCCCGATAAGCTGATCTGGCAGGCCCGCTCCTGCCTCCCATACTCTCTGACCTTTGCGCTCTCAGTGTAATTGCCTCAGAGTTTGATGGAGCAGTGTCTCTGAAGCAGATGATGTCTCACTGCAAATTGTGATAACGGCTAGAGGGCCTCCTACTCCTCTTCCTCCTCCTCCTACTCCTCCTCCACCACCCTGACCAGCAGCAATCCCTTTTCAAGAGCGCGTTAGTGTTAGTGGTGAGGGAAGTAGCCATCTGCTTAGGAAATAAAGTCTCTGTAACTCAGCCCCACAAAACTCTGGTTTTCATTTCCACTCGGGGGATAACTTCAAGCTTTCCATCATGCACCTTTTAGCAGCACTTACGGTGCACAGTTACTGTATGTTGCCTGTTAGGTACATTTCTGCTTAATACAGATGTCAAAATCCTCGTCCTCCCCGTTCTGATCAAAAACACAAGAAACTCTGCCATCCATTTTTAGAGCATGTTTTTGTTTTTCTCTGCCGATAGAAGCGCTTCCAAGACGAAGGATCCCTCCCAGCCTTCTGTACCGAATGCACTTCCATCGAAAACATAACGTGACGTCCATAATTACATTTAAGTGACAAGATTGAGGTAATTAGCAAACTAGATGATGGGACAAAATACAGGCTTATGAATTGGATCGCATACATTCTGATACAAAGCATATGCTGGCAGAGTAGCAAAAAGCCCAGAAATGTCCCACAAAGAAGTAAAACACATGTGCACAGTGGGCTGAAACTGGAGCACTTCTTCTCGCCTTTTCTCTTGTTTTGGAGGTTGAATAGAGCGTATCATCCCAGACATCCAAGTCCTGAGCAGAGGACCTCACGTTCGTAGGGCAGTGGACAGAGATAGACAGGTTTGATGGATGCGCCGGTGCTGAGTCATGCATGTGCAGGAAGGAGTTTACCCCGTCTGGCTCCTGGGCTGCCCCTGAGCCACGGCGGTGACGGACAGGAGGGGATGATAGATGAAGATGTACGACTGCAGATAGACCATCAGATTAGTGGTTTGTTGTATCTGATGTTACGGTGTAATCAATCCCGTTCACCCCCTCTCTGTCCCCCCACCTGACGGGTGGATCCGCTATCTCCGGTTGTCTGGCCTCAATGATGTCCAGGCGCACACACACGAAACTCGCAAGGACTGTGCAATCATAGAGCAGCACCATTATATTCCTTCTTTTCATCTCAATCTTAATTCTTCTTTCCTCAATGCAGTAATAGAAGACAGCCACTAAGGTTTAACTGGTTTGTCACACATCTTTAGGTGATTATTTCCTCCTTTTTTTACTTTTCCGTAAATGGGACGTGATGCATTAAAAGGATTCACAAAGCACCAGGGTGCTCTCATGTCTTGCCAGTTCTGTTATTTCCCTCGTGGAGATGAGTTAATTGCTTTTGGTACAGTTAAAGTGAGCAGGACACAACAGCGTTTGGATTTAAGAAGTAAAATGTGCGAGGCACATGTTGAGCAAATTTTTGGAGCCAGACATGATTGGAAAACCGCCCCAGCCACCTACATGAATACATCCCCAAGATTTAGCGTGGCTGGCATTGGCGTAAACACCCAGATAAACACAAAATTAATTAAAATCTAAGAGAGAAGCTTAAGTATCTGGTCTTAAAACTGTCACTGTGCAAATTCCCAGTGAGAGAAACAAACAACAACCCAAAACTGCCTCTGAGCAAGTTTGACTCATTCCATAATAAATCTCTGTGTGGCCCACTGGTCTTGTTACTGTAGGTTTTGTATCTCACATAATTGACGTGTGCACACATTTATATTTATGTTGTTTTCGCAATTTGTGTTCACAAACTGAAACCGACGTATGATCACTGGTCTAAGAGGAAGTGATGTAGGGCTCTGTGCCGTGGAAGCAAAAGCTCCAGCGATTGTTGTTCTCCACAAAATTCCCGCTGTCAGCGTTTGAAATACACAAAGGCTGACAAAGTCATGTTTTCTCACCAGATAAGTCGCTTCTGCCTTCCACAAGACATGAGAACTGCACCCTCCAAACATGCTAGTGAGCTCAGCCAATTAGCGGCTGTTTTCAAGACTCAGGGCTATGCTGCCTTTGACTTTACTGTCAGAGTTGTAGTTGCAAAGTGCTACAGACCTACATCTGGCAGCCATGGCAGGTGAAAAGAAGAATAAAGCACTATTCCACCATCAGCGCTAATGGGAATAAGTGGGCCTTACCTGAGCCAGCGAACAGCAAACCACATCCCGCTAAGGCTCCCAGTCAATCTCGCGTCCTAAGCGGCTCTTTCAGGGAAGAAAAGCAGAGTGAAATGTTTACGTTATGAAAATAACTTTCTTTGCTAAGTGTGCAGAAATGGGGAGAAGAGAAAAAAAGAAGCACCTCGTACGTAAGCGAGGCTCAGCTGGGGGGCGGAGGCGGCGGTGTTAGGGAGACATGGTTGACAGTGTGAGAGCGGCTTCACATATTTGTAGATGTGAGCAAGTATTTCCTGGCATCAAATCTGGGGAATTTGGTCAAAGCGGGCAACATCTTTGGTCTAAATCATTCCAGTTACTTGAAGAGAGATTAGAAGAAGTACCAGCGCTAATTAATATCACATGGACGAGAGGAACTCGGTCCTTGGGGTTTGAGAGTGCCAGCCTAACGTGATGACACTGAAAAACATCTTGCAGTATTTTGTGGTATGGGAAAACTCCCTGCAAACAATTCTGCTCATGACCCAAACCGAGTGATTAGTTTCTCTCTCCTCTTCTCACAGATTTCAGCGAGGAACAAAAGTAAAGACAGGAGAAAAGAGAACCGCGTCTGTGGTGCACACTCAATTTGCCGCTTCTCATTTATATCCTGCAGCAAACGCTTCACCTCTGATCAACTCTGAACTTTCATTCCACGCGCTTTTATTTTCCTCTCTTTTATTTGACTCTGATGATTTCAACCTGAGGAAATATGTAACCAGAGGATCCGTGTGTGAAAGATGTTTCTGGATCCCTCCGCCTGTTAAGAAGGCTGATAGCGTGTTTGAATTGCGTCGTGAGATGATCTGCGCTTTATCAAAGAATAAATTAAGTGTAATTCGGGTGAAGTGGACGTTTCATCACTTCAAATTTAAATTTCAACCCTAAGTGAATCCTGAGCCTTCTGTTAAAACACACTCCACTGCCCATCGCAACTCCCTTCAGAGATACCACTGGGATGCCTCTCTTTTGGTTACTGGAGCGAATGATTCTCTCATAATTATTAGTTTTTTTCCCCAAATTGGTTTACTCATTAAATGACCAGTGCGGTTTTGTAGCTTCATGGCTACAGGCTGCATACCCATGTCTGTGGATGCATACGAGATGAGCTCAGATTTATGATAAAAATACAAACTGGAAAAGAGTCAAATAAGCGGCTCTCCTTTTCTCCAAGCCTTCACAACACACAAATCCCTGGACACGGTGAATAGATGGATGGATGTTGTTGAAACCGTTAGTGCTTACTGTGCATATCCAATATTTTGAAATGAAAATCAAGTCAGAACATTCATGTTTAACAGAGGTTAAGTCTAAATACAAGTTAATTAAATCATGGCATCTACTGTCTATCGCTTAAAAAAACAGACACAGGATAATGAAATGAATCTGGAAGAGGGAGAGGAACAGGGAGGCAACTGTTCGCCCCTGAATTATGATGAAACCCATTTGATGTTGCTGAAACCTGCTAGGAGGCAGCCGGTGAGCTTTGACCTGACTCCAGAGATGATTCATCTCAGGAGTGCGACTTGGACCAACTTAAGGTTTTCTAAACTAGTAATGAAAACACAAATCATCACCAGAGAGTACCCGAAGAAAAGCCTTATATGTCCACATCTTTTCAGTCATCCAGAGGAGACAACTGCAGTGGTTGAAAGTACAGTTCTAAGGTACTTAATCAGTAAGTGGTTTGTTAATTTTTAACAGTGGAGATGCCTCATGCCCCAAGGATCTCACACACACTTTTCGAAATGAGTTCATTTCTGACAAATTGTGAAACTACCAAGAAGACTTTTACAACTCAACAGCTTTTAAATAATCACTTAGTAAGATTGAGATCAAATTGCTGTGCAAAACATGAAATGATCGTTGAAGGTAGTTAAAATCAGAAACACCCTTGCTAATGTTAACAGCTGTCATTTATAATGGAATGGAATTCGAAGGTAGCTCCGAAAATATCATCAGCACAACCGCTCACTGCTGCTTACCATATTATTTGTTGTAGCCATGTTTTGGCAGTAGCTATGTAATTAGCTTAGTTAGCTGTAGAGCTGCTGGCCTTAGTATCTGACTGAAGAGTGACTGAGGACCAAGCAAGATGTGACTGTGGAAAGACAAACCAAAACTGTTTTAACAAGTTTTGCTTTGTTTACGTCAAGTTCCAATCAAGTCTGTTTTATGATGAATTAACAGGAGAATAAGGCTCATTCGGTAAAGAGAAGAGACACTTGAATTCAGAAGGTGCGTGGTTGTATTTTTTTTTCCGTTTAGTAGGCTGTAAAAATATACCTGTTACATTTTGTGTAGCTTTCTTACCTATTAAACTAAGTAGCAAACTTGCTGCTTGCGTACATCTCCCAGCTAAAATTACAGGGGCTCCGGGATATCGCCTCTTGTGGTACAAAGTGGTATAACAAGACGAACAGGTTGGGGCGAGCTGATAAGCATGCTAACTTCAGCATACATCTCCGATCTACAGCACACAGGATCAGCATCTTTCACTTTCTGTTTGCAATGTTAAGTCATTTCTGGCCATATCTGGCGTATTTCCCCTTTTAAGGCATGGGGAATAGTATTATGTTATTTGCTTTCTTTGTTCTTCCACACCTAGACGAGTGTAAAGAAACACTACCCTGACACACATTAAAACACAAGTTCTTGTCTGCTAGTGTAGAGCTACCTGACTTGACCTGAATTGCATTCACATTAGTGTCACTGCAATCTCGTTTCTTCTCGCACTGACGTCCAAGAGAACAACAAATTAATGAATATTTGAAATGTTTTTCTCTCTTGGCAGGCGTTCATTCGCTATCAGGCGGCGATGATGGAAATTAAAGCTCACAAGAACTCTTCCTCGGGGTGATCGATCAAGCTCAATTCCGATCAAACCATTCCATTTAGTTTATTATACGTACTGAATGAAGACTCGAAACACAAGCACGCATTGTGAGAGGAAACTGGAGGCAGGAGCAGAGTTGGGTCTTGTTTATAGAATCATGCTGGGAGAAGGAGTTGGGCGCGAGGGATTTATATCAAACATGCCTTCCGCGCCCCACCCTCCAGCCTTTAGCTGTATGTGGTGCATTAGCTCCGATAATCAAGTCCACATGTGAGAGCTTTGAAAGAGGTAAAGAGAGGATAGACTGGGAGAAAAAAAACACAAGATGGAGAACAATGATAAGGAGATCGGGGGGAGATTAGGTTTTAGAGAGATACTGGTGAACGAGTGTGTCTCATTAGAGAGGCGGGCGGAGTGCGAAAAGGGGGAGAGATCTGGGAGAGGGGGAAGGAAAGTATGGAGGGCGTGAGGGAGGTCTGAGAGGGATGAGGGAGTTGAGAGAGAGAGAGAGAGGGAAGGTTCTTGACAGGAGAGAGGGGGAGCTGGAGGACTACGGCTGAGGCAATATTCAACGCTGCAGCTCAAAGTGTCCCAGTTCTGATCCAGCCTTCTGTCACATCTGAGACAGATCTCATGTTTTCTTTTTTTTGTTGTGTGTGTGTGAGAGAGAGAGAGAGAGAGAGAGAGAGAGAGAAAGAGAGAGAGAGAGAGAGAGAGAGAACACCCCCTAATGCACAAAGACATTTATTCATGCTTAGCAATGCGAAAATAACATCAGAAAACTTCTGTCTTAATGCATACGCTGCAATGTGTCTCAAGTCAGTGCCTTTTCCTCAGGAGGCAATGGAGAAAAAGCCGCAGGAAGTCCTCTTAGTAGTTCAGGGAAGGGGAATTAAAAAAAAAGAGAGAGAGGGAAAGTAGAATGCCAAATGACAATCAGTACTTGATACATCCAGCTCGCAACACATAAATGTCATGGATTCAACAGTTCACGCGCACAACGCGCTGAATGTTTCCACTTTGTACAAACAAATCGCAACCATCAACTGGTCTGTTGTTCGGCAGGAAATCTCATCTTTTTGATAAAAAATATTTATTTGTTCATTGTCTTTAGGCTAGAATGCCAAACACTTGCCTGTAACAGCTTCTCAAGTGTTTCTGCTTTGTCCGTGGTATGAATTGAAGATCTTTGGTCACCTTGGGTTTGAGAAATTCTTTTAAACTAAACAGAATAATCAAAATAGCATTGTTGCAGAGACTAGGCTTAAAAATGATGCCTTGAGAGTATTTCTTAAGAGACCTAGATGGTGTAGGGCAAGTAAAATATTTGTGCCTGCTCTCTAAACTGTGAAAAGAAATCTCACGGACTCACTTATCCCAGTTGTGGACACATTGGTGCAGCTCTCTTTTCTCTCTTTGTAAGACTTTAATATCTCCTTTTTTTCCCCTCTTTTAAACCTGATCCTCAACCTATTCTTTCTTTTATCTGAAAAAAAGAAGAAAGTTTGCCTTGACTTGAGAATGTGAAATAAATGAATAAGTAATGAACGCACTCTTGCCAGAGAAATCTACCATGTTGGTGAGCATTTTTCATTTTTTTCATTTTTGTCCTTGCCTCTGGGGAGGAACTTTCCATACATGATTTAAGATTATGATAAATTTTTATTTTAATTCTGTACAAACTGTGTAAACTACCTGTTGGATTCTCAGGTCGTGAAAGAATGAAGCAAAATGGTTGCTCGGAAAAGTCACCCCGCATTAAGGCTGTGCACAGTGAGAGCAGTCACCGAAGGGTTGTGTGCTCTGAGAAAGAGCTGAGATGAGTGGTTTCAATTAGCCTCTCTTCACCGTGGACCGGCGAAAATCTTTAAGACTCGCAGTAACTTGTTATTCTTTCAAAGTTCCATGTAACTGTAAAATGCTCCAGTGTCTCCATAAAAACCCATTTAATTTTTATTAGTTAGAGGTAAGCACCAGTCAGTGCGAACAGTATATAGAACTGTATTCAACCTAAACAGCATGGATTGTGGTTAAACAAAAAAATAGTGATCCAATTCACGGGACTTGTATTCGATCAGTGCAGACAAATGAGCGGCCTCGCGAGGGCTCTGCTCCTGTTCAGAGGGGCTTGGCTTTTTTAATGCTGCATTCCCCTGGATTCAGGCAGATGGTGGACCTCAAAACTGCATATCATTTTAGTGGACAGGGTTAGGATGGCGAGGCTGTCAGGGAATACTAGCAACAGATCAGTGTAGGCAATGTTGTTTATAGTGCAGATATTTTCATTTTTTGCCGACCTGCGAGACAGAATTTACAGCTGGATGTTAGGTAGCTGCTCACATTTGGAAGAAACACGGCCAATCTCCGGACAATGAGAACCTCGCAATTAAAAACGTACATTAATGTCAAATACGCAGGTTATGGAGGGGATTCAACATTGATAATCATAATTTTATTTTGGGGTGCTACTATGAATAGCTTTACTGCTTCAAAAACCCATCTGTTGTGTTGTCAGACTGCCCAGTGCTGCAGCTCTGTATTCCCCTCAGACTGATTTCAGCTCCTCACTCTTTAAGCCTTCGTGACATGGAGTGGTGTCGAAGTCACGGAATTAAATGTGCGACTACTGACGAGGCGTTTGAGGGAGCAGCGTTTTCTGTGGGAAAGAGGAGCTTCTGTTGGCGCAACTTCTTTAGATTTCAAGATCTTCTACATGAACCTATATAAAACACTGTGGGGCAGGGAAAAACAAAAAAAAAGCATAATAGGTCTCCATCTTTAAGGTGCGTTCATTGATAGACACAAAATAGTTGCATCTAACATGCTTTATTGAAGTCCATCCAAACAATACATCACCATGGCAACATGCAGTGTCATCTTGTGTTTTGCTTTGCTATGTTGACCAGAAGTTGTTCTGCCCGAATCCATGTGAATGCAGCAGAAGTCTCACATAAACAATCTCCTGCTATCGGTCAAGGAATCCGCACTAATAATTTCTCATGCTAACAGCTCATAGATAACAGAGTCATTCGTTACAGCAGACACATCGAGGGAGTTTTATCCACCTTGAGAGAAATCCAACTCCGCATCTGGGCGCTCGGCCTCTGCTCGGTCATTTTCTGAACGGTACAAATGAGGACGGTGTTTGGCTTTTGATAAGCAGCCTCTCTCTTATCGTGTCCGTTTTCCTGGAAGAGTGAGCTACGCCGGAGATGATGAATCACAGCTAATTTAGCTTTAAGAGTCTTAAGCCACCTGACTCCATTCTCGCATGTGCTCAAGATTGATGATAGCTCGGCCACCTCTGCGTGAGGATTCATAATTTGTCAGAGAGTTTACGCTCCACTAATTTACTGATAATGTTTTCCAGGGCAGTTTGGATAATCAACCGCATGCAGCCTGACAGTCGGAGTGCAACATGCAGTGCTAACTCCGCTCCGTTCGCACAACAGTAACAATAAGGCTGGCTTTATTTATGGCGCGCTTTGGAAAATAAAACGAGAGATAAACAGATTTAACTCAGCACTCAAATACAAAATATTTATCTCAGACATTTCAAAGGGGGGAACTGGCTCCAGCAGCTTCGAGCCCTGTGTGCCATCTCTCTCGAGCTGGTGGTCAAAATTACAGAACAGCCTGATCTTAGATGTCTCGTGAAAGCGACCGTTTAGGTGTTGTGATTGTGTGGGAGAGTCTGGATCACTTAGTGCTAATCCATCTGAGAGTCATCTGTGCTTTTCTCTCGCTCACCTTTGACCTTTCTCAAGCTCTCTGGTCCCAAATCTATTGCCGGTAAGGAGCTGAAGAGGGGAAGGGGAAGGGGTGGGGGGGGCTGAAGAGAGAGAGAGAGAGAGAGAGAGAGAGAGAGAGAAAGGGAACGTTTTCCTCTGGATGTTTCCTGTGGTTCGTGTTCGTAAACGTTTCCAAGCCTCGAGGTCTCGCAGGGCCCTTTTCGACAAACACTGGAGGGCAGGCACATTATTTGTTTCTGACTGACCACTAAAAGAGAAAAAGGCAATCCTTAACCAAACTAATAGCTACCAGAGGGGCTGTCAAATTCTGTGAGAAACACAGAGTCAAAGAGCACTGACATCACTTCAGCATCCCAGGAAGCAGGAGCACAGCTTAATCTGTCACACAAACTCTACCCCCTCTATGAAATCATCTGAAATCCCCGTCTTTTGTCACAGGAGTTTGGCGTGTTTGAATTTGCTCTTGAAGGACGAGGGGCACTGGGAAACTGAAACCGAGGCCGGCCCGCCACAAAGCGCTCTCCAGTGTTTTTCAGAAGGGGGCTTTAGTGGCAGAAAAAAAAGGGGAAAGGAAGATAATTGAGTGGTAAGCATAGCTGAATAGTTTGCAATGGACCCAGGGGCTTTTAAATTAAGACCCGCTTTGACACTTTAGAGCAAGCCCGGGCCAGTTGTGTGAGATGAGATCCTGTCTAGGGCCACGTCAGTTAGGAAAAGAGGGGAGCTGGGAGGTCGGTATGTGGGGGAAAGGGAGATTGGCTGTTGATGGCTTTGGTTTAGACGGCTGACCCCCACCATCCCCACCCTGCCCTTCCCTCCCTCTTCCTCCTCTGTGCCGTGCATGGGGAGGGAAAACGAAACGGATTTGGGGAAGTATCGGTAAGGGAGGGGAGGGGGCCCCGAAGTACGGCACTGGCACAGGACAACGTCTCCATTCAGTGCGGCCGAAACGCAGCTGCTTCTGAATGTTTCCCCACAGTAAGCCCGACGATGCCCCTTGTACCCTGGACAAGCCCTTGCTGCTTTACTACCTCCTCCCAACCCCCCAGTGTTCCACGGCCGCAGAAGTTAGCTGCCTCGCTAGTTTATTCGCTTTAGATGTCGATTTCTCACACAACATATCATCAGCAGACACGCCGCACCCTTTTTGTTTTTTGTTTTTTTGCACACAAACGCACCGCAAACTCATCAACTACCGCTCGCGCACTCACAGGCTTTTCAACCAACCTTTCCGTCACAGTGCAGAAAGTGAATTCCAGACATCAGCCCCGCTAGCGAACAGTGAACAAATGGAGCGTGGACCACCCCTACGCTCCCTCCGCTCTCCTCCTGAGCCCCGACGTCTAAGACAAATAAACCAACACAGATTTAATGGCGACGGGCTTGGGGATCATTTTCACCCTCTTTATCAAAGGATCAAACACTTGTGGAGTGCCTGCACATATGTGGTTGTAGGAGTGTGTGTGTATATTTGTGCGTATGTGCGCTGTTTTTATTTTCCGAGTTTTTAAAGTGCACCAAATAAAATGGTGGACACACACAATGACTGACCAAAACTCCGTCAGTGAGAAATGGTAGTCAGTTACATTCAGCGCTCCCCTCAATGTATTTATGTCATTATATTTGGCTGTTAAATATACAAAAAAAAGCATTAAAATACATACAATTAAAATCCCAAATGTTGTTTCAGAGTGATCCACAACAACTGTGTGTATTATTTTTTTTTTTTAAACATACAGTGTGTAGGTGAAACTTTGGATTAGCACTGTGTGTCTGTGCGTGTGTTGTGTGTGTGTGTGTGTGTGTGTGTGTGTGTGTGTGTGTGTGTGTGTGTGTGTGTGAACGACAGAGATATAGAAGTTCCAGTGATTAATTTCAAGCTCTCTCTTTTTATATTCCTCTCCAGCAGCTGTTTATTTTCAGGACCAGTTTACAGTCTGAGGAGGATTGAGGTCTCCTAACATAAACCGGGGACTTTAATAAAGATGGATGCTTGCTTTTATATCCCTCAACGCTGATGGTTTTTCTTGTTGATTTTCGGCTGTCTCCCGGGAATACATACAGCGCACATTTCAGCACATCTTTGAGCCGAACACTTGCAGCCCCGTCGAAGCGGAATCACTGACCCACTCCAAAACTGTTTACGCAACTTAATCATCGCCCCCGCTGAAGTGGCATGTAAAGTTTGTGCGGCTGGGACTGAGCCGGACTATTATTCCAGGCCAGGAGAAGAACTGGGCACATAAGAAAGAGGGTCCATTCATTCGTACTAGTAGTCATCCCAGCCTGTAGCTCCTGTATTTTCAGTCCCTTGTTGAAGTTGTACTTCTCTACATGGATCATGCTCCAGACAGTAAATGCATTATTCACCGTGGACTACATTTGCAATTCTCATTCATTTTGAATCTAAAATGTAATCAGTATCTCTAAATACTGAATGTAGCAACCAATTTCCTAAGGTTAAAGTTGACATTTCAAATTCCGAGTAAACGCAAGGTGTGCTTTGCACAATGCTAAACAGATGTTGCTTGCATGAACTTTTTTTTTTCCTGAATGCTGTTCAGTTATGCAAATGTGACATGACAATCTGCATATTCATAAAACCGGTGATGCTAAATTTCCACCGCGGTGTTGACCTAATTCTTACGGATCACAGATAGCGTTATAATTAAGCTGAGGCAGATGTGTGGCTAATGTTTTGTGTTTCTCGTACACATTCAAAAGCATTTAAGGTATCCCCCCCCCCCTCCCCGGCCCGCCGGTCGAACCTCCTCTTCTCAGGCTCAAGTGCAGCTTTAAGTGATGCTTGCACATAATTTAACTCCCCAAACCACATATCAATACGCTAACTGCATGTTTATGTCGGAAGCAATTAGCTTTGAAATTGTTTGGGGGGGTCGGGGGGACTGGTGACAGAAGCAGAGCGTGTAATCGAAGCGCGGGGAAGGGTGATTTACGCTGGTCAAGACGACCTCAACTCGTACAGGAAGTGAATACTGTTTTGAGGTCAGCAAGCCACGAGGCACCTACTAGACTTACCTTATGAAATCCATGTGAGCGGCTGGTGTGAAGTGTGTGTGTGTGTGTGTGTGTGAGAGAATGTTTCTGAGGGAGGGCCAATTAAATCTAATCACAACACCCACAATAGCGGCAGTTAAAGACGGTGTGAGCTCCGATACACTTTACAGAGCTTAGCTGGTGGTCCTCGGCCTTGAGAGCGAGTCGGTGAAATCCTGCACTTTCATCACCTACATGAAGGAATGCTTGAGAGATATTCTGAAAGAAGGACTTAACATTCTGCACTTTTAAAAGGTTAAACATCATTTTAATCTAAAAATGTGTCCTTTTTCCTTCAATAATAACTATTTTAACTTTGATAACACCAGGACTATTTACGTTTGAAATACTTTTAACCATAAAAGACAAATGATCAAATTATTCAGTATTTCATAATGAAAGAGAATACTGTTTAAACCATTTTTATCCCCCTTTTTCTATTTTGAAATTGTTTTTTATCCAGAGCAGCAAGTGATCCAATCTGTCATCATAACTGAAACTCAATAGTGCTTCAAGATGGACTAACTGTTTAGGGAACCAAACTAAATGATTATATTATAAATTAAATATGCTGTCATGTTTTTCTTTCGTGCTCTTTACACTCTAGATTGAATAGTTTGTGATTTGCGAGTCCGTGCTTATCTGATATTCTATACTCCATTTCCAATAGTGCTTACCCTAGAACCAATCTTCTATTTTGATTTTTGAAGTTTTAAGAATAACTTTGCTGGAGCAACTCACCATTATTGCATCTTGTTAAAGGCTTTTAGGGCTGCAACTAGTGATTATTTTCAATGCTGATTAATCTGTCGATTATTTTCTGGATTGATCAGTTAGGTGTTTCGTCAATTAAATTGTCAGAAAATAGCGAAAAATGTTGAACAAAGCCCAAGAAGGTAAAATATATTGGGATATTTTTTAATATTCACATTTAAGGAGCTGGAATCAGAAGATTTTAGATTTTGTCATTTGCTCACCTTTTTCAAAATTACTCAAACGGATCTATAGATTATCAAAATAGATGGGGATTCATTTAACAATAACACTTTTCTTCACCACTGACTGGTGATTTCTCTGTATTTTCATGTCTTTTATATTTTTCTCTATTCTTTCAGTTGAGAGTCTGGTTAAACCTTTGCACAGCGTTTCTTTCTCCGTGTACAGAACATTTATTTTTTGGCAGTCCCTTCTTACAAAAAAAACAAAAAAAAACAACACTTTTTTATAAAAAAAAGGGCTCTCCACAACCTAAAAGCACAAAAAACTCCTGCCTCCAGCCTCCTGACTTTACCAAATCATGCCTTTGAGCTCGCGGGTTCCAGACTTTTGAACAGTTGTGTACAGAAAAGGATTACACAAACTTTTGGGATTCAGCCACTCTCACAAAAACACACAACTGTGGCTGGTAAATTGTGCAGAGACAGGAACAATTACATGTTTTAATGTGTATTTTATGAGTATCAATATCAGCAATGAAGTTGGAGTGACATTATACTTATTATAAGACTTAAATATAAGCGCTCACCTTTCCTAGAAAAACAGAACCGTAGCGGACGTCGGTGATGTTGAGTGTGTGATGGAGTTGGTGTGGTGAAGCAATCAAGGCGCACACAGTTATAATGTCTGAACATGTAATTTTTCTTCGGTTTCAACCTCATTACAAGCGTATTCTCCGCTGTCCGAGACCATTTGCTGGCGTTGTGCGCACACGTCGTCAACGGTGGTGGTGAGCGGTGATGCTTTCCAGATTATGACCGGCTGCTGACGCGCACGCACACGCAGCAGACACTCGCACATAATCATGCGACCGCAAACTCAGACCCTTTTCCCTGTCACACATGTACACTAATTTCTGCACACACTCTCCCGGCCACACAGGCACACACCCAGACACCCCTGTCAAACTGTGCCAGCGGCAGTGGAAATATGGAGAGCATTTTCAAGGCGCTCACCATGTCCTCGAGGAGAAATCCATTTCAAATGTTCCCCCGACCTCATTGATTCTGAAAGACGAGCCGAGCCAACAGTTGCGTTTTGTTTATCAGTGAGTGATACGATCGCTCCAACTTTGAATCAGCTCGCATAGCATGAAGCCAAGGCCGAAGGGGGGGGGGGGGATCAGACACCAGTTGAAAGAGCATTGTGCCAAAGGCAGGCGGAGGGTGGGGCTGCGTGTGAACACGATTATTGTGTTATTATTGCGGAGGCAAGATAGCACTAGCCTTTCACTTTGGTAATTGAATCCAAGAGAGAAGCTAATTGGTTTTCAAATGAAGCATTAAGAAACAAAACCAAGGACTTAGGATAACAAAAGAAAGTGTGTCCAGTCGCTCTGAGTGCAGGGGCGGAGAAGAAGTGATTAAAAAAGGACAAGATTGAAAGAAAAATGCCACATTGGGAAGATAATGAAAATTAAAACTCTAATGATCAAATGCGCCACACAATACTGATGCCGCTGATAAAAGAAATAAGGGACTTGCAAAATGGAAAAAACCTGCTCATGACCTAACCCAGTTCCTCAGCCCGTTTTGCACAACTGCTGACACAAAGCCAAGTCAAACACACTGAACCCCCGCAGCATTTACAGCATTAAGACAGAAAAAGAAAGTCCATCTGTCCGGCAGTCTTCAGCCGAGCTGCCATTTTGAGCTGCCCTTCACTAATCAAGTATGTCTGCGGATAGCCAGCCTTTTGATCCTGACACAGGCGATTACAAAGTCGGCAGCGTGTGTGGGCCGCGGCCGCAGCTTAGCTAGACATGGACGCGCGCACACACACACACACATTCGTACACACACATCAACAACAGTCAGAGTGTGCAGCCACAGAGGCACCTTCCCACAGTAACTGCACAGCACATGTTGTTAGCTACACGACTGGTAGCTCAATCAAGGAGCTGTTGGTTTTTTTTTAAAAGCTATGACAGGTTTCCAGGCGAGCGTGACTGGCATGTGAGCTGCATCTGATCTATTCATCATTTGACTTCCAGTTGGTGAGAGTGAGTGTCTGTACTGCAGTCACACTAGTCTAAGTCTATGCTTAGTATCAGTGTCCCATCAAATCCTAAATCATGCATTTGAGTAAGTTTTTGATGAGAATCTGCACTCAATTTTGTTTGATTGACCATTTCTATACGCCAAACTCTGTCGTACTACTTCTACAACCGATGAAGGAGCGTAAACTGTTCCCAGCTTCAGCACAGATTGGAGTTTTTTGGAGAATTTACCTGAATTAATGTTTAGTCCATTTTTATCATTATTTTTACACTGATGTTAGGCTCCCTCCAGGCCGGTCTGAACAGCCTTAAATGGGTGGTAGGTCCCCTAATCCCACCATACAGGACCTTGAAATGACGGTGATGCGTCAGCTCTACAAGATGATTGAGCAAAAACACTAGTTGATTGAAAATTCCCGTCAATAATTATGCCACACTGATGAAATGGCTTATATAATATTTTTAAAGTCACTTTAAGATGTTTTCAACTGGCTATGAAACAGTCTCAGTTTAAAACGTCTGTATGACCTGCACATGCAAACGAGACCATCAGCAAGAAGATTAACTATTTCTCTTTATCTTTTCTTGCAGCAAATCTGCCAAACTGGTGGAGCCCCATGTTTACATTTCCCAGGCAACGCTGCCATAAATAGTATGTCAGCCATACAAAAAGGAATATATATATATGTGTATATATATATATATATATATATATATATGTGTGTATATATATATATATATATATATATATATATATATATATATATATATATATATATACATATATATACATTTATTTATTTATTTATTTATTTATATATCTTCCCATCCACATTCAACTCCGACCTTCCATAATGGAAAAGTTTTCCCCATTTGCAATTAATCTGTCCAGATCCATCCCAAGTTTTAAGGGTTATCTGAGACAGAATAGGGGGCTGTCACGAAACATGTGGTGATCGTAACTGTGCCTTTTTCATCTTTATGTGTGGTGTTACTCATGGAGGATCAGCCAGATCAGACAGGACACACATCCACATGCAAGAATGATAACAAGGGGAGCACTCTGCGATCAAAGTGCAGGCGTTCATGCTTTATTGAATCGCCACAAAGCGAGGCTGTTTTTATGTTCGGCCCTGAGCCAGGTTAGACAAACAATTTGTGTAATAGTACCATTTACAGTCAAAGGTACATCGTTCTTTTGGGGCATTTGTTGTCCAACATCATCATGTCACACTGAATGTGCTCTGTGACATGTTCAAACACATGTTCAAGGTCCAAACACATCCTTGTCGGTGACATAGTTTCTTGTCGGCGAGGTTCCCAGCTCCTTCAAAACATTCATGTTTCTTGAAGAGGATGGAGGAACACACCGAGGCTGAAGTTCCTCGAGTGATGCGTAACAACCACACTCGAGCAAGGGCCTGTGGCACCTGTTAATGGCGCTCGATGGCAGCCCGGTGGAGGAGCTGTCAGCTGGCTCCTCTGGGATTCTGAGGGATTGGGTGAGAGAGCCACGGTCCAGTAAGTGTGACCGGCTTGAGACGCGGGGTTGACTAGGGGCTGCTCCTGTAGCCATCACCAGCGCGCTGCACTCCTGCCCATCCTTCATCTGAAGAAATGTACATTTCCTGCCTGACTCGACAGCTCATGCTGCCTGGGCCTTCAATCCGCCTTTTGACAGTCATCACGGCCTGGCACCATGCTGCCATTTCCCTGCACCTGTGACTGACCACATTAACCAGCTCCCTCTGGTTTCAATAAAACATACCTGAGCAGGGGGGTGTAGTTTGTCAGTATAAGTTTGAATTGTTGGGTGAGATACTGTCTGCTTCAGCCCGGCCCATTTTCTGGCCTTTGGACGCTGTAGTATTGATTCAAGTCAATTCAAAGAAGCTAATAAAGGCTCCCTGGCAGTGCAACTCAGTGTTGGCATGCTCGCCGTGCAGCCTCGCCAATAATGTGTCACGAGTTGACAGATAATATAGTACAAATCCTTGTACCTCATCCCCGTGGCTCCTTCTCATCTCAGCTACAGCGCTCCGACTGCGAGGCCATAATCACATATACATCGAGTTAGTGTTTATGAGAGCTGTATGATAGCATTATGCAGCAGGTGTGAAGGATCTTTCGCTCGCTCGCTGCCTTTCATGTAAACAATTTGAGTACATTTATTGTAACAGATGTGACGCTTTTACTTTGAGTTATTTCACCCCTGACTGCTCTCAAACAGTGTTACGCACAATGTTTTGAGTCTCATCACACCAGACTTCGACACACTGTTTGCTTGTCTTGACCGTGTTACAGTACCACGACATTATGTATGCATGTCTGTTATGTTTTTAGGCTCATTTTACTCCCACATAGAGCATCTCTCACATCCCAGCTGTGTCTATTTGTCTCCCCTTGAGTGGGAAGGGGGGTCCCCAAACCATACAGCAACCCTGCATGGGAAAAGGCCCTGGAAAAAATTCATGGAAACCGACATGAGAATCCGTGAGGTGCAGAGCGTCCAACACTCCGGAGAATGTGCGCGCCATATTTTCATGCCTAATCATCCTGAAGTGCAGTGGATGGCTTAGAACGAGCACGGTGAATTATGCACATTATACCAGTGAGCTTCTGTAGAATGCAGCCGAGCTGTCTGGCAGCTCCTCCGTGAGAATATCAATCAGAGTTGCTACAATATGACGACAAGTCCAGCTAGAGCAACACGGTGGGGATGATTCAGGGACTGATTGAGTGATTTTATAGCCCGTGGAGGGATGTCTGATTTCTGACTGGCTTTGGTTAAATACGTGGTCAGTGTCATAACCCAGAATGAATATAATGCATTGAAGAATGTCTTAATGTGGCAACTTTACATTTCTGAAGGATCAGTTTTAATGTTTTGTTCCGACATATGAAACCTATTACAAATTGGAACGATTGTATATCCTGACATATATGTAGCCTATTCAAATATCAATGTTTATATATGTTTTAATTACATATTTAAGTGTTTGTACATATAACGTATATGTAGCCAGAAAGAGCTCAGCTTAAATATGTCATAGATAACCTAGACATGTATGAACCTACTAATGTGTACATATACATGATACAATTACAATGTTACAAGCTTAGGATTCTTGAATCACAACATTAGCCAGAGGAAAATGATTTCCTGAGAAAAAAATATGTTTTGATCCACAGTCACTAACCATGTGGATGACCTAACCATGGTATGAAATGTATTTGACCTCAACAGTAGCTGTGATCTATTAGAAAACATCTGTGAAGAACATCAACACTAATGACAACGCACTTAAACACAGTTTACTCCAGCTAATGGCTTAAAGATGTCTTCTGAGAGCATGATGGGAAACTCCGCCCTAACATGCTGCTTTATAACAATATATATACTTTTAATATATGTACGTATGTATGTATGTAATAATCATATTTGTCTCATAAGTAATATAGTGTAAACGGCAGCATTACTGTGGGGGTATACTATTATATATATTACATATATACATCCGTATTGGGAAAGATTATGTTTAGTTCATCTGTTTTTTTTCCACAAAAACAGCTATGTTTCCACGCTTACAATTGTTGCAACGCCATTTTGAACAGAGGTCACTGGCCTGGCAGCCGACTTGCCCAGCTGTTATGGCGCCACCATTCCCCTCTTCTTCTCGAAGTCAGCTCAAACATGTAATGTGAACATGATATGACACGTTTTGAAGAAATGTTAATACGGTGCATATGACACGCACAAGCATAAAATGTATTAACATTATATTCTGGCCTCACGTCTGTGATGTGCTTACAGGCTAGCCTGACCCAGTGGGCGAGGAAACGCAGAATGCAATGCAATGTTGAAATCATCTCACAAAATATCGCCATAAAAATGTATCCAGTTTTATCCCCATAAGCTACGGTAGAAGCATGTGCTCTAAAGACAGAAGAAAGAAGAGGCATTCATGGCCCTGCGCAGCTCGTTTGCTGTGTTCCTTTTCCAAGCTCACTTGACGGGAAGGATCAAGAGGACGTTTCCTCGAGCTGTGTCACTAATCCATAGTCAACATCTCATTGACATCTCTCTCCCTATAGCACTGTCAGACATATGTGGGCTTTTGAGGACATTTTCTCTCAACATTTCTCATTCCAGGCACATAAGCACAGCACAGGTAGGCACATTAACATGCATAGGAACAGCGCACACACTATTTCCTTTCAGGGTCACTTCGCTCTCATTTATTTCTCTTTCTATTTGTGTTTTCTACTCCGTCTCAACCCGTCCACTGCCTAAACCCCCTTTTTTCCAGCCACATCAAGCAGCAGTAGAGAGGAAACAAGAAACCGAAGCGGCAAAGAAAGAGAGAGGGAGAAAGAGAGAGAGAGAGAGAGAGAGAGAGAGAGAGAGAGAGAGAGAGAGAGAGAGAGAGAGAGAGAAACCAAGGAAACGGACAGCAATTATGATCAGTGTGGAGGAAAAACAATGACATAAACATAAAGAAAGTTGTTAACAGTCCTTTTTAGAAAATAATACACCATTGTTTGTATGTGGGCAAAGCAGGATTCCTCTGTGTCAACGCCACATGGAAAATTATGGTATCAGGCAAACCGGAGAGGAAATGAGAAAAGACAAGGGAACAAACAGAGATTAGCATGTTTATCTGTCATGCGGAGAAAAACAGTTTTTTGGGGACGCTGCACAGGCTTTCCCTGCAGCACTTCACATCAGTATAGCTTACTGTATATTGCTATCCACCCAAACATACTATAGCTAATACAATTACTTCTAAAAAGGCAATAAAGTCTTAACTGGTTGGTTTTTTTTTGAGCCAAGCTACTTTATGGCTGACACTATTAAAAGTCTTGATATGGTAAACCCTACACGATGATAATGATTTTATAAAAAAAATTCCAACCTCATTTCCAGATTTCCCCATAAATCATGAACTTAAATGTTGACACACTTGTCCTAATTTTACCCAATGTGGTCTTTCAGGAACTATTAGAGAGCTAATAGACTAATCTGCGCTCACGTCAAATTGCTACCACAGTCAATCTTTGTATTCTAGAGCACTGTATCCCATTTCTCCCAGCGCAGTCTGCTTCCAGTCTCTATAATTCAGAGCCTGTCATAGCCGGGATTATTCCCTGGCCGTCTCAAACAACACCTGCTAGACTAGACACACTCTGAAGCAGTGAATGGAAATATCCCACATGCGCACTGTGACCCGAAAGAAGTATACCATAACACTGCCCAAGCACACCTTGCAGACGTGACACAAGCCTCGTCCATCAGCCTGCTTGGCAGCGAAACGTCCTTATGGGAGGAATCAGAAAACCTGGTGAGGCTTCTTGTTAGCCTGATGCCATTCACAGACCTGCTGTGGCCTCAGGTTGAGTTCTGGCGGGAGAGCAGTGGTGGCTTCCAACACAAGCTCCTGCAGACTTCTACATGCCCTTTGTTTAAATTTTTGCTAGAAGCAGCTGAGAAGCTTCACGCACTAGAAACTAAAATCAGCTCATGTCTGGATGGATATTTCACCAAAGAGCGGTTTGAGCTGAGCACATTCGGAGGAGCAAGAAAGTCCTCTCAGGTTTCAGCTGGCCCTCAGCCGCTCCACGGAGCGAACGTGAGGAGAAGGCCAAAATGTGAGACGCCCTCACACACAGAGTCCACATGAGAGCGGCGGGGTTAATCCTGGTTCAAACAAGCTAGGTTTAACCTTCGTCAGCCCCACCACCAGCTCTGCTAAAGCTACCACCTGAAATGATATATCGGGACGTCTCACATACGCGCGTGCATGAACCTGAGTGCACAGGCTATTAATTTGACGCATACACAGCAAAACACATGCACGCGTGAAAATATTTTTTCTTCAGTGTGTCGCTTGTTCGGTGTACCCTACATCTAAGCAGCTGCGTTGGTGGTCAGACAGCTGAAGGCACGTTGTTCCATAAAACTCTACCTCCAGCCTTTCGCTGTTTAATGATATCTATTACTGATATGCTGGTAACAAACACACACAGATACACACACAGCAGGTGATGTGAAGGATCGCATGGACAAAAGATTTTGTCTTTCTTTCATGCGTGTCTTCGAACACGCATGCACATAAACATGCATACACGACCAGGCAGGTGATCTGGCCTTTCTCACAGCAAGCATTGCCAGAGCGTTAGCCCACTCCTCCCCCCTCCCCTTAATTCCATACACTCATAACTTCTTAATATAGGGGCTGGCTACTCAAAAAATAAAATAAAAAATATGAAAAAAGATGCCTTGTTGAGCCGTGTTGGTGGGAGACCCATAACTCTCCACGTTTCATTTTAATACCATTTTCTGGTAAATTTCAGGCATGTCAAGAGGTCGTCTCTTATAACACTGTGCAATATTGAGTTTTACAACTCCAGCAGTCCTGAATGAAAAGTGACCTTGAATGTGGTGACCTTGCATAATTCTCATGGAATGTGTGATGGCGGAAGCTCCATCTAAAAGTGGGATTCAATGAAACAAAAGGCACTTTTTGTGTTTTTCAACGCTCATCTCTCCCCTCTCACTGGGTTTTTATTCGTTAGGCACTTAAAATCTTGTCGGATCCAAAATAATTCTGCTGAATCCTCGCAGAGCAAATAGGGAACAAAGGGCGGGTTGTAGACTAGGAGTGAGTGTGTGCTTTGACTGCATGTTGTTTTGAACTATGTTAGTTTGTGTTCCCAGATTGCCGGGCTGCATTAACGCGGCATATAATTATAGTATTAGAATTTCACTTTGAAAAGACGGTGGAGTTTTTGTGTTTCCGTGCCCGCAGACTGAAGGCTTGTGCATTCTGTCAAAGCTGCAATCCGTCACATCCTTGGAGAAACCACTTGTCAAATAGTTTCTTCGGTGTGTGCGCCAAAGATTGCCTTAATTGCAGATGACATTTTTAAAAAGAGCTTTGAAAAGGTTGACAAGAAATTCTGTCCGTCAAAGCCGCTTCCATTCAAGCCGGGGGGAGACCAACCTTTGTGGCTTTTAATACGTTCTACCTTCAGAGTCGTAAGTCTGTAAGTTTTCCTGGGGACGATGTTAAACCGTATTATAGAGAACAAATCAGTTAATAGCTTCTTTATGGCGTATCCTAAATGCCTCATTTAAAAAGCTTTCAACTCAATAGCGGCCCTCCCATGTGGCCTGACTGCATACATAGATAATTAACAGACACTCTGCCATATTAACTTGAATTGGGAATGAACAATTTTATCATCTATTCAGTGTTTGCCAACCATTGTCACAGTGTAGTCACACTTTTTTTTTTCTATTCTCCCTTTGTGCTCCTCTGACTGCTTCACACCCGCTGCAGCGATAGAATTTGTTTTGTGTGCATACATTCTTCATAAGGCTACATATTGACTCTGCTAGATAGTGAGAAAATCCAACAAGCACAGACCAGAGGAATAGTTA
The DNA here is from genome assembly GCA_963678695.2 of Diplodus puntazzo. Classification (NCBI taxonomy): domain Eukaryota; kingdom Metazoa; phylum Chordata; class Actinopteri; order Spariformes; family Sparidae; genus Diplodus; species Diplodus puntazzo. The sequence goes on from OZ023163.1 coordinate 18,827,797, forward strand.
ATAGTTAAAAGCATGATCCAAATGCTTTGCGGAGAGGAGAAGAAATCACTGCGTTTCCCTTGAATGTCATATTCGTCCAACGCTGCTATTGTCACCTGTCATGTACAATAAGATAGGAATTGAAACGGCTGCATAGAAACACACATAAAGACACAGGTGAGGAAGGAAGGATAGCCCTCTGTATGCAGGGACATGTGCTCTGTCTCAAAGAATATTATGCAGGCTTGACAATGCCGGAGAAGAAAAGAGTTTGAAGTGGAGAGAAATTCCGAATTCCTCAAATTTTTGTGTAAAGGAAATACAAGAAAATACATAGTTTGTCTGTGGCTATTGTGCATTTTTTCAAAAGAGTATTAAACTGTTTATGGAATTATTTGTGGAAATTGCATCTCAGCTTTAGGCCTGTGGGTTGGTGTTTCCCACGGCAGTGGTCCACTGATGTTTGAGAGCTGGCGTTACAAGGAGATGTGTTTGTTCTTGACTAAAGCATGTAATAGCACCATAAAAGCTACAAACTTTCATAAAGTATGTGTTTTTCCCACTTTTCAACAAGCCCACATTGTAAACTCGTGCAGTTACTTACAGTGTTACAGTCTTAACATTGTTCTATACTCTGGTTTTATTCTTGTCAAATTCCAAGAGGCTGGTTTGTGTGCGTCTGACCACAAAGCTATTACTTTCAAGGTCCTGCCTCCACCTCCAGCTCCAGTAATGTCTGCTTTTATTTCTCCTTTGCATCCCGGATACCCACTCTGGGTTTAGCTCTCACACCATCGTTAATTCAGCATCAATGGCAACGTGAGGAACAGGCAAACGCAACAGCACAGAAGGAACAGGAAGACAGGAAAAGGTGTCTTGACAAAGACTCAATTAAAGACTGGACTTAAACACAACCTGAACTAAGGAGGAGATAAGGTGCAGGTGGATTGAGCGGGGAAACACAGGTGAGGGTTATGATTTGCAAAACACCAGTAACAGAGCAACAAAAACCCAGAACACACATAGGATATGTTACACCCCTGAAACAGGGGAGAAATAATCACTACAGTGATAGAGCGTCTTTTCCTCTGCTCATTGTTTACTGCAAATCTTTTGTACATAAGCACAAATACAAAAATATAAACATGTTCAACGTAATAATGTACATTCTGTCTGAATCACAATATTACAGTAGATTAATAGTATCCTTCAGAAACAGACATCTCACTTTGAAGCACAAAATGTTCTTAGAGTCTACCAAACTAACTTGCAATCACTTTAGTTTCATTAAAGAGTGCATAACATACTGCAAATTCAACATGAAGGGAACACAATGCAAGACGTGAACAACGTGCGGTGCATAATGGCGGCGGCGGCGCAGCGGCTCGAGTTTTTAGCTAGCAAACACATTTTACTCCTCTCAGCAAAACGAAACTTAAACATAGTCAAAAATTCATCATAACACTTTCCCAATGCTCTTAACATATTAACCACCAGTTACATACACATTTGTGTTGTTAAATGTAACAATATACCTGAAACAGGGGAGAAATAATCACTACAGTGATAGAGCGTCTTTTCCTCTGCTCATTGTTTACTGCAATGAGGAAGAATACCGCGAATCCCCCAGATATGTGGGTGGAGCCAGAAGCAATCGATCTCAGAGTCTTAGATCAAGATCACTCTATAGATCACAGATCACAACTACTTATGCTTAAATTTAAGAATACAAAATGAATGTGAACAATATAAAATAAACACTCTTATAGCATTTTAACCCATTTTCAACTCTTATGAATAATCCTCTTTACCTCAACAGATTAATATTATTACAGACCATGAATTTATGTCCTTTTAATCTCAACACAGATTTTAATATTATTACAGACCATGAATTTACGTCCTTTTAATCTGTAACAATGTATAAGTGTATTAGCTTTTCAACCTGTCACAGATACACATAAACTGAAACTGAAATAACAGGACCATGACATTTACATAGGAGCACTCAAACACCTACTATCTGTACAGGGGTATTTTGGAATGATATACATTTTTAATATCATAGACAAAGCAATGTTGGATTCTGTAGCAGCTGCTCTAATCAGCCATTTCAACAGACACCCTGGCTAAATGACAACACGAGAGAAATAAATAAAAATGTCGACAAGCAGACAGGAAATGGAAAAAAAAAACATAATGCAGAGAACTGATCTTCAAAAAAAGCTGTGGAGGAGGCCAAGTCCTCCCATTTCTCCAGCAATAATTTGCAGAAACACAACCCCGGGGTCCTCTTTGAAACCATCAATTATGTGATTAACCACCACCCAGCCAGCAAATCGAAGTGCCCCCCCCGTCATTTGTGAGCAGCTTTTATTCTTTTTCACCAACACAAAATAAACAATGTTAGACTCCACATCTGTCATGTAACTGTTGACCATTACTTACACTCTTCAGCCCTCCCTTCCCACGTATCAGTTTGAGGCTGTTTCACTTTGCACTTTAAAGGGCATGATTACTGCTTTAATGTCTTCTTCAAATGCTTCAGATATTTCGCCAAGTAAATTTCCTAAGGAGGCTTCTTAAAGTGTTGGCTTCACTATTTTATATATTATGAATAGCCCTCTACAGGCAGTATTTCACACCGCCACATGCATTAGTCAAGCCAGCTCTCAAGAAACCCAACTGTGACCTTCTCAATTCAGAGACTCAATGTGAAATTAACAAGAACTCGTGTCCTCACCATTGATTTTTCTTATGAATAATGATAGTTAATTTGAATAATGATTTTTTTTTGTGACCACTTGATTCAGATTTTGATGAAGGGAATCTGCCTTAAATCAAACTTGTTAAACACAACATGCTCAGCATTTGTTGGTGCTTCGTCTTTTGTTGGCCATCTGACCTGTGGTGTTCCCCAAGGCTGCATCCTTGCCCCCCTGTTATTCGCATTCTAATTATTATCATTGTTGAATGGATGATTCATTGTGGATAAATGCAGATCTATGTTCTGTTAAAACCCATGAAAAAGGAATCTGCATTGGCTGATATCTTGTCTTTTCGAAAACAATATAATCAAGACAGCTAGCAATCTCAATGTAGTCTTCAATAGCCTTCCATTTGATAAACAAGCCACCTCAGTCATTCAATCAAGCATTCCTAACCTTCCCTCTCTCTTGCTGATCTCCCGCAGGTCACACATGCTTTTATATTGGCATGACTTGATTATTCAAATTTGCTGTACTAAGCCAAAAAACAATGTTGAAGCTTCAGCTATTGCAAATCACAGCTGCTCAACATCTACATATTCAAAGAGACGAGTTGATTTTATTCAACGTGTTTGAAACACTTCATGGCTTGGGGTTGTACTCACGTTTCTGAACTAATGCTCCCTTATGAGCCAGATCAGACGAGGCCTCTCTGACTGGGCTTTTGGAGTCAGTTTTGGAACTCCCTGCCTGAAGACATGAGGCTTGCAGTATAAGCAACATCTCATCAGTATAACCCTAACCCTAACCCTAACCCAAATAATTTCCAAATACTGAAAAACAATATCCAACCCCCACGTGGCTGAAAAGAATTTAGTTGTGTTAGTGCCAGTCTAAACAGAAATTGGACCAGCCAAGTATGAGTTCCAACATTGTCAGTCGAAACAAAAAAATAAGAGGGCAGTACTTTGACCAGCAAAAATGACTTCTATTTCTTTGACGTATGTGAGTCATGTAGTCTCAGAATGTCACGCAGAGGAATATTGCAGCCGAAGCACATCCGTAATGTCAAAAAAGCAGACAAAAACAAAACTTTTTTTGGAAAAAAAAAACAAGAAGAGGCAAGAGAGCAACAGGTGAACTGGATGTAATTAACCTACACTCATCCAGACAAACACTGTCGGACAGGGGATTGTGCAGGCGAGCCACGCAGTCTCACAACTGAAGCTGCTACTTTCTAGGCTAATTAGGACTGTGTTGTGGTACGGTGTGAAGGGGTTCCCATGTGGGTTCTTCACTCGTTGGCTGTGTGCACATCCAGACTGCTCATTTGTGGTGAGCTATGACAGCGTGAGACCCGAGGAGTCGACGAGAGGACGCACAGGATGAGAGGGAAGAGAGTGTGTTGGAATGAGAGCAGGAGTGGAAATGAAAGACAAAATGAGAGACGGAAATGAAACAGTGGAATTCAAAGCAAGGGAGAAGGATGGAGGAAAGGGAAGTGAGAAGACGAGGCGACAGACAGACAAAGCCTGCTGAATTGTGGGGTCTGGGAAGGTTAATCTGCTCCTCTTCCCAGTTGTGTCTGTCAAGTGGTGCATCTTCTACAAATAAAACACCTCCTTTGAGATTCCATTGCATGGAAACAATAACACTGCAAAGGCGTAGTTCTTATGCCTTGAAATATGCTCCATCTAGAAAGTAAACCACCACACAGCAATTTGATGTGACTTATGTGATTATTTATAGCAAAATTGCCTTAAATTCATCCTTATCTTATAATCATGTAATTAGTGCCATGGATCTTACAGTAGCGTGTAATTGCTTGTGATGTGCCACACCTTATTGGGTGTCACTTTGGGGCCATAAATTTTCATGAGGAGCGAGTTGAGGTGAACAACTACTACATATGAAAAGAACGGTGAGAAAATGGCTGCAAACCCACACTGACTGCATGTACATGTAAACAAGTCAGAGTTTGCTGTTGAAATGTTGATGTTGAAGGCTATTATGGTCAGGGTAGTGAATATATTATATTTGACTCTGATGAATGAGATTTGATTGAAACCTTATATTTGATTATTACCAAACCAAACCCCAAATATGAAGTGTCACCTTACCATCATCCTTTAATCCTTTGTGGTAGAGGTCTTCATCACGTCAGGTCAAAACAGTTGGACCAGTGCTTGAAGTTGAAAAAGAAATAACAGCTGGTACTCCCCCATTCAAATCACACAGATAGCTGAGCTCCATAAAAACCGAAAAAATGTATTACCTGTAGCCCTACTTGTGTTCCTGGACAAACAGGTTCACTCGCGGCACGCAAACTAAATCGAACAGATGCAGAAATGATCACTGCGGATGGTGAAAACAACCCAAATGGTTAACGATCGTATTTGTAAGAAAACATTAACTTTTTAGTCTTGAACTCTCCCAATTCATCAAAAACCAACGCTTTGGAATGGCTTTTTCAAATGGCACCTTCGACTTGGGCACCTCGCACCTCGCATGTGGAGAGGGCAGAAAAAAGTACCGGCAGCTTGTAAGAACTGCTGGTAGGTAAGAAAAAAGTAAAAGTAACATAGGAGTAAGGGTACTACATACTGACCACTGGCCCACTTAAAGTGCTGCAGATATGTGGAAACTCAACATCTATTTATGTTGCAACTTTCATTAGGTACAATTTACAGTGGGAAAAGGGGGGTTTCATGCTTATAGGTGTTGAAACATCATCTCCAATGTTGATGTTTAACTTGGCTGCAATAGTGCCTAACTGAAATACAACCGGCATCCTCTTCTGCTGACATAAAAGTTAGCTCATATTCATGTAACGTGAACGTGATATGACAAGTATTAGAGAATAGTAAGGTTTAGCCCTGCTCAATGACTTTTGTTGTGAATTGCCGCCATACAAACAGACTCATTGTTCGATTGATTAATTGATTGATTGTGCTAGAAAGTAAAGCCTAAACAGGATTTTCTGTAATAAGTCTGATGAAATGATACTATCAAAAATAGTAAATGTCTCTAAATTGCTATCAGTTTCAACGTTCATAAAACTTTTTACGAGGCTTTCATCACAGGGCAGTCAGTAGGGGATCCATTATCCTGGTCTCTATACATCTCACACTCGACTGGTAACAATGCACAGCAGCCCAGGTTCATATCCTCTTCTGGGCTTTGATCTCTTTTACAACCTTAAAGCAATCTCACGCACACCACATTAAAATCTTGGTAATGTCAGCCACACTGTGCCATCCACATTGAATCATGCAGGACCCTCGTACAGGTGTACCAACACAGAGTATAGATGAAGAGCCCTTCAAATTCACTTTCCTACTAAGGCAGCGAGGGTAATGTGTGGGAGCTGAATGCAAGCAGGAGGGTGAGGCGGTAATATGCGTTTCTGTTTTAGCTGTAAGGTCGTGTGCCTTTTACCCAACGTACATGGCCCTGGTTACGATAGCACACTTCTGAAATAGAAAGAGAAAGATTGCAGGTAGCACATTTTTGCTGACCGTTTCAAAAGGGAATAGAACAGAAGGATAATCTGAAATCGTGTTTTTTGGGGTGAAATCATCCCTGAAGTGGTGATGTCATCATGATGTTGTGAGTCTACTTAAGGCGATCCATTTATGCTGTACAATTCTGCTGAATTTGTATTGCAGTGGAAACATGGAACTGTTTGCTTTGGAGGATTTAATCAGCACTAAGAGCCTGAATCTCTTGTTTGTTAAATTTATGGAAATTGAATGCAACATTTTATCTGAATCAGGATATGTAGTCATCACTGGACAGAGTCACTGCTGTGTAGATTCCCTGTCATTCATCTTAACTGGGTTAGCTTTTACCACAGCAGAGCCTCCTATATTTTATGAAGTATTCAGGGCTCTGGGTCCAGGCGACGGCTGCGTCATGTCCTGCCATCATTACGAAATGCCAGGTGGAAGGAAGTTACAAGTACGTTTTCCTTTGGTTTAGTGTTTTCATTTCCATTAAGCTTATATATAAGTTGTCACTGTGCCTGTGCGACTAATTTGGGCTATGCCATCATAAAGTGGTGACCTCTACCACTCCTGTTACTGTGTTATTCTTTTTCCTTTTTGCCATGAGATTGTTTTCTTTCTCCAGTATAGAATAAATGTGCAATTTCCTCTTTTGCCCATGGCAAACTCAGCACCACTGGCCATTTTCACATATAAAGACAGATAAAGGGAAGTTCAACATTCATTGAAATTGTGCACGTGTAGATCTTAACAAATGAGCGCTTTAAGCATGTTGTGCTTTCATGAATAAATCTTTCCCGTTCGCCCCAAAATCTTGAGTCAAAATCCAGCCTCTTTTTTTTCCGCTGTTATGGAGACATAAAAATGCAGGTTCGGTTGTGCACAAGGGAATCTTTTCTGTTGATCAGCTCTCTAACATGTATCCCAAGCGACTCTGTACACCATCTACATAACATCTGTGAAACACACTGCTTTTGTAAACACAGAGAATTTTATATGGATTTGCATTTCTTAAAAGAACGCTCAGTGTGTATTTCGTGCTGTGCTCTCAGTGTTTGCATTCCTCTTTTGTCATGCTATGTTTTCATAAAGCTACAGGCCGAGAGTCAAAATATACAGCATTCGTACTGTATGTGCAGACTCCTCTTTGGACCACACCAGAGTAGCAGCAGCTTTCATAAACTTGTCCCAGCCTCTAAAGATGAATGTCCTTGGATCCAGGGGGAAAAAATCTCTCCATTTGGCCCAAGTGTGAAACACTGTGTTTCCCTCTCTCTGCATCCACACCAGTGACAGCGCCAGAGCCCGATGTTAGCGAGAGATTATTACATCGTTGTACCATCAACCCGCCGACCACAGCTCTGATTGCATGGCCAAGAGTAGCAATTTCAGGATTTCAGAGCAATTGATTGAGCGGTCCTCAACCAGATGGTTGGTGTTCGTCCCCTCACTTCCTGAAGGGAACCTCCTCTTCTGAAAAGACTCCGATGATCCAAACTTGTAGGTCATGTTGCAGCAGAGAGTGTATTAGCATTTTGATAACGTGCTGTAGCCCAGAGCAGTCTCCACCTCTTCTTACTTTGGTTTTTGCAGGGTGAGTTAACACACAACGGGGGTGAAGTATTCAGTATTCAGGTATTTTCTGTTTTTTTTTTCTTTTCTTTTCTTTACAGTCAAATATATAAAAGTATTCAATTTTCACAATAAAATAGAGGGCTACCCAAACATTGGATGATCTGAGTACTAATAATAGCGTATTTACTCATTTAAACCATAAACTGGTGCCATAGATTAAGTTGTATGATTACTGTGGCCACGTCTGGGATCTGATATCCTAAAGTAAAGTGCATACAGTAATGTGCCCCCCTTACAAAGGTCCCTTTGTTCCAGCGGCTGGGGGGTCTGTGCACCCCTGAACCCTCCTCCCTTCACCTCCACTCTACCCCCCGATGTCTATTAAGCACACTGATTCCCAGTTCAAATTGGCCCCCTGTTATTAATCCCAATCACCCGGAACACATCGACCACAGCGCACCACGAAAACACATGTGCCCAGCACCCCAGCCCCCCAGCTCGGTGCACTGATTCTAATTAATTAATTACATCCCAGGTGATTTTACTTTGAGATGGAGAGAAGAAAAATAGAAGAGGGAGAAAAAAAAAACTGCCTCCCACAGGCACCACCAAATTGGCAGCAAAAGCTCCCCAGCAAAAGAAAAAAAAAGAGGCCCAGTTCATTACTTGAGGGAGAGTCGGCTTCTTGAAGCTGCTTCCTAACTACTGCTCTGCTGTCCAAGACCAAAATACTTGGTTTTGTCCCCCTTTTTTTCCTCTAACTTGTCTGTCTGCCACCCACAAGAGCTCCTGCCAAAAACACACACTGAAACTAACCCGCAACAAATTGATAGCATATTTAAGTATTCAGGATTATACTTTTTTTTGAAGAGAATGGGTAGAGAAAAAGGAGTTTTTGAGCAAATCATATTTCTGGCCGGGGCTTTACTGGATAGCAAGGGAGCTCTTTAGCATTGCACTGGCTCTGTCTTTAATAAAACAGGACTACATATTCGATATATCTCATTTATTTGAAAGTCAAAGGATTTGCACGTTCTTTCATGTCCTTCCAGTTTGCTTTCCTGCTCGTTCAGGACGCTCGGCTCTCAACACAGAAAAAAAAAAAAAAAACTTTCTTTTTGCCCCTCTGACGTTATCAGGACTAATCTGCTGATGTGGAAATGTTTGACTCTGCACTTTCCTTGTGCACCATGTTTAAATGATGATATCTATCGACAATCTTAGACAGCATCTTCATCTGTAAAGTTCAGTTTGAGCTGAATTTGACATTGCGGGAGTTTGCAGAGTGCTGTGAGAATTCATTTGAGGAGGAACGCCGTGAGTGAAAAAAAACACGACGTCAACACTGACACCATGCACCATTGCAGGTGAGTACTGTCGTTAAGTTGCATCATGTTGACCTCAAATGCTGTACTTTTTTTTGTTTTAAGTAGATAGAAAGATGAAACACTAAGCATGAAAGGTTAATTCAAAATATAATAATAACAATGACTTAACAGGCAAATCCTTACCTTATATAACTGCACATAATGAAAAGTAATCAGGGATATGATTAATTAGCATGAAACAAAAGCTCCTTGGCTCAGTAAAAAATGTATTCATCTGATGAGAGCAGTGTTTTTTTTCTAAGAAATTAAATCTTAGGTGGCATTTTACAGAACTAAATAAACTCTTCCTATGGAGGGTAAAACATTATCAGCCACACTTTTTAAAGAACGTTTACATTTACATTTCTCCTGGGAGGTATAACCTCGACTGGATGCATAAAAAATATGTTCCAAGTTTTATTTCAACACAGAGACCCGTGTTATGGATATCCTCCTCAGCTTCTCGCTTTTCCTCCAGTAAGTTAACTGCTCAGAGCTCTCACTGGTTTATTTGAACTTTAGTTTAGAAATCAGCTTCACGGAGGTGGCTATTGTGAAGGTACATCCAATGCATTCTTCTTCTTCTTCTTCTTCGTTGTCTTCTTCTTCTTTTTGGCCCAACATACAAAGGAAATGACTGCTACATTTCTATATTCAATTCATGCCAAACTGTCAAATGATCAGAATTCGTCACCGTGTGCTTCCCACTGAATATGTATTTTCGTATGAGACTTTATTGACGTCCGAGCTCTCGCTCACCAGCCTGTGTGGGCAGGTTGTATACTCTCCGTTTATCTCCATTTGGATCGGTGCCACCCACTTTTCTCACCTCTCTATGAAACCGCGAAGTGCTTCAGATGAACTGATAATCTCTTGGCATGTTCTTATGCCCAGTCCTCCTTAGGCACCTCCTCACCTACATTAGCACTCGTGGGGACTCTGGCAGGCTTTGCTAAACAACTGAACGCCAGGTTGTGACAGACTGGACGCTGATCAGGCATGAGGCAAATCTTCCTTTTTTCTCTCCATCAGGTGACAAATAAAAGAACTAAACAGATTACTAAAGAACTCACTCTTATACTCCCTCCTGATCTTTTACGCTGCATGGTGATGAAGCCAGTCTTAAAGTCTGTGTGCGGTGTCTGGCACGTGAGTCGAAGCTTAGTCCATCCAGGCATGTTTAATGGTATGGGGACTCCATGCTGGTAATTGACAGGAGCTGCCAGCTCTCCATCGTGGCAAAGATGCTACATTTGAAACTAATCTCATAAGTGACGCAACACCATATGGAAAAGGTCTCCTGTGGCTTACTGTTAGTGGCAGTACCACACTGATCTATAGCGGAGAAGCTGCCTTTCTGTGTGACCCCCATTGCAGGGAGGTCAGAGGTCAAGGCTAACTACCGAACAACCTCCCTGGAGCTTATAAGGATTCGCTAATGTGCTGAAGGCCATCTGAGCGGGTGTTTGTCATCATGACAGTTCCAACCCGGGCCTTATTTTTAAAGATGGCTTCCTAGTATGTCGTTATGCTGTAACTCATGTGGGGCTTCCTTGCATGTGGAAATTAATTTTGAAGTTATGTGGTGTAAGGCAACATCTAGTCTACCCCTTTTGACATTTTTTCCGTTACTGAAATTTCTGAAAACAAAATCTCATCATAAAGCGAGAGTTAACGATATGAGTTCAGTTATTTTCCTTCTACACCAACAGTAAGGCTTACAACTTTCACTGCACGCTGGCTTCTCGGTGTCATTGTCACGTTGGAAATTTAAACTTTCCCTGATGAAATAAAAGTCACAACTGGAGATAATTTATGCACATTTTATTGGCATTAATAATGTTGGCCTACACTGTAAAAGAATGTAGATGTAGGTATAGAGTTGTTTGTTTTAGGATAAAGAAGGCACAGCGGTACATAGTGGAACACATCTTTTAAAAATAAATCTTCGGTCATTTTTAAAAACATATCACAGTGGTTTTACTTGCCCTACACTTAAAGTCTAAATCTGTTAAATCTATTAATAATTATATAAATGCATGTGAATAAATTAAAACTGACAGGGTTTTCAACAGAGGGCGCCATCTCCCAGAGTTGTCCCGGCCGCAGGTTTGATCTGACAACAGGTGGAATTTGAGAGGTTGTACAGAGCAGAAACATATCATGACAGATGAGCTGCTGTAAAACTGTGTCCACGCTGAAACAGGCCGCAAATAACCAGCAGCTACTGTAAGTGTACACTGAAACTCGGACTGATGTCAAACCTGGATCCTGTGGGACACTTGAGATGAGCATAAAGAGGCGCTGAGCTAGTTCTGGTTTGTGTAGGACACGGAGTGAACTCACTCGGAGAGCAGGAAAACATTGGAAAAAGCTTTTCAGCCAGTGTGAAACACATAGCATGGAGTTACAGCAGAGCATGACATGTATTTTCCCCACCTATATTTTATGGAACTGCTCCAAGTTTGGTGGGGTAAACGTTGCCAAAGTCTTGTACGATGATCGCAGGAACCCTGTTGCGAGCATGATCTCCAATAGAGGAATGTGGAACGGAATGCTGCTCTATGAGGCCCGGATCCTGGACACATATTTATTTGCTCATTCATCACTCCTAGAGGGCCTCTGACCTACTACCGTGTGTTTTTGCTCTCCTTCACTCCCAGGTTCTCTTTTTACTTTCCAGTCGGAGGAAAAATAAGACCAACTCTTTGCCGGCTCGACATGTCGACATGCAGCGGGAGTCCACGATGTAGCTTATAGGGGACAGAGCAGAGGGGCCAGAGATGCTGAATGTCCTCCTGGCAGCTACAAAGTGAGCTCAAGTTTTAAAAGTATGCCGGTGCCGAGATTAACGGCTCACTGCATGTACGGTAAAAGTGTTTTTGAGACGTGTTCTAGGTGGTGGAGACTCTACTTCACTGGGTGTCTGGAGGGACACAGTGGTAAAGAGAGGAAACAGATGTTGCTTGGATCCAATGGGAACATATGAAAGACTAAGGAATATAGAAGCTTAGTGAAGGATAAATAAGAGTTTAATGATGAGGTTTGAATTCCCTGGCGAGAAAAAAGACTATTTGGGGCACAGTGTGCTGTTTGCAAAGTTGATACTGGAGGGAAATTCTGCGCCGTAGGGTGTGGCAGACACACCAGTGCGAAGTTCGAACAAGAAGGCCTGTGACAAAACAATTGTGGATGCTGGTGCCGATGTCAGCTCCAGGTTCATAATTTTGAATTTTTAACGCAGTCCCCAGTTCCCAAAATGAGCTCGTTCACGTTCATTTCATCAGCCTTTTTCTTTAAAGTGCCGCTCCAAGCTATTCTTCTTTATTACAACCTCATACCCATCCATCCCCAACCCTCAACAGTGTTGGGGGTAACACATTATAACAGCAACATGTTACAGCAATGTCTCACTTTTAGCAGTCAAAAAGAAAAAAAGTGATATTAACCCGTTACTGAAAGGATTTTGGTGAAATTATTTACATTTAGTGTGTCAACAAACACATTTAACATCCAACCTTGTCGTTGACACATCAATATATGTGGCACATCTGACATTCTAAAAAGTTAGAGACCAACTTTTATGCATATACGATTGTAATCCAGCACTGATCTACTGTACAGTGTCTCTTTAGAGACTTTAATTGCTAGGCGTCCACTGACAGTCCTGGGATGATGGGGGTTAGTTATGCTCGCGTAATGTTCATTAACTATAAATTGTTAAGTTCAGTTTTCCCAAAATATGGGCCCATACAATAAATGCGCTCTTTTAGCATGTTTTTGCACAACATTGGGCACAATCGGCAGAGAAAAATGTACCACTACTACTACTTCTAATAATAATAGTAATGTATATGAGGTATGAAAATATGTTTTCACTGTTGTTTAAAATGTGTTTTTTCAAAGGGCTTGCACCCGTGCAATGATTTATACAAACGCAATTCCAGCTTTACTTTGTTACTTTTCAAATGGCCTGTGAATGGAGGGTATAAAACAGGGTTATGTACTGTAGTCAATTGCTGCACTGTGGAGCCATGAAACATCAAGCTCTCTAAACATCTGCCAGGGGAGAGGCAGGGAGATTTGCGAGTCAATCTGCTCTTACGGGCTAAAATGCAAGCATCTGCCTTTGAAAATTTAAAGCGTCTTATATCTCTGCATACTAACTGCATAAAATGAATCTTTGGCTCCTGCTGTTCTGCTTTTCGCTCTCTTACCAGCAAAGCATTTTCATGTTGAATAAGGGTTGGCAACACAGTCCACACTGACATTAAAACCCTGTGCAAATGTGAACAAAAAATCACGAGGGACACATTTTCTGAGCCCCTTTTTTTACCAAAAAATATGTATTCACCAGCGCACACAGAGACAAACTTATTTTATATATTCGGATTTATGATGCTGTCATAAAAATAATCTGTAGCTTCGACAATCCATAAGAAAGTGCTGTCCGTAACTGCGGAACTGCTCTGACCAAATCAGCAGCTCCCTGTCTCTGAGTATCAACAGACGACCGGTGGCTGCTGCTATCAATGACAAAGCGGCTTCCTCCTGGACATAAATTAATGGCATCAGCTTGACACCAGCTCCTGAGGTTAAGACTATGTTGTCAACATGCTTGGGCATTCAGGAGACAAATGATGCATAAGAAGCCACACAGTGTCTCCAAGCCTGCAGACACAGTCAAACTTTGTAATGGCCCGTCTGGGACCAGCAGAGTGTACGGGGTGGTGGGTGGGGGGGACCTTCAGCTTGGGTTTAATGTTTGAAGAAAAAGGGTGTATCAGATGTACCACAGACTTGTTTAAACATGACAGAGAAAGCAATCTGTAGGAATTAAACATGTTCCGAGTTTTATCCGCACATTTGATCTTGATAAGGAATAAAGAGGATATTTAATTGTGGGGAAAACGAAGCAGTTGTTAGCTGCACCTTGATCTTGCCCTTGTTCCAAAGATCCAGCTAAAGAGACTTAAAAATTCGATTCATGTTCTTTTGATCGCGCGTGAGTTTTTCTTGTGAGATACAAGTGCCAGCAATTCAAGCTTGTGTACTCAGTGGCTGTCAGTGTTGGACAGAAGGAGGAAAGTTTTTCCTTTTGAGAACTGATGAAAAGTCGTGCTTGGTCTTTCAAAGCGTTTCCTAACTTTGCTGGCATCTGTGGTACTGCAGAATCTGATGGTGCTTTGGAGATATTTAGTCATTTATCCAATAACAAATATGGGAGCTGCAATATTACACAATCAAATATGGAATCAATAAAAATTCCAACCGGTCATATATGCCTAATAACATACCTCCTGGTGGGATATATTTATCACACGCATATTCAGATTTAGTGTGTTTCACAGTTGAAGTACTAATACAACAGTTTTGGGTCATTACTGCAAAGGCTTGTCGCGCGGAACTGCCAATTTCTCTTCAGACCCACGGACTTTTAACTTCTTGTTCACATCATTTAACTTTGAAACATAAAAGAAACATTTCATGCTGAATCACAGGAAATTAAACTACGCATAAAACATCTATGATTTTCCATCTGATGTCACGGGGAAGTCATACAAAATTTCGTGAATATTCAACTCATAAGAATGGCATTACTTCATTTAAAGCACAGATAGAAGAATGTCTGTCAGCCTACACTTCGATACACTTTGTGCCAAAAAGTTTTATCTGACTTTTAAGCAGCTTGAGGGGAAATTATAAAGTCTAAGAAAGTAAAAGGAACCCTAAAACAGGAAATCGGATATTTCCTCCAGTTATATCGATTGATCTTGTGACATCTAAAGAGTGTTTCTGTAAAATCCATTCTCTAAACTGCGGACGCGGCCCTGATTGCTACAATCCCCCCAATCACATTCATATATATCTTTCCCCGTGTTGTTATAGTGAAAGGGATTAAGAACCGTGTGTGATTAATTAAACTGACATGGAAAACACGCAGCCTACAAAGAGAGCCCCTCTTCCCAAAGACCCCCACTTGAGAGCAGTTTTGGTAGCAATTACCGCGCGCCCCCTTAGATGGGCCAAATGTAATGATTTTTCAATGAAAGCCCAGCTGACGTGTTGTGTAATATAACATAAATTGAAATTAAAGCAGATCATTCCAATGTAAATAGAAGCCAAGGGAGTCTTACGTAATGTGTGGGTTTTATGTGCTGTTGGAGACACGGTGTGCCTCAGTTTTAATAACAGTGTTCCTAATGAAATGGCAGATATACAATATGTGTACGTTCTAAAGGAATAAATAACATAGAGAAAAATGGGAGCAGATCTTGCAGAAGATGAAGCGTAGCTCAGGATGAATTAGCCATTATGGCCATTTGCATCGCTAGAATCGATAAAGTTGTTGCTTTAGGATTATATTATTATCTCAATTATAATACTTATTGGTGTAATCAGTGTTTACACATCCTCTGCAGTGCAACAGTGTGCTTTTCCATGGATTACCCAAACCTCAAGTGCTAAAGGAATCTTAACACATCTGTTAAACATTTCCCCCTAACTTCAAGATTTATTGTGCGCTACGTTTTTGTCTTCCTCGTTCTCTCTCGCTTTCAAAGTCTGTTTCTGTATGTTCCAGTTTTGGGTATATCACCAGAACAGCAAACATTTGGCTCGTAAAACATTAAACATATTGCCTGCACTGTTAAATGATGAAGAAGGAACTGGTAGTGTCTTATTCTCGAAGGACTGAGAGAGAAACAAAAAAAAAAAACTTCAGAAATGCCTCCAGATTCTTGTGCATTTTAAACGGTTATTTAAAAAGCAGGAGAGGCAGCCTCAAAGTGATGGCCTCACAGCCTTAAAGTAGGTTGGAGAACAGGTGCCTGCTGGTAATGTGGAGCTGGTCCCTGTGTCCCAAGGTCCTAGGGAATCGCTCTTTAAAAGGAAAGGGCCATTGGCAGGGTACAGGATGTGCTCAATCGCAGATTCTGACCTGGTAAAAATGGGAGCTACATCGCTGTCACTCTAGGGTCCTTCCCTAGGGATAGAGTGTAATTATGAGAGTGAGGGCCCTGGGGCCCCATTGCTCCAAGATCCACCCACTAATCACAAATCACACAAGCCTGGCACAGGAGGTGGCTTCCCTCAGAAACTGAACCAAAAACCTTTTAATGGATAAAGGTCAGACTCAGAGGTAACTTGGGAGTCAGGTTGTGTTTGTGTGTTTGATGTGATCGTCTCTACATGTATGTGCGTGTGTATGTGTGTGTGTGTGTGTGTGTGTGTGTGTGTGTGTGTGCGCGTGCGCATCTTTAAACATTTCCAACATTTAAAGTTCAACTCCTTCCTCATTTCGGACTATATATATATATATATATATATATATACCTTTAATAGCATATATACAGATATTAAACTAACAAATGTTTCGTTCACAGGCAATAGAAAAGTTGTATTGTTGAAATATATAGTAATATAGCTGATTGCACAATGTAATATCATATAGAATAATGATAAAATCAGTATTCAGATTGCTTCCCCATAAACCTTACTCTCACATGCTATGTTGTTTGCAACCGGGCAGGAAATTTCCTGGGAAAATGAACCAGTCGGGCTGGCAGCCTGGCACCATTCTATCTGCTTTCATGTCTCCATTACAGACTAAATTAACAAATTAGCTCATGTTTTGTGTTGTTGGTAGTTTTTTGCTCTGAGGAAAATGGTAAGCGATTCAGTTGTCTTTGAGACAGCGGCGCCAACAATTTTACCACTTGGAACACTTGGAGATGCTTGGGGAGGGGGGTGTTGTCTGTTTCCACTTGAAGTAACTTCAATAAGTGATTATGCTTATTTCAACTGCGAAGCTCATAAGAAACTGATTACATTGTGAAATCGCACTGAAAATGGTTGAATGGAGTTTTTAGTTGATTTGAGCAGAAAGTGACAAACTTATTTCATGGTATTATGTAATGACACAAACTCTTTTCGATTAATTCAATCGACATGTTTTCCACTGGTAATTGACCCAAGTAGGAGGGGGCATGTCTCCATTAAAAGAAAAAGATTTTGAAATACAGTCACGGCTTCATTTGATGCCTCGGCATTATTAGGGAGACGTTTCAATTAATAATTAATGAGCGGTGTAGCAAAAAAAAAAGAGTGTTAAATTGTGGACGCTCCATCTAAGAGCTGGGAAAAATGCACATAAATATGAAATGCACATAAATTGGCACAGTGCACTTTGTTCTGTGCAATGCCAAATTAACCTCGTCCACTCTGAGTCAATTTTCTTGATGTCAGTACTTTCTAGTAGTTGCCTCTTTCCTCCGTAAAAGCCTCCAATACTAGCCCGACTCCTCATTATCTGTTATTTTGCTCCTTTGCTACCTCTCATGCCACAGGACCATTTTCTCTCTTTGTCATCCCTCCTATCTATCGCCATCCTCCTCAAGTCTTCCGATCCCCCTTCCCCTCAAACCAGAAGGACTTTCAAGGTCTGCTCCGATAACGTCACTGCGGCTGTGCATCTGTTTCCAATCCCGTGCAATTAACCAGGCCAGCTTCGGAATGTTTCTTTCTTTTTCATCCTCCTACTCCATTTTCCTCCCTCTCTGCCCCTTTCTCCATTTCTGTCTGTTTCACTTCTTTCTTGGTTCACAGTTCACTCGAAGATCGTCATTCTTTATGTGTCACTCAAATCAAAACAATGTAGAGTCTCATCATGTGTTTGTTTCCTTCCTTGGGTGGGCCACTTCATAAAAAGCTGATACTCTCTTGCCTGTCCACAGCAGGACATCAGCTAGATTGCTATGGTCCTGTCTGCAAGACGAAACAGCTGTTAGAAAAGACACCTCACAGAGAAACTAAAAAGAAATTGCAATAATAATTTGCTGAAGCAAATAGCACATGCCAGAACTGTAGATATTACTTGAGCGATGTGCAGAGCTATTTATGCAGTCTGGTCTGTGGTTCTGTAAAAGTTGTCTTGTATTTTTCTTGGTTAGCATACAATAACCATCTGAAAAGTGCTCTTATTCCTTGCTGAAATGAGTGCTTTCCCAATCTCCTCGCTCCAGTAGGCCATAAATCCCGGTCCTGTGTGGAGTGCTTCAGACTTGGATGCCAACAGCGAGAGTAGAAGGCTGGGAAAGAGGCGGAAGTTTCTCCTGCTGCCGAGGTTTTTCACTAAGCCAGGGTACAAGCCTCAGCAAAGTCCTTTGCTGCTTTCTCAAGAGGGTCAACAGGTACAACTAAGGCAAAACCACTGGCCGCCAGAGGCTTACACCAACAAAAGCACTGACAACGACCAGTGACAGCTTTATAAGCCTGTGGCCTTTGCAGAGCGTATTTTAAAGCCAAACTACACTTAGTTTGCTCGTTGTCTGGTAAACATTTTTCAGCTCCACTGGAAAAGACTTAATTTGACTAAAAACTTTCGTAGCTTTTACCCTTAGTATCCTTCAAGGCCTTATTACTATCTGTATAAGCCAAGAGCCCAGACACATAGCAATAACACAGCTCGTGTAGATACAAAGGCAGCCAAGAGCGAAAGTGCTGTACATGATGTGCTGCTAAGCCACCGGCTACACTGGGTTTTGCTGCCTCACAATAAGTCGACTATCCCATAAGTGTGCAGCTGGGCCACTGGACAGACGTCATGGTCAGACACCAGGGTCACCAAACAGGATGGCCTCCTGTTTTTATTGATTTCCTGGGAGGATGTGAGGCACCTTCATTCCCAAAACAGAATACGTTGGCCTAATAGATGGAAAAATAAAATGTATTCCCTTATCGTGACCTTCAAGACAGTTTCTATGTGGCAAAGATAAGCTATAGAGCTTTGGTGGGTTAGGGTTAGATAGAATAGGTGGATAGAAACTGGACAGTGGCGGCATAAATCATCAGACAAAAGCAAATGTGGTCCGCCATTAACTTGACAGCATCAGAGACACCTTGGATTTGGACTGAGGACATGACCAAAGGCTCTGATGCTGCCATAAATACCTGTCATCTCCAGAAATTGAGCTTTGTCAGGTGGAATCTGCATACTGCTATCATGAGATCATGAGGTTTAAAAGGGCAGAAATTTATCTGATGGCAGTGTTGTGGCATTGAGTTCAGCAGAGCAAGATAATTATTTGGATGTTCTGTCACTTTGACCAGCTGTCTGCGCATTGATGGAGACTGCAGCATCATATGCTTTTACCAAACCAAACTGTATTCTCCAAGGTGCTGAAATGCTCCTAGTTTTACAGCCTTGGTGGGTTACCCCTCCTCCTGATACTTTTACTTTTGGTCCGGTCCTCTTGGCTGATTGAGGTTGAGGTCTTTCTCATCCGGCTTTGTTTGCCTGAGTTTTGTCATTTCTAAAAGGGTTTGAGCAGCTACCCCATAATTTAGCAGGATCAAAGGTTCCAAGCCTTCTGCCATTTTAGACCTGTTTCACACTGGACAGAAAACCCACTTACATCCACTGAGATCTGGCTTTTGTCTTATCTGGGAAAGGGTAGAAAACGGCATTCATTCCCAGATCAACAGAGATGGAGACCCCACACCTGGGTGCACATGTCAACTTTTGCTCCTTTTCCTGTGCAATGTTATGCCATGCTTTCTAGCTGTTGATATTGCAGAGTACATTGGTTTTTCTTACATCTCTCTTCAAGCAGCCCCCTGAAAGCACATAGTTGGTCTTGAGTTTGAAAGAGAGACTGCAGTTGTAAAAGAATTCTTAAGAACTGGTCAACTTATTGCTCAAGAAGGTTCAGGAGCCTTGGGTGTATTTTGGTGAAATATTTATTGAAGCTAGATCAAGGAAAATGGGGTTAGGGTAAGGGTGAGATCACATCAAAACTGAGAACACTGACAATACCGATGACACACTAGATGTCTACTGGCAAGGGAAAAGAGGTCAATAACAATTACAGTACAGTTTTATTAGCACAGATCAAGTTCTCTATCCTCATCACACTGGTTCTTCTTAAGGAACTGACTTTATGGATAAATGGTTAAGGTACAGTTATCCATAAAGTCAGCAGCCCCGTCGCCAGACCTCAGTCTTAAGGGGAGCATATGAAATGCATGGGAGGGCACATTTATTTTTAGCCTACAGTGCGTATATTTTTAATAATCTTATACTCTATTCGCACAGCACGAAATCATCACGTTAAACCTAACCAACAGCAATATGACCAGGTATAGCCTACAACACCAGTCCTCATAATTTAAAGCAATACATTGCATAGAAGCAATGTTATGAATATCCATAAAACACTTAACTATACGACATATTAGATGTAACACCAGAAGCATCTCTCAAACATTGCATTTTAAAGCAATCAACAGAGGGATATGCATTGCCATTAGACACACACACACGCATGCGCATACGCACGCACAGAGACTTTGAACCTGTCGGTACTTTGAGTGGAGGCAGCGCTGTCCTCGCTCCAGTCCCTCCTGTCAGTACAGCGGGAGGTGGCGTTTCTCTGAGCTGAACCTCCTCATCAACCTATCCTTCCACTCGGATTTAAACTTGTGAGTTAGGTCCTTTTCAAAAGCAAGCTAAATCAGCTGGGCCTTGCGTCTGTGCAGCATACTGTGCCGATGCTCTGACAAGACATTTTTGAGCGTGGAAAATGAGTTTTCACACATTGCTGTAGAAGCTCCTAAAGTTAGGGCAAGGGTGTAGGCTGTGACAACAGTCAGCATAGCCTGGAGTGTGCAGTTGAATGTGCTGAGGATGTTGGCTATTGTCCATTTTCCATCTTCGGGGGGAACCAGGGTGTCAGTCATTTTCTTCACCAGGAACTCATGAGGCACAGTATATTCAGATTCAACCACATCAGTTCCAGCTAATACCAGGAGAGGGATTACCTTTGATGGGTCCAGGAAATTATCTTCAGCCTCTGGGTTCAAAGCAGCCAGTGTGCCAATGAGCTCGCTACTGCGCTCTCCAAAACGCGCATCCATATCTCCTTGCACAGCATCGATAACACTATAAAATAATTTTCCTTTATGTCACTTTGTGGGTCACTAACTTCAACTGCAAATCCGCGGAGGTTCTTGCTAACTGTGCGTCTTCTCTTGCTTGGACTGGGGTCGGTCACCGCCACAGCCTGTGCGCAGTGTCTTCACGCAGTCAGAAGCGCAGTGAACAAGTCCATATCTTCGGCTTGTAGTAGTCTGTTAGGCGGCTCGAAAAGTGACAACAGTTTCATAACAAAGTGTGCAATGAAAAGAAAACTGTGCTGTGTAATGGCACGAAGCAGCCCCGTAGCCTAGAAATGAAATAGTAAGCCTGCGAAAACTCATCCAGCCTCACTTTCAAAAATACGCGGTAACTGTTGAGCGGCTACATTGACGTAGGCTACATCACATACGTAGCCTAACTTTCTTTTCAGTAAGGCTGTGATAGGCTGTTGCAGTGCAGATTCCCATCAATTGGGGGCGGGCCAGGCCCCCTATGGCACGTCCATAGCGACGGGTATGGAAGTCAGTTCAGTATGTACCTTGCTTTTCACCCAGTGTAGGCCGGGATTGGCTCCAGGCCCTGGGACCCTCTAAACTAGTTCCGCTAATGGATGTCTGCTGACGTGGGATTGTTTAAGCCACCTCACAGTACTTGGGTTACAATGAATAGCCTTTGTTACTGACCAGATACACAGTACAGGAATTATCTACCTTTCTATCCGATCCAAGGTAGCCCCCTATGAAAACATCAGGCACTTTTAATGCTTGTTCTTCAACTGAATTTCAACTCTGTTTGTTTGGTTTGGATAACCGTAACCTAAAAAAATGCAAGGGGTTGACTTTGATAGCTCGCCAAGGACCCGCACTCTTCCTCTCAGCTCAAGTGGCTGGTAATTCAGTACGGAGTTTGTGTATTTGTCTAACACCGGTAGCTCTGGGCTCTAAGCATAAATTATGCATAACCAATGTATTTTATTTAAAATTAATTAGCCCAACTCGTAGCCGTGGATTGTTTGCCAATGGAAACAGTAGGATAGGAGGGTGAAGGGGGTAAGAAAAAAAATGAGGCAGTGTGATGGCAGCTGTGACTCCATGGTTCCCCCACAGCTCTCCGGGAGAAGATTAATAGTTAATGGAAGGCCTTTAGGCTGTGGAAATACCCCTAGTGGCCCTTATCCCTGCTCTGGGAAAAGCAGGGATTATTGTCAAGGTATCAGAGCCTGTCGCAAAGCAAGCCCTCCCTTTCCATTTCCCAACCCTCTGAATCTTACTTCCATTACCTAAATAAGAAAAACACTGGCTATATTTGGCAAGCATGCTTGGTAAAACCTGGTGTGTATTTTACACTGTGTTTATGTCACTAATTCACATGGATGTAACTTCACACTGCTAGGGGCCCTTTTTCTTCACCCCCTTCTTGCCACGGGCTTATATGATCTTTAAATAGGAAGAGAGTGAGGTCAATTTTTCAAATGTGGCCCAGCATATTATCTCTGGCAAGGCGAGTCAAATCAGCCTAGCAATTAACTTAGGCTCAGTGCCGCAACGCAAATCATCAGGCTCGTTCAGGGTCGGGCGGATTCCTCTCTCTAGGCAATTAGCCTCCTTCATTAATTAAAAATTCTAATCAGGATGTTGGATCGATAGTGTAAATCACACGTGCTGCGGCTCACCCAGTGAAGCTGCATGTTACTTCCGAGGGCCTCGCATCGACAAAGTCATCAGCCAAACTCACATGAAGGATTAATGGAACAAGAGTTGAGACAATTGACATTTTTATAAATCTTGCAAGATATAGTTTATTCTGACGTACGGAGCATGCACCAGAAAATGTATTGTTTGTGTCAAGGGCTGACATTTGAAATATATCATACGCCATGTAGGTATACAGTGATGTAAATATACTGCAGCAAACAGATTTAAGGGTTGTCAAAATGTTTGCATTGTGCACCAACTGTTAATTCTTTATTTGGGAGAGACATCGTTGCAGAAATTCGCACTTTAAATGGGACGTGACGGGAGCCACGATTACAGAGATGTATGTATTTCTTATTAAAGTAAATTCCAGTGACCGAATGAATTACATAAATTATGATGTGGGGTGTTTCATTTTGTAACTGCAGGAAAAGTTGGCAATGGCTGAAAATAGTCAACTTCTTTTTTCTTTTCTTTCTTTAGGTAGATCATCAATAATAGAGGCACTTAGTGTTTGCTCGTGTTGGTCAGTCTGGACTCTTACCTCACATGGGTGAGCCACTCATAATGGCTCCGGGGACCAATTATTCTCTGGCAGAAAGAAAATGCTTTTTCCATTTTTCCAGCATGTGCATGTGACATAAACACACACTGTAGGTTGACACGGCCCCACACTCGAATGCACACGCAGACCGCCTTGCCCAAACACACATGTGCATGTACGTACACATACTTTAAGTGCATGATTTTAAGAACACAAGAGACAAAGTGCAGTACGTCTGCAGCGCTTTCCAATAACACAAGTTTTGTTTGTGGTCGTGCAGTTGTGGTTTGACTGAGAAAATACCTCCAGTAAATGTTACTGTTGTTCTTAGGTCAATTTGGGAAGAAAATGAAGTCATTTTGGATCCCACAAGAAATCAGCATAGACCCCATATTTCCTTCTCATTAGCGAGAAATGGAGTAGGAGGAGACGGTGCTGCAAGAGCTGTATTTTGTGGCTGATTCATTTCAACAGGAGGTGAATTACAACCGTGGTGTAGCCTTTCCTCAAAATAGTGTCGGCATATATCAATATGTAGTTACTGGTACTTGGCTCGTGCTTTACTGTGAGGCCATGTGGTCAGCAGGAAATCTGTAGCTGTGTACACATTTGGCAGCAGGAAACGATTTGAGACGGACTGCAGGTGTCCCAACAGTACGGAGGGCACTGAAGCACATGAGCATAAGACAATCTGTCAATGAGTGACTTCATACAGAAAGCTCATCAATAGCTTGACTCTCCACACCTCCTCTGTTTAATCCACTTCCTGGTATCTCCTCACCTCGCTGCTTGTTACTTGGTTTGGCATCTGGAGTGCCCGCGACAGAAACCAACAAACTGTGAGCACTGCTGCTTTATGTCAACGCACCAGGAGGTGCAAAGTGATTAAACCCATTTCGAAGTACAGTGTGTGTTACCGACCTCCAGCTTGATGTTCAGCAGGACGTGCCAGAACGCTGCTTGTAAGTAGTTAGACATGTTATTTTTGTCTTTGGTAATTCTCATGTACAGTTGTATGTTTTAATAACCCTGCAGGTTAATAGGTATTTATGTATGATCAGAAGGAAAAATGGGATGGGGGTAATGATTAGGTAACAAACACACAAAACAAAATATATTAAACAAAGCAAGAGATTTTGGCAACAAAGATTGTTCAGGACCAAAATAAAATGTGTCATGAGGCAGAAGCATTCAGTAAAGATCTTAATGCAGTAAATACAGTATAAATGAAGTCATAAATACAATATTTTATCATAAATTATTTTGTGACAATTTGGAGATGACAGGATGACCTGTTTTTCATTAAACATCATCATAAATCATTAATAAAATGGCATGTGTCAGATAAACAAAAAGGACATTTATCATTAATATATTTATAGATTAATACTTTTTAGGTTATTAGCTAGTAATTTAACTTGAAAGTTGGGGGAAGTATATTATTTTGTGTATGTATTCATTCACAACCACAGCCCTTCCTTTCCACTGCATTATTTCAGCATGACAGTGGTTCCTTTCTCAGTTTTTTACGTGGTGGATGTTTACTAACCCCTCTTGGATGGAGCTCATGTCTGCATTTTTACACATTTGCATTTTGCTCAGTTCTTTGACATTTCAGGAGACAGAGGCTTAGACTTCCAGCTGTTTTTTCTCACATTGCTGGAATCACTCATTACATCTGATTCACTGTGAAAGTCGCTGCTGTACAAAATACTATGGGGGTTCACTGAAATCAGGCCTACAGAAAAAAAAAAAGAAAAAAGAAAAAAAAGAAGAACTGATCTGGTGTTTCTCAAAGCGGTGAGGACGAGGCCACGGAACACCCAAAGCTCTTCTCTACTGTTTCCCAGCCAAGGAAATGAGGACAGATTGTCTGAATTTGTGTGGCATGTCCCTTTATTTCTTCCAGTGAGATCTTGTCGCAGTACATCAGCTGTACATATGGAGATTAATTGCACTAGCCCGCAGCTCTTGTAAATCCTTTTCTGTTTTCCAAAAGTATGCCTCCCCTCCATTAGTTTGGGGGGAAAATCTGGGAGTTTTTTTCTTGTAATATGTTTTTTTCCTCAACTTAATCAGCCCTTTTGGAGTGGTGTTTTCCATCATATTTTTGGCTGTTTACTAGCACTCTATCGTGTGTTTCCCCTCGACTAATGCAAAGTTGCCTTGTGCCTTGTGCAGCAGCCAAGCATATGCATATTTGTATTCCCCACTTTAGACTTTTGGTCTTATTGATTTTTTTTTTTTTCTCAGGCAGAAATGAATGCCACACGAGAAGCCGTTAATAAATCAGGTTTCTTTCAGTATCAGCAGCAGCAGGGAGTCTGACTGAGATTCAAACCTGTGTCCAACTAGTTGATTTTCTTTTAAATTTATGGCATTGCTGATAGCATGTCAGCTTTTGCCGTGGTGCTGTATATCACATTACCAAGCCTATTGACAATAAGCAGAGCTGCAGGGCTCGACGGCAATAGCCGAGAGAGAGTTAGTGGGGTCTGAGTCAAACCTTGAGAGGGTTCAAATGAATCTGGTACGGTCCAATGCTGAAAAACCCAGCTGAAATTATTTGTTTTTACTCCGTAAAACACTCAGCTGCCTCAGACCTCTTGTCAGTTTGATCTACGATCTGTATGATGAAGTCCTCCTTGAGCAACTGCACTGTAGGCCAGTTTTTCAGTGGTTTTTCATCCATAATGCACATCGCAGTGTTCTAGTGCATTGCATCAACAGCTGCACATTAAACCGAGAGCACCCTTTTCCCTGAAATGATGGGAACAAAATTCTTGATGTATGTACTGTAAAGATAGTTTATGATGTAATTCTGAAAGGACGTGTCAAGTTCAAACACTCTTCATGAAAAAATGCGTTTTGTGTTGTCAAAAATATATATTGAGTCAGAGCTTAACACAGACGTATGTTGGCCCAAAGTAGACACATCACTGTGTTGGGAATGGCCCTCCATTTTGGAGAGTGGAGGACTTGACCCGTTTGTTTTGACCTGTCTTGCTTTTTAATTGCTCACAGTTTGGACGACGCGACTGTGACGGAGCGCAGAGTGCTGCCAGCCGCCTCTGCAGCTCTTCAGCACGACTTTTCAAATTGTAACAAAGGTGAAAACGAACAGTCAGTTTTGCCCCCTGTGGACTGCAACAGCAGCTGTTTCCAATTCTTACATGAAGTCTGAAGTGAGTGATGTTTACAGAACTGGCAGCGCATATCAGTGACACAAGAAGTTGTTTTGGAAAAAACAAAAAAGGAAAAAAAAAAAAAAAAAAAAAAAGCCCTGGGAGAAATAGAAAGAAGGGGGGAAAAAAAAAAAGATCTTCCACTCTGACATTTTTAGAAGTGGCTTGAGGCATTGCCAAAGAAATTCCCTCAGACATAACAAGGTTTTATGACAGGGAACTGCCCTATGAAACTGTCCGTGCTTGATGCTCTCCAGTGTAGGCTTTGCTGTGGAGCTGCAGTTTTGTTCATATTTGTGTCATATCGAAGTTCACAGACACACTGATTGTTATCTATGAGGGAAGAGCCATTTCGGCCCCTCGTCTAACAAGGTTACTATACTGTGGCTGTCAGCTAAATGGTGACGAGTGAGGTCACAGGCAGCGCTGTAACCCCTGGTCCCGAGCTAAACAAAGTGATGGTTTTAAATGGGCCAACCTTCCTCTGAGGACATAGGCCAATGGTTCTGCGAGGCTTTCTGTCTGACTTCTGCCTGACTTTCACAGGCCTCCATCATTGAGTAAGGGCAAGGGGAGAAGCATGCCGCGATCACGCAACATTCTTTCCTCTGGGGTCACGACATTGGTCACTCCGCAACGTACAAATAAAAAAAAAAAACACATCGCAGGAACTGATAAATACTTCCACAGCTAGAAAATAAGCAATTCCTGTGCTGTAGATCATAATGCTCAAGGTTTAATATCCAAAGGCCCCTCGAGGCTGCCGAGGTTTCTCTTCACATACAGTCTTGAATGTGTTTCCTGCTTTTAAGCCGAGCCAGTGCCTGCCATAGATGGGATGAAAAAAAAAGTGAATTAAATTGAAGTATTTAGGTTTTATTATCTGTTTATATTAAAACGTTCAAATAAGTGGATTTTGATTATTCAGCAGCGCGTGCTATTAAAATAAAAAATGTTCCCCGGCGTTTAAGATATTTTCCATTATCATTCTGGCTAATGCACCGCTGGCCTCCCGTCGATTTTTAAACGCCGCCTCTCACTTCACGCGCAGTCAGATCTGCCAAGCGAACACACACAGAGGCGGCAACTTGGCGGCTGCAAATGGCAACCTGTGACACCGCCGACTCTGCAACACGAATAAATCAGAGCAAACAACATCGGAGCAGAAAGGGAGAAAATGTAGCATAGAGGGCATTATTGTAATGAGAAATATCTGCCATAACGGAAGAGTTAATTGGTTGTGATACAGCGCACATAAATTACAGCGTTATTTGGGGAGATTGGGAGAGTTATGATTATGTTAATTTTTTTCGTTTCTCTCCATTTGCTTTTGTCCCTTTATCAAACTTGACACGACGGCTGCGTCTGAAAACTGTTTACGCTCCTCGTGTTGTTTTTTTTTCTCTTTCTATAGCATTATTTTCCGCATTTCCACACAGATAAACCCAAAAGCAGAGGCGCTCGGTTATTACCAATGCACCGGATCGTTGCTAAATCTGCATCCTAAGCAATTACCTCCCGAGCCTGAACCATAATTCATTACACTGGTTAAGCCTTTGTATCAGCTTCCTGTCCCTCGACTCTCAGGGCTAATGCCTAAATTGCGACTGGAAAAACCAAAGCTGCTCCCTCTCTGTCTCCCTCTCAGCAACTGTCTATTTTAAATCACTGCAGTTCTGCTCCTTGTGAAGAACATTAATGGTATGTTTACTCATCATAAATTGTCTGCTGTGGTTTGCCTCCATGCAAGTTAAGATATTTCTTTCCCCCATCTGCCATCAGACTCTGTATTTTCGAGGCGGTCTGCAGTGAGGTCTTCAATCAATCACCTGCTGTAAGTATCTCGGATTCTTTGAAATTGTTCAAGTACTTTTTATCTTGTTTATTCAGTGTTTCTTTTATATTTCTCTTACGGAATCCTCCTGTCAGAGTACTAAAAGCACCGTTTTCCTGCAAGTGTTTTCAGAAGGGCACGCTTTAACACTAAAAGCACTCGTCCCTCTTCCCTCTCAAGTGGTTGATTGAGATTGTGTTTACAAAACAGGCACCTACTAACAAGTACATCTGCCCTCTTCTTGCCTCCGAACACACATCCTACACAGGCTTTTCCACTTTTCGAAAATCTCACAGATGCACGGCCGCACAGGCACACGCCGGCACAAAGAAGAATAACAGTGACTTCTTCGGCGTGGGTTATCTCTGCCTCACAGTCCTGCAGTTTCTCCTCTAATAAATCTGGCTTATTCTCGGTGGAGAACACCTTTTTGTTGAAACGGTGCTGTGCTGACAATAAAAGCGTCACAGCGGAGTTTACAGAGATTTTTTTTTTCTCCCCCAGTCTTGACATGACTTACAGCAGCTGATGCTGCTTCACACGTTGCAGTCGAAGTCAACTCCGCGGCAGCCTCCCAGCTTTGTCAGGATTTTTTTTTTTTTGCAAATGGATGTGTGTCTGCGTTTATGAGCTGAACCCGCTGACTGCACTCTAGATCTCAGGCACTGATGCTTGTCGGTGCGCGCCAACACCATGCACACGCAGGGCTGATAGAGCAGAATGACCACTCCACTGCAGAGAGAGAGTCCGTGGACTGAACTATCACAGTGATTAACTGTAATGATTGGGGGTGGAAATGGGTGTTTAGAGGGTTGTGGAGAGGATGAGGGCCGCGTCGGCCCAATCTGGAGGGGCGACGCGCCGCATGCAGGCCTCCGCCGGCTCGGGTAATAGTCCCCATGTGTAGTGCGCCGGGCCGTATCCCATGGGGCACTGTGCACACAGGAGGCCACTTGAAAGCCTATCTGGATGTAGCAGCAATCAGAGTCAGAACAAGCACACAGGGGAGTAATCTGTTCCAGCTTTTGGAGCGTGCCAGGGGTTGGGGGAGCAGAGATGAGATCGTGTGTGTCTGTGTGTGTGCGCAGGGGGGGCGCTTATGGCTTCATTTGGCCAAGGTCATGGTTAGTCACATGGCAGAAACATGGCTACCACACAGACACACACACACACTCGCGCGCTCATGCCTCTCCTACTCCAGTACACATCTTAGACACAACCATCTGATTTGTAAGCAGCGCTGGCAGCCTGTGGCACAGCCGCATCATTAAAATCCCTTCAGCAACTGAGTTATAGGTGGTTTGTTGACTTCCAAGGACATGTCATGGGCGGTAGGTAATGCTTAAGATCCAATAAGGGTTTTTTTGCGTCAAGCAACAAATATGCAGAGACAGCTCTAACCCTCCGAGGCAGTCGCCGACATGCTAGAGACTAGTTTTAATCCTTTTCCTCGCAGTATTTCATCTTGCACTGTAGTTTTACTACCACAGCTACACAATGTAAATATTTTTAGTTTGCTGCAGCAAATACAGGGCTGTATGCCCGAAAATCCTCCAAACCTATTCCTGTTCCTATTCTCTGTGAACAATAAAGTCTGCTCAAAAGTATATTCTCGAGTACTTCAAAAGCTTTTCCAGCATGGTGACCCCCTCAACCCGTCAGACAAGATTGGTTTACAGTTCCAACATCGCGTCAGTGTCACGCCATCCCTTCTTCAAGGAGTTGATGAAGAAGAAAAAAGTAGAAGTAGAAAAAAGAGACGGGTACAATCAGTAGGCAGTGACCTAGAGGAGGTCACGCTGAGCCTTTGGGAGTTGACTAATGAAAAGTCCAATCAGCACAGCAGAGGACGATTAGAAGGAGCCCCGGGCTGCGATGGAGAGATGGAGGTAGGAGAGAAGGGAAGACAGAGGGAGGAAGGGTAAAATGAATGAGAGGGAGATCAGCAGAGAAGAAGACGAGGCAGATGCTTTCCCCGGGACACACACACACACACACACAAATACACACTCCTTCGCCATGATACTGATTGAGAGCATTACTGAGTGCAGTCGCTCGTGGTCAAGTCAAAGTGGCCAAACAGAGAGGCTAAGAGGAGCAACATGTGTTAGTACTTTGTCTTAGCGACGGTTAATGATAGGGGACATGTTAATAATTGGTGTTAATTTGTGTTCTTGGATTTATTGCTGCTCTGTAACTGATGCTGTAATGTAAGACTCTTGAATTAAGTAAGCTTCCATTATCCTGCTCCAGGTCATTGCATCACATTTGTTTGGTCTCAGGCACAAGGCAAGAAGACAATAAATTCTGAATTTAAAATTTAATAGACGATATAATTTTATAGACATGCTCGGCTTAAACATTTGGGCTTCATTATAACATTTGGAAAAAGCATCACGAGGCAGTGTAGGGAGTCTCTTCATTGTTCCAAACACATTTTAAAACCATTTTCTTCCAACTGTTAATAATCCACTGAATGTAAACTGAGCACATTTGTTTTTTTTTTCCCAGTGAAGTCCCGCTCCACATTCACACCTCGGAGCTGCCCAGCACAACTGCAGCTCACTGTTGGCCACTGGGAGGCTCACCCAGGCAGAATGATGAATCTGTGACCACAACAAAGCACCACATTTGGCTTCGATTGCTTCAGTGAGCGCAGGCCGGCTGGCCGGCCGGCCGCACTTGGCTATTTTTTTTTTGCACAATTTGCTCACTATCCCCAGTACAACATCACCTGCAAATAATCACCAGTGACAACTTTTTAAGAGTGTCTACATGAACAGGGCTGGAAATAAAGTGTTAGGGTCACAAGTCAAAATGGCTACTAGAGGATTTAAAGTTACCAGTCACTCTGAATTTCCTTTAGCCTGAATGGTTTTCTTTTAATAGACCATGAGCTGGTACAGTATATTAATTCAGGCATATTTATATATCTAAAAGGGAGTTATAACCATTTCTCTGCAAAAGATGCAAACCATGGTAATGTATTTGGACACTGACATTGTTGTTGAGTTGTTCGAATATCATTTTTCAATGAAACGTTCTATTCGCCTACTTTATTCTCCTCCTTTTCATAGAGCGGCCAAGTCCCTTCCAATACAAAGAGCCTTATTTAGGAAAAAAATGCACAGTGGTTAATGGCAAGAGACAGTTACATTTCATGGATTCCATTTGAAATGTGTCATGAGTTATATGTGTTTGTCAAGTTAAAAGATAGTTTTGGAAGTAAGAAAGAAAAATACTAATTAGTTTTTTGTGAAACACTCAGTGAACTACATTTAACATCCCGCACAACACACGTCAACGTCAACGGCACCAACACGTTAAGAGCATGAAGAAATATGGATATCACTCCGAGTCTCTCCCATATTGACAGCTGCAGTTATGCAAAATTATAGCTTTGTGAGCTAGTGAGTACGCAGGCACCTGTCAGCATTTGTCTTGAAATAAGTTGATATTGGGGGTTTTGGCAAGTCCATTTAAAAACTGTGAAAAAAAAAAAAAAAAAAAAAGTAAATAAAATAACAACATTATGAGAGTGTGTGAGACCCTTCAAACTGAAGAGGCGGAGGGATAAACTGATGCTGGACGACAGTCTGCAAAGAGGAGGCAAGACAACAAGCAAGTGAGACAGGAGGCAAATGTCAATATACAGGAAGGCAACGCACCAAGTGAAGTGAAACTTCAGTGTACTTCCACTTCTTGGACCTCGTCTTGTTCATTTTCCAGCTGCAAACCGAGCCGAGCGGAAGGCTTGAGCGAGGGCAGGCACAGCTGATACCTCACCCTCACGTTACTGCTCTCCTCTGCCTTCATTTACGGCACACATCCCACACAGAGAGTGAAAAACACCCATTCGATTCTTATCACTGTGAAATCGGGAGATTATCGGGAGAAAGCGTTATGAATTGTGAGCGTTGGCAGGTATGCAACAAGGTTTCAGTGAGTGTCAAGTGAGACGTCGTCACATATGCAACTGCTGGGTGTGGAGTCTTTCTAATCACCACTTTTCACTGTCTCATACAGTTTGCATTTTTTGCATTTGCATTTTTACTTCAACTTCCATTGTCTCCTCCAGCTGTGTCTCTTTTGCCATGTTGCACATACTCCATTTTGCTCATAAGCCGTTGCAGTGAACAAGCTGGCATTTACTCTCAAGCTGGCATTTGTTTTACTTGCGAACGGGAAACACACCACGCCAAATGTTGCTGTGGTCACAAATGAGACATTTTCTCAGTGCAAACATGTCAGTTTCAGTTTTCTGAACGATATATTTAATGCCTTTCCTTATTCTTGCTCTCCACCCAGAGTTTTTCTCCTTTAGTCTGGGGATTCAAACCAGAGTTGTTCCGGTTACAAACCTGCTTCCAGAACCTTGAGGGTACCGCCGCGCCATAAATATGTCCCAGGTCCCCGCAGCAGCTCAGGAAGTTGTTAGGTAATTTTGAAGAAGAATACTCCTCCCTCCCTCAGCAACTACCGTTGACGTGTCCTCAAGCAAGGCACTTATTCCCAATTGCGTCTGTGCTGCTGCTAAGTGGCCATTGGAAGAATGGTTTCAACTGGGTGACTCCACTTCCAGTACTTGGATTAAGAGGGAGGTGCTTAGGAAGGGTCCTTTATCACGTTAGAGGTGAATAACACTGACTGACGGATACCGAACGATTGATAAAACTTGTATTTCACAAACACAAACTTCAGAGCCCAGCTCTGGTCACACAATATTTATTTTTTACTTGGCTAAGAAACTCACATATGATGATAATAAAAGTCTGCAGATGCGGAATGGACATGAATTGTCCGCAAAATTGGTCATGGCTGCTTATAATTGCAGCCATTGTTTGAAGGTTTCATATTCCAGACGGCGTCAACCTCGAAGTGGAGTTTGCGAGCGCCGCTGCTTCGCGCCCACTAGGGGGTTGTGACATCCTTCATTCTGGTTCTGCTTGCTCTCCCTGGGCCACATGGACTTCTGCCTTCCCGACGCCTTCTTAGAGTCATTGAGTTTCTAAAGCAATTTGTGCTCAAGGCGAAAGCAACTCAACTGTGGCTTCCTCTTGCTCGGTCTCAGTCCCTTTCCCACTCTCTATCGCTCCCTGTGCTCTGCAGCCAAGGCCTTGTGTTGGTATTGATTAAAGCAGTGTCTTTTTGTGTCATGCCAGCATTTTTCCACAGCTTGTTGTGAGCTGAGAGGAAACAGCCACACAGAGGGAAGAGGAATGAGGAGGTGACTAAATCCAGAGTTTGGAGAGAGCAAGTTCTGTGTTACTCTGCCATCCAACCAGTCGGGGGAAACATGCAACTTGCCTCCAAAGGCCAGATGCCTGGAATAGGGTCATTATATGGCGCAGTATGGCGCCTGCTTCCTTTGCAATCATTCCCCCCCTACGCCCAGCCTGCTCCTTCTACTGCTGCTCCCTCCCTGCTGGGGCGTTTGGTTTGAAGGGGTCCTGGGAGGCAAACCAGTCTGCTCGCTGCCTGGGTGTAAATCAAGGGCGCAGCCAATAGAAGCACATCTGTAACAATAAAGTCAGGTTAATGTGGAGTCATCCTGGAGGAGGAGAGTTTGCATCTGGGAACATCTGGTGAGACATTTGGAACTGCCAGCAGTCACTCACGCGGTCGTTTTTCTCCCTCTTCGTGTCTCATTTTCAGACTATTGGCCGTCCTCTCTCATTTTGTTGCGCTTGAATTTTCTTGTACTTTTCACCTAATTTGATTCTGCTACTCCCCATCCTGATCTCTCCGTGACTCAACGATTTGTTCCACTTCTTTTATTTTTTGTCTGTTTGTCATGTCTCTCTTCTGGTTTCTGTCTCCATCGTTGTCTCGCCATCTGTTCCTTTCTGTCGCTTTTTTTTTTCCTACATCACAGAATATCTCTTTTTTCTCACCACCCCCACTTTGGCAAACACTATTCGCAGATTTTTTCAGAGACTTTCCTGGGGATTGTAAACAAGCGTCTCCAACACTGTGCAGACATGAGTCGATGTTGATGTTACAGCTGTGAAAAAAGCACAGTCGCAACCCCGTAAAAAAAGAGCAATCAACGAACTGAAGATATACTGCGCTGCTCATCACCACATGGTCCCATGCGACGCTCCCATGAACCCAAAGACAATTAAGAATTGACTAATTTAATCTTTATGTTCCATAGATACAAATGGTAATCCCAGTCATAATCAATGCACAATTTCACATGTGTAATTTTTGTGTGAGAGACTACCGAGACATTTAACGCTGTGGAGAGCATGCTTACAGATGGAAATTGCATGCCCTAATGGAGGAAAACTACACATAAACACATCCAGACCTTCATTATCTCTGCTGTTTCCTAGATGAATTGGTCATTTATGGCCCAGCGTGGTAAACGCACACTCATCATAGGCCAAAATGGAAGAGCAGCCCGGTCAATTATCTTTACGTTGACGCTATCAGCTCTGCTAACCTAATCATTGTTAGTCCGAGGGCCTCGGGCGCTGCTGGTTAGACTGGTGAGAAGCTCAGACATATGTGTTCATGCACATGAGGCCAGATGCTGGCTGTTTACAATGTTGGTGCCATTAGCCAGCTCCCGTGGCATTCTTTGGATGCTGCGCTGGCTGCTGCCTTCGGGTGAAAGTCATTACATCTAATATGGTGGGACAGGGAGCAAATACACGATTCAATGGGGCAAAATAAGTTACATTCATACAAATGGTTATATTGATTAATTATATTGCATCAATCTGTGCTAAATAGTCGCAGTTATTAGCATCTATTACTTTACTCTGGTACATTTGTGGTTTGACTCACTGTGATATAACATTTCCTCTCCATAATCAGCTCAGTGTGTTTTGACCAACAGTGATGGTTTAACAGAAAGAATGACATATGGGGAGAATCTTCGCTGTGAAAATGTGGAAAAGATGGGCGGAAAAGAAAAACATGAAAGTGTATCCAATTGCTTGGCCACCAATCACGAGCAGGAAGCACCGCACATATCTGCAACCCTTTTCATCAGCGTGATGGGCATATTGACCTACAGGATGGATGGGCAGGAAAAAGAGCAAAAGAAGTAAAAGATATTCTATGTATGTCAATAGAACAGAACTTGGAGTCGGAAAGTCAAAAGACTACGGAAAATGTCTGCAGAAATTATCAGTCAGCATAAAGAGCAGGAAGAGAGGCCGTGGGGCAAAAATAGTAATGCTAGCAATAGGAGGGAAAGATTCTGTCTGTACATGGGTTAGAGTTATGGTTAGTGCTGAAAAACATCCCCTGTACTGCACCACAGATACCAAGTGTTCGATGACAGACTCAGACGGTACATTCCGCTTTTGAAAAATTGCCTGAGGCAACGTTTAGACTTTTTCTGCCCACAATTTGTGTCCAACCCACACACAGAGAGTGGACAGAATTTAACCCAGTCTGCAGTAAGAACAACTTAAAGCCCTCACTGAAAAGCAGTATTGTGTTGTTGAAGGGAAAACTCAGGTGGAGGCTGTAACCCGACAGGTTAAAGAAGCAAACACAAAAGACTGTGTTTCTCTGCAAGTATAAGCTAGTGCAACTGAATGTGAAGACATGGTTAGAGAGGTATTTCTGAAGGGCGAGGGACGCACCCAAAAGAACGAGAAAGATGGGATGTTTCATTAATTGTCAGAGCAGTCGTGATGGCGCCATGTGCAAACGACAGCCACATGATTGAAAACATCATTTGTACAAACAACATAAATAACTTTTGTGCGGCAGAAGCCAGTGTTGCTGCGACAAGACGCATGATTTTTTAAATTACAGAAAGTTTTTTGACTCGTACAAGTTTGTAAAAGTTCAAATTTGTCTTAAAGTGAAGGGATTGCATTATTCATCTTGATGTTTTGGATGGATATCAACCAATTCTTTTATTTTTTTTATTCTTCTATGTTGTTTTGCTGTAATGATTTATTCCCTAGTTGGGCTGCCATGGTCTAACTAAGTGAAGTGACTCAGTGATGGGAATTCACTCATGCTACCCTTTAGTGTGGGCGGCTCCATGACAAGCCCACGGCTTTGAAGTTTTGCTGTTTATTAATTAGAGAAGCAGAAACTCCCGTGTTTGTGTGCCCCTGCGGGTTGTCTGCAGTGCTGATCTGAGGGCTTTTGTGCGTGATGTTGGTGGTGCTGGTGGTGAGGGGTGCAGGGGAGGGGGGCTCACAACTTCCACCAAGTGCTCTGAAGTGAGGCACCCACAAGTAAATTAGCCGTAGATGTTACCACATGGGCTGGCCTGCGTCAGCTGAGCTAATGTGGGCCAATAAGTGCATATTCACATGTCACAGAGGAACATCTTGAATGCAAATGGTTTCAAATTGACTTAAAAAAAAAACAAAAAAAACTGCATTGCTCAGCACAAACGGAAAGCTGTTTCTTGATCATATAAATAAACATATTAACAAAAAAGAATTAGGAGATTTTTCCATATTCAGGGAGCGTAGGTAAATGCCAAGGAGAGCCTCACGCTGTCGATATGATTTAATTGAGCTATTTGAGGCTCACTCATTAGCAGCAGAGATCTTATTCCACAGGACTCGACTTTAATTAGTCAATTCAATTAAAGGCACTCATGATACACATTTAGCAGCCGCAAATGACACTCCTTCTAATGACAGTTCATAACAGTGGATCAGATTAATTGACTGTTTTCATGTATCAATTAGAATAAATAAGACTCTCTCGTGCCTCACGACTAATATTTATGAATACAAATCCATGTGAGTGAGCGGCGGCTTAACTGTTTCGTGGCAGCAGCTGCATAAGTAAATAATTGGCATTTCAATTATTTTCATGCAGCTCATCAGTTGTTCAATTTAAGGACTTGTCCATATGGCATTTTTTTTTTTTTTTTTTTTTTTTTTGCTGTTTCTGTTTCAATTGTTCCCAGTGGAGATGTGGCAGCATAGAGAAAAAGCTCTGCGCCCAGTGTCTCTTTTCAGAGAGCTCCAACAAAGTAGTGACAGCAGGGGCGGCATTGGTATTCATCTCATCTATGCAAAGTATGAGGGCAAGCAGACTATGGGAGGTTCGCATGTTGTAAAAACAATGTCAAACAAATATATACAATGAATAATGAAAAGCAAACGGGGCCATAGTTTATCATACAAAAACAGTTAGAGTAGTGATACTGGGGAAGTGCATGATCATTAATCATTAATTAGCTGATGTCATTCTAGACATTGTTAAAATACATAATATCTTGCTTTTGTCACACATCTTTGTCACAAGTATTTGACACATTGTTGCAAACAAATTTGTGTTAATATGGCTGATAAATATATTGGAATTCTTTCCTACCCAATAAGTATTAGTTTGTTAATTAGTAAAATGTAGAATTGGACACAGGCCTGAAAGGGTTCTTCACCAATTTGGCATTGCACTGTATGGTCCCTACATTACCCATAATGCAACTAGACTTTTTGTTCAGAGATACTGGCATTTTGTATGAGAATATATAGCCATCAGTCACTAGCCTCAAGCTGACATGAGGATCAGGCTGGAAAGATCTTGTATTCTCACTTCTTTTTAACTCAACACCCCCAGCTTATTTCACACACTTTTTCTCTTTCAGCCACAACCAATGTTACCTTAAGTGACATCACTGGAGGCAGTTTTGTCAGATTTTGTTCCGCTCCCTATACAGCCACATACATACATTTTTTTTCACACTTTACAGTTGTACTCTCCAAGACCTGTAAACACACTTTGACCTGTAAAATCATTTGATTTCATCAGTGCATTAAAGAGTTTCACAAATTCTTGTGAAAGGCTGAGACAGAACTTTTTCTATTTCTGCAGGTCAGAGTGAAGAGACTTCTTACGGTAGGTCTGCCCATACCCTGGTGTTCGTTCAGGGTCAAAGGCCAATGGTAGCATAGTGTGCTTGAGATGTCACAAAGTGCATATGAGGGGATGACAAACTGCCACAGTCTTGACAGGAGCCATTACTAGCCAGCAGTATTTTTGAATGCAAACCTGCTGAAAACCACATCCTAAGAAAAGTACCAGCCTCCAATAAATCCTGGGTGAGCATTCAAAGTAGGAATTTCCGACTTCTGCTGCTGCTGGAGAGGGAGAAGAAGAAGCGAGCGAACAAATGGGGAGAGAAAGTGAGAATTGTTATTGACCCGACACAATGAGAGCCAAGCAAAATGATGACGCTTCCCGTCTGCAGAAACCACCACAGTCAGTGCCTGGATTACAGTTTAAATCCACTGACACAAATTCCCAGTAATTTGCATCAAAAATAAGAACTAATGATAATGATCTGTTTTCATTTCCATTTTCGTGGTATTTCTTTAAAATCTAAATGCAAACATTACGAGTAGAGTGCAAGGCAGTCTGTTTTTATGGCTTTCTGCTATGACCATGTTGTGTCAAGACCTTTCTCATCAAACACACGTCCAGACTCAGGGTGGACGCAGTAAAGTGATCCCAGCAACAACAGCGGTAATTAACCATGTAAGGATACGGGCTGCAATGAGAACCAGCCGCCTTGGTGACCCCGCAGTGACCTCCCCCAAAACCTCAACATGGCATCGTACTTCATTTGCCCTGGAGGCAAGTCAGATATACTGGCTTCTCACTCCACAGGGTACTATGTGTGAGTCAGAATCCGATATCGGCCATGTGCTTGGATAGGCATTTGTCGCAGTAAGACTTGATCTGAGACGAAGTTGTTTGACATAATAGAGGAAACAGGGAGGAAGTGCAGTCGGATCAGTGGGGAGGAGGTAATGGGCAGCAAAAAAATACCTCGCCCACCCACGGTTCGATCAAATGCGAGTGCTCAATACTATGGATCTACAAAGGGAGAATTATTGCTCTTCTTTGTG
The DNA here is from genome assembly GCA_963678695.2 of Diplodus puntazzo. Taxonomy (NCBI): domain Eukaryota; kingdom Metazoa; phylum Chordata; class Actinopteri; order Spariformes; family Sparidae; genus Diplodus; species Diplodus puntazzo. The sequence continues at coordinate 18,866,956 of OZ023163.1, forward strand.
TGTCTCGGGTGAGTGTGTGTTGTAATTTGATCCATTCTTTGTGTGCGCATGTTTACAAAAGAGGGTAAAAGGGTTGGTTGCCAGTCTTGAAAAGCAGGGGCGAGCGCTTAAGAAAGGGGTGGGTTGTTTGTGTGTATGAATGTAGGTATCGGTAGCATTTTTTCAATAAGGCAACACGAGCAGATCAACAGATTTTGATGAGTGTGTTCTGCGGGAGGGGGACGTGTTCTAGGGTCACGACCCTTGGGGACACTCGCTGCAGACGTAAGTAATGAATCCAGGCCGTGGGGTCGTACCAACAGTGAGGACAGTGAGCGGTTGCTACTGTGTGCTACTTGAGCTGAACTTGTGTTGTACTCCAGTGGGACACTGTGCGGTTTGAACTAAATGTATAATGAATGTGCTGCCCTTGTTGGCGAAGAAAGGTTGCATCTTAACAATTAATCAGTCTCACGCTGCTTCAGATTTCACTTTGGCCACATGAGGCGCTGCCAAGTCTTTGTCCAAGAACTTTCCAAGGGAAGGAATATTTGAGCTGGAGAATACAAAAGGGAAGCAACGGAAAGTTCCATATTTGTCATGATGATATACAACCCCAATTCCAAAAGAGTTTGGACGCTGTGTAAAACGTTAATACAAACAGAGTGCAATCATTTGCAAACTGACTCTGTTTACTGACACAGTTTAGGAAGAATTTCTGAGCCCACGTAACAGTGTTTCCCACACATATGCTTTACATGGTCGAGCTGCCCAGGTATATTAACGGCAGCCCAAGTTTCCCTTTCAGCAGTTTATAGGCCTACATTTTTTTGTTTTCTTTTATCCATCCAACAGAACAACGCCATCCACGATCAGTTATCTAAATAAGAAAGCAACAAAAATTTT